>OZ021731.1:3013504-3531004 GCA_963978545.1 Linyphia triangularis
TTTTAAACATGCAAATATTTAAGATGTTACGAAATGAAAAAGAATGATTGTTATTTTGGCAAGTAATGACATATTTGGTTACTTAATTTAGTTCAACTCATTAAAAATATTTTTTTTTTACAGTTTTAGCTATTTTTCCCCCTGCAGACCAGTGTGCCATTCATAACCTACTAACATTTCCCTATATCTTATAAAAAAATTTCGATGTTCAATGAGGTATCTGAACTTGAAGTAGTTTCTTCGACTGAAAATAAACCTTGTAAAAAGTCAAAGCTGTCCAACGATGTTTTTTGAAACTGCTGCTATTTGTTGATTACATCAACAAGAGACATTTTCCATCTTGTTCGAGAAAAAAGGTAAAAATTCGCAAGGTACCTATATCCATATTTGAAATCAAACTAACGAAAACATTTTAAACCATTAAATAATTTTTTTTTTCAATTTATATCCCTAAGAATGAGGTGTAATCTTTATAAGTATACGGTAGCAGTTTTATGAATATTGCCAAAAAATTATTTACGATGGAAAGTTGTTCCTTTGGTCGATACCTTCTCACATGTGTTTGGATAATCTAGGGAAATTATAGAAGCAAACTCAAATGTTAGTTGTTCATATACGGTAGGATTCTTAACCTTCTTACCATTAGGTTAAGATAGGTTAAAATTCACTGGATTGCATGCATGCTTTTTCAGAATTTTTAAATGCATAACGGACTTGCCAACTCTACAAAACAGTTCCAAGATTCCAAACTTTTTAGCCCAATGAATATACAACCCCTGGCATAAAGTATCCGATCACCGAAAGCAGTGCCCACGATGCTTTAACATAAAAGGTTATTTTTCTACAAATTCAATCTATTTTTCAAATTAAAGTATTTTATTACAAAATTTAGCTCATTTTGTGATGTAATTGTTGCGTGGATGGGTTCAAAAAACTTGAAGCCAAAGCAGATTAAAACTTGAAAAAATTTATTCCGATATAACTCTTCGCAGATTCTTTTACAACTCCAGAACTTCCCGTTCTAATAGACTCAATACAGCTCTTTACACAACAATGGAGCACAAACAGCAGTTAAAAACTAGATACACAACTGCTAAAATTGACACAAAAGACAATGAAATACAGTTCACTTTCGGAACTTTTCTAAATGCTCGCTGAGTAGAGAGACAACTAACTCAACTCACTTGATCACCCGCTCTCTTGGGCTAATATAGGAAAGCCAATCCTTCGCAAATTTTCTAGAGATAGAAATTTGGAGAATTTTCGAGATTGTAGTCAAACAGCCATACACAGGTACATGGGGACCGAAAGTGTCGTCAAATACTCGCCAACTTTGGCGACATTTGGCTTCAAAAGTGATGAAACGAGTGGTCATCGTACGTAAATGGTTGTAGCTGATCTTAAGTTAGTAAGCACCTTGGCACTTCTTTAGGAAGAGGGCTGTATTTAATTCATCGAAATTATGAAGAAATTTGAGGGAAACAACAAGGACCCAGACTAAAAAATTATCATGGAAAGCATGTTAAGAGCACTTCAAGCTTAATACTAAAGTCAGATTAAAAATTAATTTTTCCAATTTCAAACTTGATTACTTTCCCAAAGTTAGTGAACTTTGAGCGAGAAACAATTCTGGTTCTGTTGAACTGAATAAACATATGACTCCCTTTCCAAAGGGTATCCTCCTGAGACCCACAACTGTTTGAAATATGATTTAAAGCTAATTTTTATGTATATTATTCTTTTGAATCTATGCAACGTACTTTTAAAGTTCAGAACTGATCCATGTACTTTAAGTACACTTACGTGTATGTGCATTTTAGTGCACATTCTAGTGCACATGTGAAATTTCACCATGAAAGGCTGCAAAACAATTTCGTGAGAACGTGATACATAAAAATACCTTGCAGTTAATGCAAACAATTTTTGTTTGCGCTGAACATCCAGACATCCGACAACGTGAGGAAAAAGTCTTCGTGTCCATTGATGGCATGTGCTTCGCCCCAACTTTTCGTGACGCCTCTACTGGCAGAGGAACTGTTAATTTGCCGGTTTTTTACAGGCTCTACTTCGTCACAATAGGTGTAACTATCATCAGCTGCATCTTCAGAGTTCAAAAACCATGCAAATAAAAATTATGCGCCCAAAATCCGATGGTCATTTAAATTTACGCGGGGTCTCAGGAGGGTATGAAGTTTGTTCTTCATAATCTCAAAACAGAAAGTGAGTATTACTATGAGAATTGCAGGAAAAAACTATGTTTTGGCTTATTTTCTCAAAATATATGAAAGCCAAAACCCTCACTCACTCATCACTAATTCTTCTACTTCCCTTATGGCCACAACTCTGAAATTTAGCACAAACGTCAACAAGGACAAACATACACAATGTGTCTAAATTTTTTTGGCAGGTTGGGAGAGTATGAGAGAGTAAAGACCTAAAACGAAAAAAAAACAACAACCCCCTAATTGAATAAAGTTTAGAATATTTGTCCTATAATTATAGTTCATGAAGCATCCTCGGTGAAAATTTTAACTACTTAAAAATATATATATATATATTTTTTTAATTCTTCATTTCGTCCTAGTCTCAAAAGCATCACATTTTGCGCTTGAGAACGAGCCTTTACCTATTTAAGTAATTAAGTATGAACACTAAGTAAGTAAGAATGATCACTCATACAATTCACATTTTTAAGTAATTAGGAAACAGCACTTACATTTTTCGTCGGATCCGTCACTGCAGTCTTTCTGACCATCACATTTGGCCACCCGAGGTACGCACCGACCGTCGTCGCATATGAAATGAGTATTGTCCTCACATTCATTGGGATTGGGACTCCCTGCAAAAACATAATCGAAAAAAATGAGAACATTACATTCCTGAATTATTTTGTACAAAGAGTGGTACACAGGATAAGCAGTGCCTGACTTTTGAAGATTTGAATCAGAAAAAGGTGAAGCGGCAATTCCACCCGAATAATAAAAAAAAATATTTCACTTTAAATTAGCAATCAATAAAATAAACAACCCACCAAGAAACAGCTAGCTCTTCTAATCGGCAATGGATAATTGCTGCATTTTTTAAAAACGAGTGAAATTAATTTATATTTATGAAGAATTTCTTTCTGATTCCAAATATTTAAACAAAAGTTCTTTAAGAAAATTAAATATTTAAATATTAAGAAAAGAAAATGCATCAAAACCAGTCCGATCAAAACACACAACAAAATCTGTGACGTCAAGGGTTCCTACTGTTTCTATGATTATCATGAGGTTTCTGAAAAATAGTTGGTGTTGAAATAGTTGGCGCTGGTAGACCATTGCCATATCACGTACAGGTTGGCGCGATTTGAGAGAAACTTGCAAAACTGGTTTCCGCTGTCGCATTTCAAGCCAAGATGTTTGGCAAGCCTTGACGTCACATTCAATTCGAGCCGAATGAAGCGTTTTCTCGCCAACGTCTAACAGGGAAACTTTGATTGCAAATAAAAAAAAAAAAAAAAAGTGCATTGAGCATAAATTTTTTTGTTTATGTGCTTTTCGAAACATTTAGAATTGAATATATATATATAGATAGATAAATAAAAAAATGCGGGATTTGTCCATTCAACAAGACATTTAAGGGGTCTCAGTACCTTGAGGAATACATTTTAGTGTATTTAAGACTCATTTTTCGATTCAATGTAAAATTTTTACAAAGCAAAGTTCAATGTTGTCTTTTTGATAATTTAAAATGTGTACTTTTGTCAATATTATTTAATCATTAAAAGTGAATTAAATAAAATTAATTTAGAGATATTTCAAATTTAAAACAACAGCATTTTTTTAAATCACAAAAATGTGTGCTTTGTTGCGCGCAGGATTCTGAAATAAATTATAGCTCAAAACAATTGAAATTGGTCTTAAATTATAGATAAAATGTCTATCTATAGATTGAAGATCATTAACATAGGTTTGAAAAAAGTTAACTATTTATAAAAAAATTTAAATTAATTTTTTTTTTATTTTTTTAGAAAAATCGTGTAAAAATACATAGATTTAATTTTATTAGTGATATATTTCCCTAATTTGATGTTCAAATCATAAATATAGGTGAGTAGAACATATGTTAAAAATTTAAAGTTCATACAAGTAATAGTTTTTTAAATATTTTGCGCGCAATGTAAAATTACGCATTCTGAGAAAAATGAAGTTAAAGTTTAAACTTACTTGTAAAACATCAATATAGCAACTGAACACTTTTAAAATCCTCCAGCTGCATAGGTTGCACCTTCCTTTACATGAAATTTTTCACATTCAACTACTTTTTTTAACTTTTTAGCTTTACGAGCCTCAAATGATGCATTGGATGTTCTTTTTTCTGCTGTAGCGATGCGCTGTTCATTACTATTGACACATTGCTGGACAGTTTTATTTTGGTACCTCATATTTAAAGATATTAATAATTGAAGCAGACTTGTGTTTCCATCATTGTAATTACATGTTGCTAAATATGTAGCAATTTTTGCTATTGTCAAACCCGATCCTATGGTTTTCGGGCTATAATGCCATATAACGGAATTCAAAGACTCGTTGCAATTTTGGGTTTTCCCACCTAAACATTTCTTCAGCAACTTAGGATCTGCCAGATCTTTAAATATTGGCTTTATAGCCTCCATTACAGCTTTAGCCAAGGTGCTTTTATGCTTAAAATGTTTATTGTTTTGATGAGCAATGTTATATTTACACCAGGTTTTATCTCCCTTGGGACAAAACCAATGCATTGGTTCTTTATCAGTACTTCCAGAGTGAGCCCATATTGCCCAGATTGCTTGTCGCATATCTTTTACACTTTTACAGTGTCCTCTGATTGCATTACCATAGTATGCAGTTAGTTTTTTAATAACAGCTTCCGTCAATCTTCCCTTTCCGCCAATGGTTTTTCCGTCCGATAGCTTTTTGTTCCCCGCGGACGCCTTCATCTTTCTCAAACGGGTGCCCATCCTCTTCTGGACATGGCCCACGCATTCAACTTTCTCTATTTTTAGTTCTGGTCCATACGGTTGGCAGTCAGAAATGGCCAGAAAAGTTTTGGAATCCCCATCACCTATGTACTGTTTATACTTTAAACCATGCTTTGCTTCGGATCTTCGGAACATCCGAATCATCCCATCAACCTCCATTTGTCCAGCAGATCCATTGTGATTTTTTTTGCACACACTTTTATGCGTCAAAAGCCATGCATTGTACTGTGGTCCAAATTTTACGCCTTTATAAGAATCGCATCCTTTGCAAAATGATGACATTATCTCCACATCTATAACCTTACCTGTTTCACTTCCAACTAAGGTACACACACCAACATTCGATGTGTGGCCACGCGTCTTCCAAGTCCCATCCCCACTAACAGCTACCAAATTGCTGTCAGTGAGTATGGTTTCCTCTAACGCTGCCTGTTTCATAGATTCTTCTGCTGTTTTCGCAAGAGTTTCAGCTAGTTTCTTATTGGTAGCGTCATATGCCTTCTGAGAAATAGGTTCAGGCAACCCCATTACCGAACAAAAAGTTTGCAGAGAAGTTAGTCCCTGACCTATGTAGCGCATTGCCAGCATCGAACGCCTATTCACTTCATTGACTTTTTTCTTTTTCCCTATGGATATGCAGGATTTGAAGCAAGCAATAGCATCACACTGCACACATTTTACTCGAAAAGTTGAAGCCAGTCCATTCATAGACTTCTCAGTGAATTTCAATTTGCCATTACAAGAAGAACAGCAAACAAATTGTTCTAAATGTTCAAATACCAATGAAATGTCAATAATTCTATAGCCTTTAAAGTCATTGGAAACTGAATCTTGAAGTGTTTCCAATCCACATTGAGAAGTTCTCAATTTTTTTGCAGATGAACTCTTCTTTTGGGGAATATCAACAAAAGTTGCTTTTCCATTCAAAGCTTCTTCTTTTTTCAAATACTTATTACCATAAAACTTTCTCTTCCTTGGCCTTTGGCCAGAAGAACGTTTTTTATCAGGAGAACTCATAATGAAAAGTATTGAAATGTAAATAAAAAAATCGAAAACGCACGTTTTGTAAACAAATTCGCCGCGATGATAATAAAATACTTAAGGAGTTGAGTTGTACAACTTTTACTTGTTTATCAAGACAAAAATAAAATACGTGGCTTAGCTGAAAGCAAAAATAATTTAAAACTAAAATTCAGAATACGAAAAACTGCCCTTTATTTACAAATAAATGGGCGTGGCACTCTCCATTTAAGTTTCGATTTCATAAATACTCATTTAGTTTTTTTTACATAATTCTGTAAGTTTTTGAGGTATTGTCATAAATTTGGTACCAAACTGCGCAGAATTGTTACGCACATAACATATATTTGTTTCGAAAAATTGAAAAATTTGAAACTTTAAGGTCCTGAGACCCCTTAAGAGGAAGTACTGGTAAAGATCATTCTCTATACTCGCTATGTTATAATCTTCTAGCCCACTGCATTTAGAAACTACTTTCTATAAAACTTTGAAAATTAGTGAGTAGGTACGAAAATGGTCACTTAATGAAAGGACATAAATTGTTTTCATTTAATGTTCAAGTATTACAAATCTATATATTTAATAGGCAATACGTTTTTTGGGGTTAGTCCGTCCGTCTAAACTGCTCAACCAATTTCAATGATCAAGGTGTCATTTTAAAGGAAATAAGCTGTAGATTTGCCAAAACGTGCCAAAATAATTTATTAACACTTTATTAATTAGTTAAATTTCAATATTTTTCATCATTAAGCTACTACAAAGCCTCAATGATTTTGAATATATGAATGGCAACATCCTTACGTATGTAAACAACAAACCCGTTGCTAATTTTAAAGCTCTTTTTAAACTCTTCGTTTCAAAGTTGATTTTTTCTGTTTTCTGAAGCATTTTTGTATTAGAGTAATTATTATTTTGAAGTATTTCTATCCATAAAATGCCTCGCGTTGGACGTCGTTCTCCCTTATGTATGTAAACAACAAACCCGTTGCTATATTTAAACTCTTTTTAAACTCTTCGTTTCAAAGTTGATTTTTTCTGTTTTTCTGAAGCATTTTTGTATTAGAGTAATTATTATTTTGAAGTATTTCTATCCAGAAAATGCCTCGCGTTGGACGTCGTTCTCTAACTGGGCGACTTATCAGAATAAATAAAAGATATTGGGTTTTCAATGTAAGGGCATAGCTAATAAAGTTTTAAGTCAGAATGTTGGCGGATAGTATATTTAGCTTTCTATTATGAAACTTGCAATTTGGGTGTTTTCTCTATTAGGCCTTACATTAAATTTATAAAAATTTGGTTACATTTTTTATGGTTGGCAAACCTATTCGAGCGCAGCAAGATGTTTTAACCACAAATTCGACAGGCAAAGCCGCTCAATCCGAGCGCAGCGAGGCGTTTGGGGGTTGGCAAGAGTTAGCGAGCAGGGGGCAAAGCCCCCTAGTGAAAATTAAAATAGAAAAAAGCAAAACCAGGTGGAATCACTGCATATCCATCGGAGTAAGGATTTCAAGTGTAAAATAAAATATATTAGACTTTCGAGTTTTTAATTTATGTCATTTCATTAAGTGATCTTTCTTGTACCTACTCGTCAAATGTTAAGGTTTTATAAGAGGTAGTTTCTAAATGCAGTGTGCCAGAAGATTGTAACATAGCGAGTATAGGGACAAATCCTTACTAGGACTTCCTCTTTATGTATCCCCGTTATGATCATCCAAATACTTTCAATGGTCGATAAGTTTCGGGAATCCTTCTTTTCGCTATTTACTGCATGTACCACACCTCTTCCTTAACGAAGAGTCTTTTATCTATAGCGACCGTCACCATCTAGACTACCTGACGGGAGATACTCTCTTCATACCTACAGTGGCTAAAAAGACTAACCTCAGATTTGAAATGTTTGGATCAGCAGTTTTAAAGAAAGTGGGGAAAATGTTAATATTGTGATATTATTATGATAAATATTGAAATTCACAATTCTACTCAGAGAGTGTTGTTTTCATTAAGAAGAGCTTATTGAAGTCAAAGATAATCTTAACCCTTTGGGTACATTTGACGGCTGAGATTCGTCATGCACTTGTTTTGCCTGTTAATAATGACGAACCTAATTCGTCATTCAAACTAGTTTGATTGGATAGATTTTAATGTCACAAGAGCCATGATTGGTTAAGTCAAACATCGGTTGGTTTACCTATACTTTAAAAAAATAATTTGTTTGGCTGTATTCCTTTAAAGTTCCTTTATTGTTTTGAACCAACCGTTCAAAACGCAAGAATTTTCCCAAATAAATCCGTACCCAAGGGGTTTTAATACTAAAAACCAATGTTTTTTCGAAAAAGGATATGAAGAATGGACAGTACCAATTGACTTACCCCACCACTTTTTTTTCTTGCAGTATGCCTCATCACTCTCATCTAGGCAGTGCTTGTCTCCGGCACACCATTCATTCCTCTTGACGCACTGAAGCCCGTCGTCGCATGGCAGAGAATCTTCAGGACACGTAGCCTCAGCTACAAAGAACATCGGAGATCGTTATCCTTATTGATTTAAAAAGATATTTGAACGCCATAGTTCCTGCCAGGGTGGGTCAAGGAGGAGCACTTGTACCCCCCCCCCCCCAAATGTTTGAAAAAGTAAAATAAAGAGGAGGAAAGTGGTAAAATTCACAGAAAAAAAACTAAGCCATAAAACAAGTTTCAATTGTAAATCCTTCTGATACATTGTAACTTATTTATGACTTTGAGCTCAGATTAAGTTTTCGTGATCTTCGACTAAAAAAAAAAAAAAAAGAAAAAAAAGTGCAATATTGCAATTTGGGTAGTAAATTATTCATTAGAATAGAAATTAAATGCATAACATTCTATAATAATAAAACAAGCTGTCTGTTTGTCTGCCTGTGGATCAATAGAAAGCTACTTAAAATTGGATAGAGCTCTGAAATTTTCAACTTAAGTAGTTTTTGTCTTCTAATTTTGGCTAGGGCAAACAGAATGTTAAAATTTAATTATTCTTTTTTAATTAATTTTTTTTTACAAAGGGACTTCAAATAGCGATGCAACTCTGAAATTTTCAACGTAAGTAGTTTTAGCTTTCTAATTGGACTTTTGAAAATCAGAATAAATTTTTAAATTTTTTTTTTTAAATTAATTTTTTTAATTAATTTAACAAATATTTTAGAAAACGATTTCTAATAGGGCTACAGCTCTGAAATTTTCAATATAAGTAGTTTTGGCCTTTTAATTTTGCCTATGACAAACAGAATGTTAAAATTTTAATTAGTTCTCTTTCAACTTGTTAATAAATATTTCCCAAAACTATTTCTAATAGGGCTACAAATCTGAAATTTTCCACTTAAGTAGTCTTGGCCTTCTAATTGGACTTTTGAAAGTCCAATCAGAAGAATTAAAAATGTAAACAGAATTTTAAAATTTTATTTGTGTTTTTATTGCGTTGCAATAAACCTTCCTGCGAGTTAAGCGCCAAATTGGGACCTATACACTAATGACGGATTTTCGCAACGCGGGGCCTCACAACTAGCTAAAATATTGCATATGGTAAAATTTCGTAACGAAGCACGGGTATTTAGCTAGTTTATTAATATTTCAGTATCAGTAACATGTCCAATTACTTTTGTGAAATCATGATTTGCCAAAAAAAAAAAAAAAAAAAAAAAAAAAAAAACCACCTTAGCTTTCTTGCATACCCTTAAGAATAAATCTATCCGATGTTCATATTAAACTCATAATTCTTTCTGTAACCCAGCAAATCAAAGATATGTTTGCTAAATATATATAAACTAGCAACGTGGCCCCACTTTGCCGAGACGCGTCGTTGTTGTATATCACAGTCAGCATTTTGGCACTTCGCTCGCAGAAAGGTCATTGCTACTCGAAACTAAACTCACTTCGCTCGCTATAAGTTTCATTGACACATAAACGCGGGCTTATTTTACTCGTCGAAAGGTTCATTGCTATGCAAGCATAGGCTCTCTTCGCTCACTGAAAGGTCCATTGCTGCGTAAGCATAAGCTCACTTTACTTATTAAAAATTAATTGCTACGTAAACCCTTAATATTACAACTATCCTCTCCTTGTGGAAAAACTCAAAAAATTTCTCCGTTATACAATAATACAACAGCCTTTTGAGAATATTTTTACATGTGTTTGTGAAAAACAAAATTAGAAGGCCAAAACTTCTATGAAAATATTAATTAAACAAATTAATTAAAAAAATAAATTTTTTTTTTAACATTCTGTTTGTCAAAAGTCCAATTAAAAGGCCAAAAACTAGTTACGTTGAAAATTTCGAAGCTTATGTAGTCCTAATAGAAATCATTTTGTAAAATATTTGTTAATTAATTAAAAAATTAATTTAAAATAACTAATAAAATTTTAACATTCTGTTTGCCAAGAATCCGACTAGAAGGCCAAAACTATTTATGTTGAAAATTTCAGAGCTGTAGTCCTATTAGAAATCGTTTTGTAAAATGTTAGTTAGTTAAAAAAATTAATTAAAAAAAGCTAATCAAAATTTTAACGCTCTATTTTTCAAAAGTCCAATTAGAAGGCCAAAATTACTTATGTTAAAAATTTCATAGCTGTAGCTCTATTAGAAGTCGTTTTGTATTTTTTTTAATTAATTTAAAAATAACTAGTTAAAATTTTAACATTCTGTTCTTCAAAAGTCCAAATAGAAGGCTAAAACTACTTATGTTGAAAATTTCAGAGTTGTTCCTCGATTTGAAAACAATTTGTAAAAAAAATTAAAAATAATAATAAGAATAATAATTAAAAATAACTTTTTAAATTTAAAGGTATAAGTAGAAGGCCAAAACTACTTACTTTGAAAATTTCAGTGCTCTACGCCTATTTTAAGTAGCTTTCTATTGATCAACAGAGCCACAGACACATAGACAGCTTGTTTTATTATTATGGATGATCGTACGAATTCTTCCTGAGAATTAGGTCATTTTGGAATGAAACAAAATAAGCTATCAAGTGCTTTATTTCAATATCATGATATGCATTATTCTGCTTTACGCAGTCATATATGTAACTTTATATTTATTCAAAATTCTTTCATCCCCTCTGCATCGCCCACCCTATCCCTCTTCTTCTTCATACCCCTTCTCTGTCTCTCTTAAACTATAACAAAATCTAGTTAACTTAGGTTATGATGAGGCATCTTTTCGATTCTTTAAAACGTACAATTTTATAATCTTAAATATTAAATATAAGTAAGGTATAATACAATTACAAATTCTTATATAATAAGTCAGTAAAATCAAACCCATTCAAATCAAGATATGTAATAATCATCTCAATCTCAAATTTCATGGACACCGACAATATTATTTGCAAGGAGGTGCAAGGCGTCTAAAATATTTTATTCAAACCTGAATTGTACAAGAACGATAACTGTTCTTTTAAACTACTAATTAAAAGTTATATTTACTTTTCAAATGCATAATTTGAAATCTGTATAACCTGGCACTAGGTGTCCAGGAAGGACTTCCCGATTTTAAAATTAAATAACTCAAAAACAAAGATCGATTGAAGAATGAAACAAAAACAATAGTTATTTTGAAAGCTGTAAAAATCTTATACTACATTTTGAAAACTGGTTACAAATGTTGCCAACAGATGGCGCTGTAGTTGCAAAATTATAGAAATATCTTATAAATGTGTCCTCTACAATCATTCATTGCAATCACACTAACTTCCTTCCTCGTTTAAATAGTGGAACGGATTGATGACTAATCGCTCTGATCTTCAAAGAACTCTTTTCATAAGAAATACAGTGTACAGCGCCATCTGCTGTCAACATTTGTAACTAATTTTGAAAATTTAGTATCTGATTTTTACAGCTTTCAAAATTACTATTCTTTTTGTTTCGATCCTTGCTTTTGCTATACATCCTCTATCGATCTTTCTTTTTGAGTTATTTAATTTTAAAATCAGAGAGACCTTCGTTGGACACCCTGTAGATGTTTTTTAGTGAATTTTGCTGATTTTCCTCATTTTGTTTCTAATTTTCTGAATCCAGAGGGGTGCAAGTACACCTTCCTGGCGGAGGCTATATCAAGTGTTAATTTCCAATCCCTACTACCGGTACTTTCCCAACCCTTCCACTTTGTTTATTTGACTCATCATCAAGTGTTTCAGATTGGAAGTGGAAGTAAATACAGTGAATTATGTATCAACTTTTTATATCTGCTGTCTCGACGTTTGCGATAACGCAGCTCGTATCAACTGTTTTGTATACACTTTTATAAACAGATGACGGAGAGAAAAAGGCTATTCAGTTTTACTATGCAAAAATAACGTGCATAGTAAATTTCCATAGCATTTTTGCTTTGTCAAATTTGGGATATGTCCATTTATATTCATTAAACGTCTCAAGTACATGCTTGGTATCTCCAATAATAATTGAAATCTAAGTACAGTAAAGCCGACCAAACGGTATAGTGGTTAGCGTGATAGTTTCTAGACCGTGAGGTTGCGGGTTCTTGTTCCGTGTTTGGCATGGGTGTTTGTAAGTGTTTGTTGGTTTGTCTAATGACGAATGGTTCGGCGCATTATAGCCCTCGTGTTGCTGACGACGCCAGATAATCTGAAATCAACCAACTAAGTACAGTAGAACCTCGATTAACCGTCCCTCTTTCATCCGGAACTCTCTGTTAACAGACCATCCTTTAGTCGACATCAAAAATCTCCCAAATGAGTGATAAATCATTTGGCCTTTTTAAAATCGGAATATTTTCCTTTACACTAAATTTGCATAAGTAATGGGGAGGCTTTTGACAGTTTTTCAAAAGGACTGGCATGGTTAGAGCAATAATCATATGCAAGTCAAACTGAACTATTGCTTTTAAAAAGACTTCGGGATAGAACCACGAAACAACGATTATCAAGATTACGATAACAAAAACACATTTCCAACAATTAATTAACCAATATTTCGACTAATCGGCGTTCTGATAATCTAGACTCTTGTACTATTTTTTTTTTTTAAAAGTGAGTTATCAAGAGAACTTTAAACAATACTTAACCCATTAACGACAATTGGCAAGAAAACTTGCCAATTGAAATTTTAATTTTCTTTTTTTGCTAATAAATTGTAATTGTGGTTCCACTTAGTGTTTTTTAAAAATCCTAAAAATAATTTTCCAAAAAAATCTTAAACAATCAAAATATACCTTAAATGATCTAAATAAACAAGGTAAAAGTTAAAAACAATGACTGTTTATCCATTTGAAAGTCGTCTTAATGTGGAAAAAGGAATTTTTAAGGATTTATGGCTCGATGGTTAAGTGTTAATATCTTAAATTATTAAAACCAATCATTCAAAGAAAATTGACCGATGTCCATAGGAAGAATTCTCAATGGTCCACTTTTGCCATTACTAAGCATCACGAAATAATATCGGAGCGAATCTCGAACTCTTCATTTTGGACACTGGCCGATATGTTACTGAACTCTACAGATAAACAAAGAAACTTAACTCACCGCTGTTTTCTGTCGCACCTAATTTCAGAAGAAGGACGCAAATTAAAGCGGAGCCCAGTTGTAAGAGCCGCATCTTTCACTGGTAGACTGAATTAGATTCGAGATTAGACAAGCGCCTCTTGCCTGGCGGACGGATAAGCAGCGAGTGAATAAATTAATCGATTATTAATCGAGTTATAAGAATCACTCGTCGCCCACTTAAGGATTGGATCCGTGAATCGAATAACATTTGATCAATGGAAAGACGAAATTTGATAAACTACTGTGAAACTAATCTTGAGATTAAGTCCAGTCTGTTTAGATAAAAACATCAAGAAAATTGCAACAAAAGGTTTTTAAGGGTTTTTAGACTCATAAAAATGTCATGAACATCATACCAAAAGTCTTGAAAAATCTAAGTGGCGGAAGGTCGCCATATTGTCCGCCATCTTGAATTTCTATAGTAATGGTAAAATGCCCATAATTATTGCTTTAGGGCTCCGATTTCCTTCAAATATGTACCAAATGAAAGGGGTTTTAATGCTTAACCTTATCAACTATACTAAACTTCAACTTAACTAGACATCACTTAGACGATAGATCGTCACAGTGCTCATAGGTATTTAATCCATTTTGGCGGCGTGAAAGCATAATGTTCGCCAAACCACAACCCTATAGAGAACAAAAAGCTATAAGGTTTGGCGAGAATTATGTCTTCACTCCGCCAAAATGGATTAAATACCTATGAGCACTGTGACGATCTACCGTCTAAGTGAAGTCTAGTTAAGTTGAAATTTAGTATAGAAGTATTCCCTGTTTAAACAACTATGACAATAATAGAATGAAAAAGTATTTTTATTTTGTTTAATTTTGATTGTTTTTTAAATCATAAATTTAAAATTTTATTTTTCTGTTATTTATCATAAATATAAAATTTCTTTTAAACACAATTTGAATAAAAACGAAAAATATATGAAATTTTAACAACATTTCAAAAATTACAGCCAAAAACTACTCATATCACCAAATTTGATATTTAAAAATAGCTTGGATGCAATTTATAACCAAAATATGTAATGGAGACACAAAGAAAATCTTTTTTCATTCAACAATTCTTTCACAATTACTAATTTCAATTGACAATTTTTTCACAGTTATTTCAATTGAAAGGGGCCGTTCAAATATTACGTAAGCACCTGGGGGGGGGGGGGTACGATTTGCTTATTTTTGCTGACAAGGGGGGGGGGAGGGGGTATGATTGATGCTTACATAAGCATTTAATAATCCCTTTATTTCTAAAAAAAAATTTAAACTTACAAAAAATTTCACTTTTGTACACCGAGTTCTAGGATAGGTGACTTTCCATTCAAATCGATCTAAGGGATTTAAACTTACGTCACATAAGAGTGACGTACTTTGCCTTCATCCAATTACAATCAAACATTGATGATGCAAAATACTGCAGTTTCAAAATGAATAAAGGGGATTCCCCTCTTTTGGGTGTTTGGAGACGTGAATCCTACATTAAACCTAACTTATGTGACAGACAATTTTTGATTTTGTTTCGCTTGGCGACTGGCGGGCGCCTAAGATGGAACAATAGTTGGTTTAAGGTTCAAAATTCCGAATTGAGTTGTGTTTTTAACAAGTTTCTTTTTCCACTGCAATCCTTCTTGAACTTTTTGAAGATTAAGCAAATATAGTTGGTCTGCTTTCTGTTTGCTTATTTAAAAAAAAAAAAAAAAAAAAAAAAAAAAAAAAAAAAAACATATGTCTTCATTTCGTGAAATTTTATATAAAAAGCTGTTTGAAGCTTTTAAAAAGTCTACATCAAACAAACCCTTGAAAGATATTCAGGATATAAATAATGAGGTATGGCGTCATTTTAAAAATGCCTCTAAAAATGACGAAGAACTAGAAGTGTTGGTGTTAAAAAGAGTCGAAGAAGAGTTGCGAAAGGCAACTAAAAAAAAAATTAAGTTAAAGTTCATTATTTGCATTGAATCCTAACTTTTTTTAGATTATTAACGTTACAAAAAAAAAAAAAAAAATATCAGGAGCAGGGGGGGGGGGGGGGTTACCGTATGCTTACGTAATTATAGAGGGGGGTATGCAATTTGCTTATTTTTGCTGACAAGGGGGGGGAGAGGGGTCAAAAATTACCAAAAACATGCTTACGTAATATTTGAACGACCCCAAACATAAAGTAGTGCAGTTAATCTTGTATTTGATTCTAGTAACATTCAAGAGCTGGAATGGTGCTGATTGGATGCCAGTCATTATGGGTATACGTTAATCTCTTTGTAATGTCTTAACCAGTCTTGAAATGCAAATGAATTTCAGTCTTGTTACAAGTCATAAAAAAAGTTTTGGTATTTCTGATGTTAGAGGAAGGGACTATGTTTGAGTTACAGCAAAATTACATGGCTATATTTCTGCTAGCCGACCTTTCATTAAAGAGTTTGTATCGTAGATGATTCAATTATGCAGTTGTCTTTCAACTATATAGGGCATATAAAGTCTTAAGGGCGTCCGGTACAGAAAAAAAAAAAAAAAAACTTTATTTATGTACATTTTTATGTCAAAAATTTATTTTATGTATGAGATACAATTTATACATCTTTGAGAAAATGTTTTTTTAAATATTGAGTTAAGTTATTTAAAAAAAATTTAAAAACCAAGAAAAATCCATAATAATTGATGTTTGCGTATTTTGATATAAGTCAAGAAAAAATAAATTTTTTTTCATAGTGAAAGCTTTCTGTAATAGATAATTATATAAAGAAAATTTTGCACTCACAGAATTTTGATAGGTGAATTAAAAAAAAATTAAAAAAATTCTCAAAGTTAAAATATTGAAATTTTTGCTTTTTTTTGTTATCTTTTACGCTAAATGTTATATTTTAAAACAGAATCAAAAAAATAAAATTCTGCGATGAAAAAATATTTAAAACTATATAAATTAAATGCTCCAAAAATTTGAATAACCAATTGTTAATGGTTCTGGAGATATATCGATTTGAATATGCAACATCTGTGAAAAACACTAGTGCTCGATAAACGCACTTTAAGCAGACGCTTCAAGGTGTTACGCCCCTTAGTGATGTTTAACTACCAGGTAATTTTGTGGCGTTCTAATCACCGGAGGAATAAGATAAAAACATCCTTCTCTTCAGGAATGTATGAACTATTTTTTAAACTCAGAAAAAAAAAAAAAAATTGGCATTTTTGAAGAAATTTCGGTACTGGACCCCCTTAAAGCGTTTAGAAGTTTCTATTTTTCCATTGTCATAGCCTGTAAATTTTTGTTCGATGAATAGAGCGACTAAATATTTTGACCTTTTATAAATATAAGAAAAAGTTCACCGAGACTTCTTTTACTCTATGAATATTGCAATGTGATCCTGATGTCTAACTGCACAAAGGTGGATCAAGAGTGAAAGGGTTCTTTTTATTTGAAATGTCAGACTTTCACTTTGCATTTTTTAAATTTTTCTTTACCTAGTGTACGAAACCTCTTTGTATTTGTTAAAGAGTGTGACCACAGATGGCGCTAGTCAATACATATATGGCGTTATTAACATCTGTGCATAGCATCTTAGATTGAATCCCAAGTCATCGCTGTACTTTTGGTATCCCTGTTCTTTTAGTTAATCGTTCTGTTCCTGTGATGGTTATTAATTAATGTTGTTTCAATATAATGGTTCAATTCATTAGTGTCGGGGTTCAATATAACAAAGCCAATGGCAAGATTTTCCCAATCCTCATTACTATAACGAAACACAAGTAGCCCTTTTTGAAAGAATTTGTTTACGAGTGGATGTGAGATTTATCTACTTATTTGTAATGTACCTATTTGCAATGTGAATACGATTTTTCTTACGAATTGTTTTCTGTTTGAAAATATGGCAGCATTTATTTCAGAATTAGTAAATGCCGATTCCATTTCCCAGAGCATTCTGATCGGAGGTACTTCTTTAAACGTCAAATTACGTTCTTAATCTAGCCATTCTTACATACTTAATATAGAATCTAATATGCAACTAATCAACTCGTTCACAAAGAGTCTATTTTACTATCGACATCAAGTAATATATAAAATCAAAATCATTCTACCAATTCAAGACTATATTTTCTCATGCATATTTTTTCTCTAGTTGGCGCCGTTTCGATTATATTCTAAATTCAGCTACTTGCGCTTATCTCGCCAATGTGGGGGCTCTGCTGCATGAATCCCACGCCAAGGTCTTTTGGAAGAAGGGATTTTCCCTTTTTTTGTAATTAAAAATAGAGATGATGTAATATCAAGAGTTAGTGTGAAACATGTAGATTTCAGAGGCAGTGTGTTGTGTGAGATAGTGTTTCGATTCGAGAAGCACTCTGCGGTCATTTTGTGGAACCGCACTGGTGAAATAAATCAATATTCAATTTGACAGTCCACTAATAAGCAGAGGTGTAGTGTAAAATAAAAAGGTGTGGGAACGCTACGTTGCGTCGTTACAAACGCTTATTTTTTTTTCTGTGAGGATGAGCAGGGGGGGGGGGGAGGGAGTAAAAATGACAACTAAGAATATATAACTTTATTAATACTACTTTAGTAATTTCAAAACAAACTACATGCAACTGAAAAATACATTCGTCAGTTCATTTCTAATGAAGTAGCATTAAAACATTGAAAAACTGGGAGAGGGGGAGTCTAATTCATCAGTCGGATTGTTCATGGAATGGCCATGTGCGGGTTGCCGTGCCTCTTTCAAGTGTTTTGCAAGTACTTGAGCTTGCCTGTCCTACTCATCTATATCGATGGCTCAGCTCTGAAGTTGTGGATCGAAAACGAAGGCATAGTTCTCACAAAAGAACTTTTTAATTTTCTTACTTGACTTTCCGTTAAGTGACTTTCCGTTAAGTGTCATGTAAAAAAAAAAGAAGAAGAAAATTCAGATGAGGGAACGCCGTTCCTCCTTCAAAAAAGGTAAAGGATCGCCGTTCCCACGCGTTCCCGCTCCACTACACCCCTGCTAATAAGTGTTGTGTTTGAATTGTAGCTAAGTTCAATAGACATCGAGAAATAGTTAAAAGTGAGCTATCGATAGGCCATACATAACAGGGGCGTAGTCAGGATTTTTTTTCCGGGGGGGGGGGGGGCTGAGAAATTATAAATGTCAACTTCGGAAACAATGATTATCATTCAATAATTTACAAATCAAAATTAATCAAACTAAAAAACAAATAAACACTTTTTGGGATTGTAATACTTTTAGCACATATAGCATAATTAGTTACTGGAATTTTAAAACTATATGGTAATTAATTTAGGTAAACATATTTCAATAAATATATATTAATTATTAAAATATTATAATTAAATCAATTTATTATTGGAGTTATAATGTTATTGCCAACAATAACCATTAACATTTGATTAACAAAGTCCCAATCTAACGCTTTAATGTCCCAATCCGCATGCCCAGCGAAATAGGTCAATAGTTTTAAAAAAAAAGCTTTATGATCGTAACCATTTATATAAAATAATTTATTTGAATAGTGAAAAATTGCACTTACCTTGAATGGGGTAGAAATAAGAAATTTCTTATATAGAGAATTCTGAAGTGTTTAACAAAGTGGGATCCGAGCAATGTTGAATATGTATACAATGCTGCTCTTGGAGGATGGAGATGGCTGCTAAGAAAGAGCCGGTTTGAGGCTTTCTGGACACCCCTTGTCACCTATTGTACTAGTGAACCAGAGTCCCTGGGGGGGGGGGAGGGATCATGGACTAGACAAGTACAAGATCCCCCCTCCCATTCCCAGGACTCTGAAAACCTTTTGTCGGACGAAAGTCCGCGCCAACGAGACTAGACATCGCGTATCACGTCGACTAGTCATCATGCCTGAAGTCTGGAGTGCTACATTCAGGGCAGATTCAATTTAATTCGATTCGTTAATAATTCCAGTGCTTTGTCTGTCCAATTTCAAAAAATTAGAAAATAACGAAACCTTGTGTTGATTTCAAATTTTAATTATCCAAGCATAAATAGATCTATTTCTGACTTTCGAGGTTTGAAAATTTCGGAGGGGGCTGCAGCCCCATCAGCCACCCCCTGGCTACGCGCCTGATACATAACACAGTAATCATATCTAAGGAAACATAAGGTTAATCACATCGAAGGAATTCTGTTATATTTGGTAGAAACTCATTACGTGTCTGTTTATTTTTAATTAGTAAAAATAATCTATTGAAGTAGCAATGATACTTCAAAAGCTTCTGTAATTGCTAATGCATTCAAGGACGCACCCATTTAAAATTATATGTCCTCTTCTAATTTGTGCTATTGCCATCTTACTAAGCATATAGACCATTGCATGACTGCAAAACTTTCGTTTAAAAATTTCTTTTAAGCCAAATTGTGTCATATGATGACCAATGCATTCCAAAAATGTATCCTCCTTATGTAAATCACCAAGTATTGGGACTAATTCATTTAAACTATTTCCTTGGTATTCAATTGAAATAGTTGCGAAAAAATTGAATGAAAACTAATTTTCTTTTGTGTCATATCATTACCTTTTTTTTGGTTATAAATTGCATCAAACTGCTTCTATTTTTAAACATCAAAGTTGGTATGAGGGATTTTTGACTTCTATGTTTAAAAATTTTATAAAATGCAATAAATTTTCTGATTTCAGTGTTTGTAAAAGTAATATATTTGGGATTTAATAGGCAATCAAAACAAGCAAATAAAGTATTTTGAATACTATTACTATCAAAAAGTTGCTTAAATAGAATGTGTTTCTAGTTCATAAGGTTAAAGATTAAAAACCCTTTCATTTGGTACATATTTGAAGGAAATCGTAGCCCTGTAGCATTAATTATGAGCATTTTACAATTACGACGGAAATTCAAGATGGCGACCAATAGCAAATATGGCTGGCTTCCGTTACTTAAATTTTTCTGTTACTGTACCGGCTACACTCATATTTTTGACCACGGTCCTCCACTGAATGAATGAATATAGCCGTTGAAGTTACTTGTCGCACCTCTTCTAATAGTCCGAGAGGCGACTGCAATTTTTGGACACCATCGAACATCATTCTGAATTTTTTATAGAAATTAGAGAAAAGTGAGAAGATTACGATTCCACTGGTCTGCCGTGGCAAAAATGGCCGAAACTGATCAATAATCAACTTGGAATGAGTTGAGCTAAAATCGGATTGTCAAATATGTCATAACTTGCCAAAAAGAGGACAAACTTTTTCGTCTGGCAACCCACTGCATTTTGATTTTCAATGAAAAAAAGCGCAAACGATTTCTGATCTCTGGCTTGGAAAACTTACATCTTTTAAAAGTAAGCCAAATTGGAGACATCAGTTACGTCATCAGTGACGTAATGTTTTTTTGCCAACTTGGCTCCCTTTTAATAGATGCAAGTAGACCGTCGCCAGATATCCGAATCGTCTGCAACCTTCTTAATTGAAAATTAAAGAGTGAGGGTTACCAAATAAAAAGAAAAGCTCATTATTTGGCAAGTTATGGCGCATTTGGCAATTGGATTTAGTTGAACTTATTAAAAGTCGATTTTCGACCAGTTTCGGCCATTTTTGCCACGGCAGACCAGTGGATTCGTAATCTACTCACTTTTCTCTAATTTCTATAAAAAATTCAGAATGATGTTCGATGGTGTCCAAAAATTGCAGTCGCCTCTCAGTCTATAAGGTTTAGAACCAGCATATTATCGAATACTACTCTTCCCTTTTGTTATCGAAGAGGAACTATTGGACATCGTGACCTCTGAGCCCAGAAGCCATTAAAATCTCAAGATAAAAAAAAAGATTACAGTGCTCAAGCAACACTCGCAGTTGTTGAACATTTCTTGACTTCGTCCATTGGCAGCAGAATGGGGGTCTCGACTATTTGCTTGTCGCAAGTCTTCGCTTTTGTCGCTTTTCTCATTCTTCAAGTTGACGTAGCAAAAGGGTAAAAGTATCATTTAAGTTTCTTTATATTTTACTTCAACCTGCCAGAAAGTTGTGTGTTATCCCCGCACATTTCTGTTATTGCGGCAGTGTGTCTCTACAATTCTATTTTGTTGCTACACTTTTGTTATTTCTACGGAGTTCGCTATTAGGTGGAGATGGATCTGGAAAAAGAGTTCCATAATTCTTCATGGAGAATGCTTTGCGGGATAAAATGAAAGCTTTTTATTAGCTGCTTGAATAAGCTGACAGATCAGCAGAAACATAAACTACAGCAAGTCCATAAACTCAAATTCAGTATTTTGCTTCTAATTTCATTTATTTTTTTATAATTTGTGTACATTTTTTAAAGCATTTGCGTAATTGACCTCTCATTTTCCTCTCTTAGTGTCGGTAAAAACATCCAATGGCGATTGATTAAAGAGTTAGTGCTCTTCTATTTAGTGCTGTGTGGTTATAGGCATCAACTTTTCTCTTTTTCAACAATTCAAATTTATTTCAAAATTATAATTTTTTTTTTTCAAAATTATCAAATTTTTTTCTCAAAATTATCAATTTTTTCTCTCAAAATTATAAATTTTTTTCTTAAAATTATAAATTTTTCCCCAAAATTATAAATTTTTTTTTTCAAAATTATAATTTTTTTTATCAAAATTCAATTGATAAACTATTCGAGACAACGTTACTTGAGACTTGAGTATACGGTGTAGGATGGGTCCTTTTGCGTAAAGACATATCCGGACAAATTGAAACTTCTATATATTAATATTGATAACACTTTGCATAGTTTTATACTCAAATTAAATATATATTGATGATAAAAAGAAAATAAACGCTTTAAAGTTAAAATTTTAATTAATATTTTACTTTTACACGAATTCCATAAGAGTTTTAACGAATAGGCCACACATCTTTCCAATCAGCCAATCAGGGCGTAGTAAAACCGGTTCACACATCGTTGTGGCGTAGTCAATGAGCTCAAGTAAGCTTCTTCCAATGTATAGATAGTGTGTGGAGGAGGGTTGTGAGATCGGTCCAAGATTTCCTGACACCACTGAGCAGATTAAACGGTATAGTGGTTAGCGTGCTAGCTTCTAGATCGCGAGGTTGCGGGTTCGAGTCCCGTGTTAGGCATGGGTGTTTGTAAATGGGCTTATCTAATGACGAATGTTTCGGCGTATTATATCCCTCGTGTTGCTGACGGCACCCAGATAATCTGAAAACAACCAACCAACCTGACACCACTGTTTTGAGGATCTACCTACTGAATATAGTGAGCTTACTTCCATTCCAATTAATAAAGTTTTCTCAAACTGCTTATGTTATTTGTATAAAATCAGTTAAAAAAAATTTTACAGAAAAAAATATGAGCAGTAACTATAGTTAATTCATCGTTACAAAAATAATTTATTATTTCAAAGTCACGCATTATTTTACGAAAATATACTTTTATGATATTGCAATAAAATGAAGAAAGCAAATTTTAATAATTCTGGATAATGGAAAAAGAACCTATAGGGGTAACATTATTACGCTCTGTATAATAAGACCCTAAAATCAATCTACACCACCGAAACACTGGTAATAAATCTAGCACTTAAGGTATACATATACATTAGGAATCGCGAAATTTGACTCAATTCTGCGTTGTTGTTTTTTTGTTTTAAAATATTCCCGAATTCATTACCATTGAAATGATACTATTTTCTTTCTGAGACTCAAATCACTTTTTAAATTACAATAGGTTTTGTCAACCTGTTTTGTATCACTTTCATTAGTGTGGTAAACTTTAAACACGTTTTCTGAAGAATGACATTTTGGTGTTAAATGACTTAACGCCAACAGTCATAACTTCATCAAAAATGGTCCAATTTACAAAATTCTAATTTTGTTTTGTAGACAATAGTTGTGAATGTGTTTTCTATAGAGAATCTAATATATATTGTTATGAACACATTTTTTATGCATATTTTAATCTTAATTTTTTATTAAAAATTATGTATTTTTTCAAACATTTTATTTAAAAACTTATAATTAAATAAATATTAAAGCCAAATTCAAAAATCTCCATAGGAACATGCGTCCATATAATATCTCTTATTACCATTAAAAATAATGAGTCTAACTTAATTACAAGTTTATTTATGTATGTTCTAATAATGTCCTAATTAGTCACTTTAATTGCAATTAGCTGATTAAAAAATTGACGGAAAAAAAAAGTTTGTATATAAAAATGCATCATTATTTATTCTGATATACTGCCAAAAAGTTTGAAATTATAACATAAGAATTAAAGAAAATCATCTCAATTGTATATGTATACCTTAACACTTTAAAGATAAGTCCGATAATCATTCCCACAGACAACAAATCCAGCGTTATCGTCATCAAAACTCGAAATTTTATTACCCAAAGTTATATTGCTCTTATCTAACTCTTTTAGTAACTTATCCTCAGCAATCAACATTTTTTAGTTGGTTTGGGTGCCGGCCCATAATGGAATCAAATGATCTCAAACGATATAATTTCCCATAATTTTTCCGGATGATTTAACTTAGCTCTTTCAGTGTCACCCGAATCCAGTTCGCTCAACGACCTGATTGGTTGTATTCAGATTATCTGGCGCCGTCAGCAACACGAGGGCTATAATGCGCCGAAACTTTCGTCATTAGACAAGCGAACATACATTTACAAACACCCATGCCTACGCGGGACTCGGAACCCGGAACCTCGCGGTCTAGAAGCCAGCACGCTAACCACTATACCGTTTGGTCGCCCTCAACGACCTGACTTAAAGCAGAGGGAAAATCAGGGTTTCTATTCTGTTGATTGGTTCAGCAGAGCCCTAGAATTGCCCTTGCGCCAGTAAACTCAAATAAACCAAACCAAACTATTCTGTTGACTGCGAACTAGGTTTCACTTTTTACACATTTTTCTAAAACATACTCCGCCGACCAAACGGTATAGTGGTTAGCTTCTAGACCGCGAGGTTGCGGGTTCGTGTCCCGTGTTGGGTGTTTGTAAATGTATGTTGGCTTGTCAAATGACAAATGTTTCGGCGCATTATAGCCCTCGTGTTGCTGACGGCGCCAGATAATCTGAAAACAACCAACTAAAACATACTCCACAAGTATGGGGTTAATGAAATCAGAAGAAACACCCTAGCACAAATACAAACCTGGAGCCAATATATTTATTCCAAAAAATTTCCTTCGATTACCCCTCAACCCTCCAATTAGCAGTGTTTTCACCGAACATAATCATAGATGTTCAACTAACTCCCCTAAATGCTAAATACAACACCCTCAATGCATCCTTCCATCGTTTCAATCTACTAGTAACTTCCCCTATGTGCAGCTTTTGTAAAAAATCGTAGACTACCAAACACTCCTGGAATATCACAAATACGAATCCCAGCGTCAAACTATGCGTAAAAAAGCTCGATTTTTAAACCCATTGTGCTACGGATAGAAAATAGGAAAAAAGATAGCAATATAATTATTATTAAAAAAAACTTCTCAACATTCAATCAACAAATCACATCCTGGAAGAAATTGGAACAAATACAGCAATATAGCATTATCGAATATTTCTTAATAATATCGAGAGGAAATTGTTGAATATGGTGATCTACGAACTCAGAAGCATTAGAATCTCAAGCTTAAAAAGTCTATAGTGTGTAGCACGTAAACTGTTAAACATTTCTTGAGCACGCCCAGTGCCATCAAAATGGGATTCTTGACTATTTGCTTGTCGCAAGTCTTCATTGTGGCCTATCTTATTCTTCAAGTGGATATAGCAAAGGGTAAAAGTATAATTTTAGTTTCGTTTAAAATTGCACTTCAACCTGCCAGAAGGTTATAACTTAAATATTTCAGTAGCTGACAGTTATAGGTGGCAAAACATTTTTTATTTGCTGGCGTGTCAAATGACTGCTCTTACGGTACTTAAATACAGACTAGCTGCGTAGTTCTCTTTCAATAGCTGAATCTTTCCAGTTCATGGCGCCGATCAAACGATATAGTGGTTAGCGTGCTAGCTTCTAAACCGTGAGGTTGCGGGTTCGAGTCCCGTGTAAGGCATGGGTGTTTGTAAATGTATGTTGGCTTGTCTAATGACGAATGTTTCGGCGCATTATAGCCCTCGTGTTGCTGACGGTGCCAGATAATCTGAAAACAACCAACCAGTTCATGGCACTATGTAAACAGAAAGTTGTCATTCCAATCGGCGATTGACAGTGAGCGATCCAAGTAGATCAAAGTACCAGCTGGCATTCGAACCATTGGCTGTTTGTAAATCAATCTTTACTCTCTTTAATTATGGTAAAATACTCAAGTTACTATATTTGCAGGTATGTGCCACAATGGCGGATATATTTGTGAAAATGTAAGACCAATGCAGGATTATCAGCTTCAGAGACTATGTCTATCACGGTCATCGTTCTGCAACGGAAACTATGACTGCAGCAACAAGCGTGATGAAAACTACTGCGGTAAGTAGCATTGTGTAATCTGTAGTAATAAAATGTAGATCCTGCATGGTGTGAGGTGTTATTGGCATGGTGTTATTGGCATGGTGTGAGGGGTGTCAAACTCTTATGGAAGCACAGAATGCAAAGTACCAAGCAATATTAACAAAAGTTTTTTGGAGAACTCTTTTAGACACATTTAATTTTTTGGTTGCATAAAGTAATTAAACTTCAGGGTCTTTGATTCACTTAACTTTTTTTAATACGCTGAATATTTTTTTATATTGATTGATTTCTTATTTTTCATACCCTCATTATAAGAACTTTGCTTTCAGATGACTATGGGACACAGTTTCATGGCGGTTGTCCATCCGATTGGTGGAAATGTGATGACGGGAGATGCATACCTTCTGAGTGGAAGTGTAATGGATTAGTGAACTGCCGGGATGAATCGGATGAAAGTGCATGCCGTAAGTCTCTACTCTATTTAAAATAACGGTATGACATATAATGTACAATGTGTAATAGCACCAATCACAACTTCAGCAGGATTGAACTTCAAACAAATCATCACAGTTCATATTTAAATTTTCTTTTTCAAAATAAGTATATTCATGTTTTTAAACTTGCATCTGATTTTTTTTTGGTAGTAGAAGAATTTAAGCCAGTGAAATATTGCTTATCTTCTAAACCACTTACGAAAATACTTGTTAAGTTTCATAAAAAAAATCGGGATAAGCAGCTTGAAAGCTTTGCCTAATATCTTGAAAAATAAAAACATTTAAATGTAATATTTACATAAAAAAAGACAGAATCTTATATATTTTTGCTCAAATACCATTAGATCATAATTTTGAAACTAACAGTTACTCAAAATTTATTAGTACTGAAGAGTCTTATAGTTTGAAATTAGAGGTCAGTAGATTAAATAAGAAATGTACTGTGAATCCAAATTTGAAGGAAATGCTTTGAAATTTTTACTGAACATTTGGCAAAGTATTATTTCTACTTATAGTTATTGGTATATAATCAATGGTATATTTATTTTGTTTGTATAAACTTAAAACTGTGTTGGTTCGAAATTGTGGTTTGTTAGATGACGTATAATTGCATGCTGTTTACCATTATGATTTTATCAAACGTGAGTCCTAAACAGAAATGTGTCCATTTGTACATAAATAACGATAAAATCATAATCAAGATATTAAATTAGGTTTGCCTGGTTAAACCTAGTTGTATTTGAGAAAAAGTTTTGTTTTTGCATTGTTTGAAATTTATCAGAGCGGAATTGTAATCCCCCCTCCCCCATCTCCTAAAAAGTACATGATACTCCCTCGCACATGTTTTTGCTATTTTTTTCTGTGGTATATTTACGAAAACGTCTAAATTTTTCCGTGGAATGTAATCCTTCATTTCATAAAAACTAATCGTCACCGAATCTTCACCTGTTTAATTTACCTTCGACTACCAATTAGAATGCTTCTTGTACTATGCTTTAAAACCGCGGATACGCAGAGCTTGTTTGCGGTATTAATTTACATTAAATATATAGAAATATTACAATATTATTCGAACCACTTATCAGACAGACGATTATAATAAAGAAAAATAATGGCAAAATTAAGGGTGACATATAAAAATTACTTTTTATTCAGATGCAATAAAAAATACCGTAGTCATTCCAAGAATTTTTCTTAATGTCATTACATTTTAATAAAGCCATTTTTAATTGAATTTAAAAGCTGTTTAGGGCTTTCTCGTTATGTAATGGATTCTATGTACCAAATTTAGAGCCTCTTAATACAGAACTGGGGATTTGTATTGGGTTCAGATGGACAGAAACTCAGTTGTATGTATATATGTACACTGGTGTCCAAAAGTTAAGCATAATTGATAATTATGTGAATAAAAAAGAAACTGTACATCAGAATGGCGGGAAACTTTATATGTGAGTGTAAAATGGTTATAAAATAAGGAAGCAAATCAAAAGAACGATAATAATTAATTTTATTATCTAAAGTAGCAGTTTGAAAGAAACTGAGAATAGCAAGGGTTCACACTTTAAAGAAAAAATGAAAGAAAATAAATAAAATACTGATGCTGCAGTTTAATAAGGCGTGTGGTCACCTCTGACAGCTAGGCACGCTGCACAGCGATTTAACATACTTGCTATGAGATGATGAATGAGTTGTGGGCTCAAATGGTTCCAAGCTTCTTGGAGAGTTCTCTTCAGTTCTGTAACGGAGCTTGGTGGGTGCGAAAGGGCTGCAATTTGTCTCCCGAGCATATCCCATACATGTTCGATAGAATTTAAATCAGGGGAGTTGGCAGGCCACGACATGCGCTGGATGTTTTCCGTTTCAAGGAAGTCATCAACTAGCACCGCTCGGGGACATGGCGCATTATCATCCATAAATATGAAGTTTAAACCGACAGCACCTCGAAACAAGCGAACATAAGGCTCAAGAACTTTGTCTCTATATCTTTGACCAGTCACAGACCCCGTGTCAAAGAAATGGAGGTCTGTGCGGCCGTCCATCATGATGCCTGCCCATATCATTACTCCCCTTGATGGAAAATGATGTCTTTCCGATATGTTTTTTGGTTCAAAACGTGTTCCACGTTCTCTCCATATCGTTACCCGACGAGAATCACTACTCAGACTAAACCGGGACTCGTCACTGAACATCACATTGGCCCACTCTCCCACACTCCAATGTTGATGTTTCAAACTCCAGTTCAAACGAGCGCGTTTCTGAGCAGACGTGAGGGGAATGCAAACTGCTGGTCTTCTGGCATACAGGCCAGCATGATTGAGTCTCCTGTAAACAGTTTGTCTCAAAATTCGTATTCCTGTGGCGACTGTGAGCGCCGAACCCAGTGATGTGGCAGTCCTGCCCCTCTGACGTCGCGCACTTATTACCAGATATCGGTCTTGGCGAGGGGTTGTGACTCTTGGTCGACCTGACACTGGTCGTCGGGTAACATCTCCCGTTCTTTGAAACCTCTGCCACAGTCTTGAGATCAGACTGGTTCAAATTCAGAATTCGAGACACTTCGGTTTGTGATCGTCCGGATTCCAGCATTCCAACGATTCTTCCTTCCGCAAACATGTCCAATTGGCGTCTTTGTGCCATCATTCACCTTGTTTGATGGTTAACAACGCTCTTTCGCCCAGCAGTTGCCCGAAAATTGTCTGAACTGCCTATGCTGCGTGAATCGGTTTCTCTGCGTTCCGACATGCGCAGGTATTTCACGCAGGACGTAGTCGACTGAAAAGTTTTGCATAAACCCAATGTCTCTTCTTCACCCAATTAATATCCGCAAGAAATTTGGAATAATTTTAAGAATATTTACTCCATGTTTTTCGCATTTTACAATTTATGCTTAACTTTTGGACACCAGTGTATGTGTGTTTATGGAAATTTTAATAAGGTACTATATTCAATCCTGCCACTTGATTCAGCAGTACACATGCGCAATCGGATCCTGTCATTTTTGAGCCGACCAAACGGTATAGTGGTTAGCTTTCTAGCTTCTAGACCACGAGGTTGGGGGTTCGAGTCCCGTGTTAGGCATGGGTGTTTGTAAATGTATGTTGGCTTGTCTAATGACGAATGTTTCGGCGCATTATAGCCCTCGTGTTTCTGACGGCGCCAGATAATCTGAATACAACCTACAACCTGGTATTTTTGATAACTCGGCATTCTTTGGAAGATAAATAATTTCGTACTGTAAACCTGTATATCTTTATTTTTTAGATAAAAATAAATTATTCAATATACACTTTCAGTCCATCTGTACCAAAATTACTTCAAATGCAAATTAAACAGTCCGTTTTGTTTACGGAATATATTTGGTTATTTTAGACTACCGCAATTTCAGCATGAATTGAAAAACCACAGATAACCTTGCTACTTCATCAGATGAAATGAAAATAAATCAGTTGATTTCATTTTGTTAATGGTTGCATATTTTTTGGTTGTGTTACACTGAAAATTTCTCAGGCACTCCAAGTTCCAGCAACACCTCCTATATAAGAAAGCCTTCGCACTGACTACGTGACGTCACACAGAGTAGCCAATCATACTTCGCATTGGTAGCATATAGGAATTATCCTTTTCTTAGTTTTGAAAAGTTAATTTGAATAGGATAGCATTTAGAAAACATTTCTTTTTATTGATAGACATTTTTTTAATATTTATGTTCAGCTATTATTTTGAATTTTATTCCGAAATAAAACACCAAATCTAAATAAACTATTTTTATTTTATTCACAAATCATAGTTATTATTAATCAATAAAACATTTTAAAGCAAAATAGTTTAGTGTTGCTATTCATTAACTTCAAAATTACTTTAATATTTGATTTTTTTTTTTCCCAACATTCTTTTGCTTGAACAATTTTTTTCCCACTGACAGGTTGTTATTTTGCTGCCTACAATAACTATTTCGATATATGTTTGCAGCATCCCTTAGAATACTTTCTACAATAAATTTAATATTATGTTCTTTACATTCATGCGGAATGTTATATATTTCTTTATCATTAATAATATCAAAAGTTAAACTTGTTCAAAGTAATCTCTGACCTTCAAAAATTCTAAAGCAACTTTTCATATATTACAGAAATGAACTTTTGAATTACAACATATAAATACAAAATAACATTCAAAACCTCAAGTTTTGGATAGAATAAACAATCTTTATCCATATTCAAAATATAACTATTTTTATCATTGTCAAGAAAATCAAAAGCATCATCTATGTTTTCAAGAGTCAAAATATTTTTAGAGCTAGAACATTTGTTGAATTTTACAATGGAATGGTCACAATAACCAGCACTGTAAATTAGCAATAGCAATAAAATCTTCTTCGGAAAGTGTAATTTCTTTAAAACAAGATATGTCGACTTCTTTAAATTGATCAGATTGTTTTAAATCAGTGAATGTCGCATTTCAATCCTTTAGAGTCCGTTAGATAGCTTTGCTGATATTTTGTTCATTCGCTATTATCATCTTTTCGGCAGGACTTGGGTCTTGATACTGTTGCTTTTGACAAGTACCTAGGATAGCTTTCAAAAATAAAAGGAACCACTCCATCTCTCAGCTTACCCTTGAACTAGAAGTAACTACGAAAACTTTTCTCGAAACTGCAGGTATCCATCTTCTTTTAAGTTAATTATCTGTGGGAAATATAAATACCGGAACTCTTGGCCCATTTTTAAAAATTCTTTTGCAGTTTACCACAGAGCATTGAAATGGCATTTAATATAATTAATAGTACTCTTAATGCAATAGTCTACGTTTTTGGAACAGAAAATACTGCAAACTATACGTGTTGGAAACAGAAAATGCAGCAGACTTAACGTATTCGGTCAACAAAATGGCGATGTTGATTTTTGCCATCGTCCGTCGTACGCCAGAGTTATGCGCCAAAATAGATCTTGACGAATCACAAGCACGCAAGACGTCGCCAAACCATATCTTCACGAATCACAAGCAAGTAAAACGTCGTCAAACCATTTATCGCCAAATCGAAAAGATATCTTCTTCTAAATGGCACCCCGTATGGAAGATGGAAGAAGTTCGTAGTTTTCAAGTTTGACTATTTAAATGACGTCATATTTAAAAGTGGTAACCCGTGCAGAGGCTTTCTTATATAGGAGGTATTGGTTCCAGTCATTGAGACAGGCTTTGAGTGTTGCCATTTCACTTAGGCAAATATACCCTAATTTTAGTGCTAGTCAAGAGAGAATATAGAATTAGTACATGGCTAGCTTGTTGAGACAAAGCTAAACATAGACATTTAAGATTTTTTCGTAATATTCGGGGATAAAAGGGTTAGAATTGAAAATAGTTTGTTTATAAATTGCCTATTAAAGAGCGAGTTCCCACATGTGCAGCTATCTGTGTGAGTATTGGACAGTATATGGATAATCCTTTCAATTTTTCTTCCCCTGCCAATCCTATTTTAATTGGAATGGAAAAACAATTTGATACAAAGTAATCTTTCGCTTGCGGTATAGAAATATTTTGATCAAAAGTTGGTCCTTTATCCTTTAAGCTCTAGAAGTCTAATTAGTTGATAGCGCAATAAAATTCCGTCTGTCATTCAACTAGAAGCCAAATATTTAAATTTTTGTTTCCAATTGATGAATATTTCGGGAAATTTTAAATAATTTTTTCTCCGTTTTTCTAAATTTGAGCCTATGAATCGTTGCGGAAACCTAAACTTAAATACGTTTTCTGTATTTTTTTATTGATCTTTAAATTTAAATTATTCAATAACCAATAATTTAAGGAACACGTTTTCCTTACCTTTTTAATAAACATTTGCTTAATTTTAACGTCTCATCTTTTCTTTCAGCTTATTTGAAGCAAAACCAGGTGATTATTACGCAATCCCCTCCCACTATTGCTACAATTTCGGCAAGGGATGGGAGAACCCTTGGCAATGGCGTGGCGAAAAGGAAACTCATCGATTGGTTCGTGGGAAGAAGGAAGAACGGGACAGTGACCAACAAGTGGGGCCATGAGCTCCCAAGGATCGCCATCGCCTTGTTCCTGGCCGAAAAGGAATTCTTCGAGCCCGGGAACCGTACCATGGAGGAGATGAACTACGAGCTGACCATACAGCTCCTCTCGCAGATGGCAGGGTCAGTTTGCCTCGATCTCGTAATTCCATTGCCATATAAGTAATTTAATTGAGAAACTTGAAAGGTATATTTTGTCGATATTTAGTTTTGATAGTCACAATCCCAGGTAGGACAGCAGTATATTGGCCATTACAAAGCATATTATTTTTTAACTCCTTCGTCCTTTCTTTTAACCATATTTCAATTTTAAAATTCTGCATCAATATTTCAAAACCTCCAGTATATTTAACGCAGCACTGAGCCCATAGACTTATAATTATCAATTGACTGCGCGTTCCCACTTCAATTATTCAACGAGAATGAAACCAAAATGAATCACATGAGTAGGGACTTTTTGGGAGCAGGGTTGCAGATTTGGTGGGTTTTTCCTCACTCAGGCGATAAAGGATAAGATTATTAGATAAAGGATTAATTTGACGACGTAGCCAAATTAAAAACCACGTGACTGATAGACGAATGAATTTTGTGATTCATTTTGGTTTCATTCTCGTTGTATGATTGAAGTGGGAACGCGCAGTCTATTGATGATAATAAGTCTATGACTGAGCCGTAGTCTCAACGGTCTTCACCGTGATTGGCCATTGTCGAGCAGATTTGCGCTCTGCTGATTTGTAATAAAACTAAGCATTTCCGTATTCATACTGTTTAAGAAAAATGATAATGGAAAAATTGCACTATTTGATGCAATAAGACTTTTCCCTTAAATTTGCATTTTTACTGCAGTGTGGTATTCACCAAGCTGCATTTACTTAAAAAACTCTTATTTGCAATTAAAAGTTTTTCTGGATTTCCCAAAGTTATCGTTAGTGACCTAAGAAGTTCTCAAACAGCCAATTAAATTCATCCACGAGAGAGGTTTACTGATTTGCAATGAAATTATGCATCTCCGTATTCATACTGTTTAAGAAAAATTATTATGGAAAAATTGCACTATTTGATGTAAGACTTTTGCCTTAAATTTGCATTTTTACTGTAGTGTGGTATTTACCTAGCAAAGAGTGATCCATTACTTGTTTGCATATTGTAATGCTTTCGCGTAAGCTCTTTTGTTATTAGGGTGTTTCCACTTTATACGAATGGCGAGGAATCGATTCCTGACTGTTCCTTCTGAATTTTGAACTGGAATTCGTTTTTCTTTGCCCAATTCACTAAACAAAGTCAGAAAACAAGTTTTTCTCAGCAAATAGTGCATTTGTGTGACAACAATAATATCCTTGGTAAACATTGGGTTGTTTCACCAAGATCTAGTCATTCTTGGTTTAGATGTCTAATCTCAACATACAAATGTCAACAATGACAAACAGGGAAAAAGTAAGCTATTCCGATCTCGATTAACCAACTTTAAGGGGTTAAACGTTCCAAACGAGAGATATCCGAATGTCTCGTTTCCAATATAGTCGCAACTCTAGTATTTGGTGTAAATGTTGAAAGGGGAAAATATCGAGAAAAAGAGTTATTCCGATATCGATTAATGAATTTTTAAGAGATGAAAAGTCGACGTAATATTCAAACTATACGATAAATATCTTAATGTCTCACTTCCAATACAGTTACAGCTTTGAAATTTAGAACTATGAGCAAATATAAAAACAATAAACTATATCAATCTCAATTAAGTTATTAAAAAGGATCCAAAAGGGGTTAAACGTTCTAAATTTGGTATATTCAAATGCCTCATTTTCAATATATTCGCAATTATATATTTTGGAAAATATGTCAACAAGGGCAAGCATAAAGTAAGGTATTTCTATTTTGATAAATCAATTTGTCGGGATCGAAATGGGATCAAACGTCTGAAGTGTGGAATACATGAATGTCTTTTAACTGCAAAAACCAGGTGGTAAAATTTCGTTGCGAATCACAGGTATTCAGCTAGTATTTTATATACAGGCTGTAGAAGGCGTGGGGATACGAATTCCACAAAAAAAAAAAAAAAAAAATGTAGTTTCAAAAGTTGCCTATAGGGGGTCTTTGGCGCTGCTTTTATGCACGCATGAAGATATTTGCAAATCGAGATTGCAATTATGTAAAATTCTTTGTGCGTACATGACAGCGGCGTAACACATTCCTTTAAAAAAGAAAAGAGTGAACGTTCAGTCACGATTGAATTCGTTCATTGACTGTCGATGTTTTCCAATATGCGACTTGGGCTTTTTTTTGCACGGTGCGGACGGGGATGCGAGTGCGGGACCGCAATAAGTTTCACCAATGTATTTTGAATGGAGCTTTTCGACAAGTGCGGAGAACGGTCCGCAACTTATAAGCCTTCATGCGGGACTGCAGAAGTCGGTATATCTCTGCAATCTCCATTGATAACCTTAGTTTGAATTAACTAATTGAATTTTTATTTGTAATTTAAAATGTGTTAACCCTTTCCACTCGTATGTCGCCATATGGGGGACATCACTCATTTTACCATCGCGCTCGTATGTCCCCGTACAGGGGACATCGCATCTATTGGGCAAACTGTGATAACTTAAACCAAAACATTTCTGTTCGAAGTATTTCTAAGTTGATTTGCTTTGGTGGAGGTGCCGGCATTACGTTCCGCCCCTAAATATTATTTATATAGTTTGTTCAAATTATTACATTTCCTAGATTTTTAACCTTTTGCACTCCGAACCATTCTGGACGGCTACCAGCAGCTCAGCTCTAGTGTTGCCCTTGCGCCAGTAAATTTCAACAAACCCAACCATCGACAAACTCTCCTTATCGCTCCTTTCAAGTAGCGCAGAAAAGTGCTCGGACCGTCGTGAACCAACACTTCTCAAGTTCTCTTTTGACACAAAACCACGCTGAAATGTTTAAAAAAAATTTTTTTTATATATATCTTGGTAATTTTACTATATTTTCATTTGATTTCTTGTGCCATTTCTAGAGAAAACTTCAGGGAAACATGTATTTCTCAAAAAGTTGTGCTGGAAAAGTTAATTCACACTAATAAACTTTAATGTCCTCCGAGAGGGCACATCCGAGTGATATGCTAGATTACGATGTCTCCCTAAGAAGGGACAGAGGAGTGCAAAGGGTTAATGCGGTGTAGTGTAATATACTTAAGTATTCTTAGTAGCTTCAATAAATTATTTTGACACGTTGAAAAATAAAATATTATGTGGCCACATTCCCATTCTAGGTCAAGGGGTGTATTCAGCGGCTATATTTCTAAATTTTTGATTTAAGGATGGCAAACCTTCTAGTTAATCGGAACACATTTTCATCAAAAAAATTCGTATTGATTGAACATGAAAAAAAGTTCCGAGTTATTTGCTAACTTTTTAAAGCATAATTACGAGTGCAAAGGGTTAAGCAAGAGAGGGGAAAAAAAACCTACTGGGATCTAACTCGTCTATGCAATAATTGAATTTTAACTCTTGAATTGAATCCTGATTAATAGGATGGTCCAACAAACGCCTATCTCTCCATTTCCTTCTAAAATAAGCCGATCAAACGGTATAGTGGTTAGCGTGCTGGCTTCTAGACCGCGAGGTTGCGGGTTCGAGTCCCGTGTAGGCATGGGTGTTTGTAAATGTATGTTGGTTTGTTAAATGACGAAATGTTTCGGCGCATTATAGCCCTCGTGTTGCTGACGGCGCCAGATAATCTGAATACAACCAACCTTCTAAAATAAAGGAGATATAAAAACCGTAACCTTCTTTTACCCATACTTAAATTTTACGCTTGTACTATAAAGTAAAACTTAAAAAATGACTAAATGCTTTTATTCACAATCGGCATTCACTGGGTGAAAACAATAATTAAACCTCTCAAAGATGTGGGCGAAACGTCCGTAGATATGGGCTCATGTGAAGAGGCATGCGTTTGCGGGCCCGCGTCCGCACCGTGTGAAAGAGACCTTACTGGTAGTGGTCGAAGTGCTGGTGCAATGAGGAACTTGCACGTTTTTTTGTTTTATTTTTAAATGAAAGTAGAGAAAAAATCATGAAGAATACCATTCCTTCAAACATTTGAGCTCGGATAGATAGTTAAAAGAAATATTTAGTTTTTTCACTTTGCGATTTGGCGGGAAAAATCTACTTTTGCGTGTGACGTCAACGCGCAGATAATGAACCGGTGTTAGACCAGGTTCCTCCTCGGATTTTCGACGGAATCTATGCGTAACTACGTCACGGTTTTTTTTTAATGCGTTTTTGGTCACGTGACTTTTGCTATGATTTCAAACTCGATTTTTGATGAATTGAAAGCATAAAGGTAAAAAATAATTGTACTGCTCAAATATATTCGTTGGATACCATTAGAAAATACAGAAAATATTCATTTTCCTCACTTGTGCAAGTTTCTCATTGCTCACCAAACCGAGGATGAAGTTTTCCTAGTCTTCGAAAGAAAATAGATTTTAGTGTCTTTTGTGTTTTGGGAGTGTTTACTTATAATACACGTGTGTATTAGCTATAATAATAATACAAGCTCTATGTCTGTCTGTGGATCTATAGAAACCTACTTAAAATTAGAGTAGAGCTCTGAAATTTTCAGCATAAGTAGTTGGGGCCCTCTAATTGTATACATGTCAAACAGAATGTTAAAATTTTAATTATTTATTTTTTAATTAAATTTTTTTTTACAAAGCGACTTCAAACGGAGACACAGTTCCGAAATTTTCCACATAAGTAGTTTTAGCCTTCTAATTGTAGTTTTGAAAAACAGAATTTTTAAATTTTAATTATTTTTTTTAAAATTAATTTTTTTAATTAAATTTTTTTTACAAAATGATTTCTCATGGGGCTACAGCTTTGAAATTTTCAACATGTGTAGGTTTGGCCTTCTAATTGGACTTTTGAAAAAAGAATTTTAAATTTTTATTTAGTTTCTTTTTAATTAATTAATTAGTTGGTTGGTTGGTCGGTTAACTAGTTGGTTGGTCGGTTAACTAGTTGGTTGGTCGGTTAACTAGTTGGTTGGTCGGTTAACTAGTTGGTTGGTGGGTTAAATAGTAGGTTGGTTAACTAGTTAGTTAGTTAGTTGGTTGGTTAACTGGGTTGGTTGGTTAAATAGTTAGTTGGTTGGGTGGTTGGTTAATTAGTTAATTGATTGATGATTGATTAATAATTGATTAATAATTGATTAATTGAATGATTAATTGAGTAATTGATTGAGTAATTGAATGAGTGAGTAATTGATTAATTGAATGATTGATTTATTAATTGAATGATTGATTAATTGAATGATTAATTGAGTAATTGATTGAGTAATTGAATGAGTGAGTAATTGATTAATTGAATGATTGATTTATTAATTGAATGATTGATTAATTGAATGATTGATTGATTAATTGAATGATTGATTAATATTTTACAAAACTATTTCTAATAGGGCTACAGCTCTAAAATTTTCAACGTAAGTAGTTTTGGCCTTCTAATTGAACTTAAGAAAAACGGAATTTAAAATTTTTGTTTAGTTCGTGATTAATTTTTTTTAATTAATATATATTTTACAAGGCTTCCAATAGTAAGGCTTTACGTAGCAATTATATTTTAGTGAGTGAAGCGAGTTTATGCTTATGCAGCAATGAACCTTTCAGCGAGCGAAGCGATTCTATCCTTGCATAGCAATGAACCTTTCAACTAGTGAAGTGAGCCTATGCTTGCATAGCAATGAACCTTTTAACGAGTGAAATAAACCTGTGTTTGTGTCAATGAACTTTTCAGCGAACGAAGCGAGCTCGATTTTGCCTAGCGATGATTCTTCCTGCAAGAGAAGCGCCAAAAACTGAGACCTATACACGAATGACTGATTTCCGCAACGCGGCGCCCCACAGATAGCTAAAATATTGCACATTTTAAAATTTCGTAGCGAAGCACGAGTATTCAGCTAGTTTCATCTATAAAGATTGAGAGGAAATTTTTATTTACTCTTCTGTAGGGAAGGATATTTTTGCTTCAAAAATTAAAATAATAGATTTTCCTTCTAGAACACACCCGAAACAAGTGATAAAAGTGCAGGAGTCAAGCTTATTATTCCCTACCTGAGATTAGCAAATATACGTGAAATCATAGTTTGGTGCAGAAGTTCGTGCAATGCATTTATCATTAAATCCACATAGGTTAATTTATTCTGAAAAAAATAAATAAGAAACCTTTTCCAACTAAATTCGTAAATTCTCCAGTCATTGCAATGACTAATGTGGGAAAACAAATCCCGATTCTTTTCCCCCCAGAGGTGGAAACTTGAAGAGGAAAGATCTGTCTCTCTACATCCACGCACTGATGGTGACTTGCGTGGATCCTCGAAACTTCCATGGACGAGATCTGGTCTCGGAACTGCGTTCCATCGTAGATTCCGGGAACGAGACAGCCAGTTCTTTCGACTTGCTCGTTCTCTGCAACGCCGGCGACACCATGACCGACAAGGACGCGGAGAAGATAACAGCGGCATTCGATTCACAACATCGACCCTTCTGGACAGGTCAGTAAAGCCGGATTTACACGCTACCAGTCGGGATTGCAGTTTGTATCGGCAGTTCTATGACGTCAGCTAAGCGACCGTGGCGCCGTCTGTTGGAGATCACGGGAGATCGCACGCGGTTGGATGATGAGCCGCCGACGCCATAAAAATAAAGTTTTATTTACTGAAACCAGTTGCCAGGTGACGTCATAGACTGGCGATCGAAATTGGCACCCCGACTGGTAACGTGCAAATTCGGCTTAAGGCTAATATATTTTTTTCATTGTGATCAGTCGCAAATTTAAGATCCTGACTTCTAGTACAGTTTGATGTAACGCGGACTTCCTAAAATGAACAGCTCGATTTAAAAAGGCGACTTTTGCACTTTTGACTGAGAACATTCTCCCGCCCTCCAAGGGGTGTTGGTACCCAAACATTTATAATAAATCAATTTTGTGTTTATTGTTTATTAAAATTTGACTTTTTTCCTTTAAAATGATACCTCATTTGTAATAATACCTCATTTAGAAGTATTTTTAATAATTTTTGGAAGAAAGAATTTTTAACCATAAGTGTAAGTAATGTTTTCTTTAAAATGCGTTTTTCTCAAAACTACATTTTTCCTTACTCAAGTACATTTTTCTCAGAAACTGCTCAAGCTATCTACCTCAAATTTTTATCGCATATTCATTTTATGTATCTGTATTTACTGAAGTAAGGTTTTGTTATTTGAAAAATATTTTTTGTTCTGGCTTATTTCGTCAAAAAAAAAAACAAAAAAACAACAACCTTGTGATTTTTAACAAATTTGAATGACTAACACGATAATTCATTTAAAAAAAAAGTAAATGCGCTACAATTAAAACATAACTTCAGTAAAATAACAAGCGTCTGTTAAATATGATGAGAAAAGAATTAGGCTTCTATATCAATTATTTTCTGGGAAAAAGGTACATGAGTAGTGAAAAACATCGTTTTGAGATAAACGCATTTTAAAGAAAAGCTTACTTACACTAATAGTTCATATTTTTATCTTCAAAAAATTATTAAAAATATTTCTAAATGAGGTACTATTACAAATAAGGTATCATTTTAAAGGGAAGAATTTAAATTTTAATAAACTATAATAAACACAAAATAATTTTTTTTTATAAATTTTATTGTACTAACTCCCCTTTGAATGATTGTGTAGAAGGTAAACGCATCGTTTGGTGTTAATTCGTTGTTTCTGTTATTCACAGCCACTTTGTAGTGGAGCAGAAGTTCCCGCATGATGCTAGAAGAAGACTTCAGTGTAAAAAACCAATTTCGCTGTTTTCACACTTCGTATCCGTCCTGATATTTGATATACTGGTCCTTCTCAACTTACGGTTTTGGCTTTTTTAAAAGATTTTTTGTTGAATGACTTTTTAAATAAAATCGGATCGTGGAAATTACGCCAAATTTGAAACTTTAAAACAGATATTGCTGTACATTAAACCTTGCAAGTGGATAAGAAGGGACTATGCCTTTTCCAAAGTATATTAACAAAATCTATTATTTGCATTGTTATATCAAGTTGGTGTCAAATTAAAGGTATTTTCTACGTGGAATGGTACCCTGTAAATATATTTTACATTAAGGGAGTCCGGAACAAAAATGGATAATTATAATTTCCTGGGCACCAATTTTAAAATTAAATTAATACATATAATACCAAGAAATGTTCCATCTCCGCTGTTTGCTGCGTAATTTATATTTATAAAATTGAATATTCGTCCTTCGGGCTGGCTCCACCATAAACCCATTATTATAGCATAGCAACTTTTTCCAGTTATATTTTACATTATGAAGTGTTTTTCCCGATATACATACTTCTTAAAAATACTACTCCAACCAAATTTCAATATTTTTTTTTTTACTTTTTAAGGTTCTTGACCACATTATAATTTATTTTTTTTGCGTTTTCTTAATCCTTTCCAGGGTTTTACGGTCCAAGGATAGCAGATTAACAAATTGAAAGTGAAAAAATGTGATTTTATAAAAACTGTTTGAAAAAAAATAGCGAATAAAAACTTTAAACGCGTTTTTCTCGAAACTACTTTTTTTTCAAATGGCGGACACTTAATCTCTGAAACTACTCGGTCGATTTCAATGATTTTCGTCTTGTTTTGTTCGTTGAGATGTTTTGCATGCCAATTTATCATATTTTACCAAAAAAATTATTTGACATTTTTTTTTAACAAAAGAATAGTGAAAAACAGGGGTGTTTTTTTCAACCATTTTTTCAAACATCTGCCATTTTTTTTTATTTTTGGCAATTTGTAGTAAATTGTCACGTAATGAACCTTTCTTTTGAAGATTCCGTTGTTATTTTTTTGTTTCAGATTTACCAATCCTGAGATTAACTGTCCGCCGTGGGACACTATTTTTTTGAGGCCTAGATTTTGGCACCTCCTGGACAGTTGTTAAGAAATTAAATTGGAAAAAAATTAAGTATTTTTGTATTCTATAAGCTTCAAGTAAAAGTTAAAAAAAAAAAAAAAAAAAAAAATCAAAAAAAAAAAAAAAAAAAAAAATCATTGCAATATCTTATACAGGACCTGAAATTTTTTGTTGTTGTAAATGTCTAGTTTTCCAAGGTGGTCAAGTACCTTAAAGATTCAAATAAAACTAGGAAGATATTTTTGAAAATTTACTTGCAATTTTTAATTAAAAAAAATAATTGCTGGAGCCAGCAAGTACTGTGGTTAATCCTTTACAAAATGTATGAGAGGATTAATCCACAGGATGTGAAAAGATAAGACACCGTTAAAACGTAACAGTTATTTACGGTTATTAAACTTCTGTCCACCAGTAAAAAACTTTGACTAGCTGAACCAACATTTGTCCTAATTTTTTAAAGACCCATAAAAACCGAGTTTTTACAAAATCCTTTATATACATTGTCAGTTTTTATGTTCAAAAACACAGTGACGATATAAAAAACATTTCTATCAGCATCCTGAAAACTGCGTTTCAAAATTTATTTATTAAAAATGAAAGTAAATTTATGTTCTCACATCCATTTATTGATTCTGAATGAAGTAATTTTATAATTTATTCATTAAAAAAAATTTGGCAATAGGAAAGAATTTCAAAAATTATCGGTTAAATGCACTGATCTCTACTACAACTTCTGGATAGCGCATGCTTGGTTAGTAACTTGAAGTTGAAGAAGGCTTAATAGTCATCATAGAGATCTATACTAACAACTTCCCCAAAACTAGTTCAAATTTGTAACTATGGGCAACCTATTTCAAAGCATTATGGGGGGAAGTATTCAAATGGCATCATCTGCTTGCAGAGCAGAAACCGCTAATGAGCGATCCAGAAGTTGTAGTAGAGATCAGTGGTTAAATGCAAGCAAAGCGCAATTGGATGACGGCAAGTTGGTTTATTAGTATTCCGTAAAAGCGATCTTTTAGTGACAATAACAGTCCCAGAATTTGATAGAATGCATTGTCATCGAACCAATTCGCCAAGTTTCAATGCGATTGGATGATGGCAAAGGGGTTAATTAGGCCTCTGCAGATTTACTTCCCATCGACAGAATCACAATTAATATAAAAGATTTAAAAAAATATATACTTTTACTGAGAGCATTTAATGTTATCTGATATCATTGCATTGAATTTCATTCTTGCTGTCTGCTCCAGTTCAAATCTATTTTCCAGACAATCAAGCGATGGCCACACTGGCACTAGCATGCATCTCCTCTCGCCCTGGGGTCAAAGTGGACGAGAGGACAGTGATGGACATGGCGCAGGAACTGAAGAAGAGGCAATTCAGGAACGGCACAGTGGACAACCTCAAGACAACTGCACTTGTGGTTCAGGTGAGAAGTAGTCAAAGATAATACTCAACGGTTTATATTTAACACTTTAAGCGCCGCGTCAGCCATCGGTAGCTGGCAGTGTAAAATATGATATAAAACTAATAAAAATTATTGTTTTAAGCAATTACTGGAGATTTATTTAATTTTTATTTATTACAGGATAGTATTATTAACACGTTGAGTGCCGCGTCAGCCATCAGTGGCTGACAGTACGCTTTTGTTTTTCCTTTACGTATAATTTGACATAGTGCCTTTCTTAGTACTTTTTAAAGTGCAGGAAGTCTTTGTTTTTGAAGTATACTATTGATATTTCAATAGATAAAAATACTATTAAATATATTATGTCCAAAATGCCTTTGTGAAAAATTGCCTACCTAAGAATTTTAAGTGCGAGGTCTGGTAACTCTGCGTAAACATGAGGAATGAATGTCTATAAGCATTTCATTCTGAGGGTAAATATCTTCTACTGCGATAAGAAACAATGGCCCTCATATATTTATTTATTCAACAGTATGGAGTAAATTTCAATCTGTTAGCAGAGATGCGCTGGTATTGCGGTATAGCAATGAGAAGCATACTACTGCATGTGGCCTGAAAGGGATTTCCTTAAGGCTGTATTCTACTGTAGAATTTTGAAAAAAAAAAAAAATCGATTTTTTTTCATATTTTCAAAATTTAGATATTCAAAAATATGTCATTAAAAGGATTCTTCAAAATTCCTATTATTTCATGAGTTATAGCCGTTTTAGTGACGTGGCATCGGTTCCGGTCCGACCGCTACAAGTTAACAAAAGACGGTAGGCGTTCCCGAGTCCCTACTTATGTCATTAATGAGCATTTTGAAGTAGAGGAAGGATTCTTATATGGAGCAGGAATCGCCGATTAAAAATATGTAAGTATTCTGTACCATTCTATAAGTAAAATTGTCGAAAACTTGTCTCAAAACTTTGAACGCGTTTTTCTCGGAACTACTTTTTTCGAGCTGGCGGTAAGGATATCTCGAGTTCTAATGAACTGATTTACTTAAAATTTGGAGAGGATGTTCTCCATACATCGCTTCATCTCGTGAACCCTGCATAAAACTATAACTTCTCATTTAGTATTTTTTAAAAATTCGGAATTGTTAAAAAAATATGAAATTTTTTTTTTCAAACTGCCGCCTTTTTAATTTTTTTATTTTTATTTTTAACTTATCCAAGGGTTATACGATAGCGGCATCTATAATAATTAAGAATCCGTCTGTTTTTTATGTTTCAGATCACCAGGAGGGTTGGAATAATGCACGCCAGGACACCCTCTTTTTTTTTGACCCCCCACTTTGACTGCTCATAACTTTGTCAATTTTAATTTTTTTTTTAATAATTTTTTTATGTAATAATAAAACATCAATAAACAAATGATAAAAAAATTGATGGTAAAAATATTTTTTGTTTCCTTTGTTAAAATTTTTTTCCGCTTCAAAAACCGGGCGAAATTCATGCCTCTACAGTAGAATACTCCCTTAAGAATTCGCGTGGCGCTCAACGTGTTAAATTACATCTGCTTAAAGGGGTAAATTATAATAATTTCATCTTTATGGTAAAGGATCAATGTTTTTTCTTATAAAAAAATACATCAATTCAAATTTTTGATTTTAGATGGCAATTTGGTAGTTTACAAATCAGAAGATGGTATAAACTTTATCGGGAAAGAGTGAGAGACTATTAGACCAAAGACCAAAAAAAGAAAACAATCCATTACAGTTTACAACATCTGTCGCATTATCTTTGAATTGCTATTTTCAAAAATGTAACCTATTTAACTTTTTTTGCATTTCTTTGAGATCATTTCCCTTAGCTACAGTGTAATGAGTATCAACGTTATAAATGATTACCACAAGCACTAGACTTTAGACAGTTCTTATTAGGTGCAGTTTAATTACAACCACTAGGTACAATAACTCTATCGAGTCATTTGTGATAGCTTTTATGATCATAACTATATATTTTCCCACAGGCTCTTATCGCCACCCAGAGCGTGCAGAGGGATTTTGATTTGGATGCAGCTTTGCGAGTGATCCAAAATGCCCAGAGAGAAGACGGATCCATCGGTTCGTTCCTCGACTCCTATTACATCCTGCCAGTACTTGCCAACTCCAGTCTGCTCAATGTTACCTCAAAACACTGCAAACGTCCCACCACTAGTGGTAAGAAAGGCACTCTCCATTCACTTGATCACGTTTCATTTCGTTAATTAAGGGTAGCGTAGCCCAGTCGGGAGAGTATCGTTCTCGCAACTAGAATGTTGCGAGTTCGGACCTGGGACCGACTAAAGACAGCCGTGTTCGCTAATGGTGACTGGAGCACGTTAAATCAGTCATGGTCGCAAAGTCCACCAAGTTCCCATACAAATCAATACCTCTGGGGGTGGCAAGCCAAGTCTTCTGGTGGAATCTTCTGCTTGATATTGCCTCTGAATTAAGAAGCTCCACATAAGGTCGGTAGTGCTGCCATCTACCGGGTAGCTACCGAAAGAGGTAAAAATGAACTCTTCGGTGGCTATAGATATACTTGCGCACTCTCTCTCGCTAGTGTGCGCTTACATCCTGTGCAGTACTGTCCACTACCGATCTGTACGGGATATGGGGTTGGTACAAAATCCTTAAGCAGAGGTGCCGTAGCCCCCATAGTCCTTGATAAGAATAAGATTTCGTTAATTGTTATACAAATAATTCACATACAGAATAAGGGCAGTGCCCTAATCAAGTCATAGGTAGCCCCTTAAACATACTTCCAAAATTAGACGGAGCAATGTAAACACCAATTAAGCGACAAAATCTTAGTTCTTCAATAGAGACGAGAAGCTATTTTTCATCTTGAAATTGATTTACATTGAATATCCCTATATGTTTTCCAATTGCTTTCTCCATACTTTCATTTGCACTTATGTTTCTGAGTTTGGATGTATCTCGCTGCGGAAGGATAACTATTACCAGATTTAAATTTAGGATCTTGTCTGGATTTGGCTTTCTACCCATTCGATTGTGAGAGAAGAAATTCCGGCATTTATACGTTAAGTTATTCCCATTAATAAGTCTCAATCAAACCAATAATTTTCGACTTTGAAAAAGTTTCATCTCTGCTGTTCGTTTGATGAAGACACAATCTGCTAAAGTTTAGGAAATCACGTAAATTATGCATATTTTAAAATCTGCTGATATCTTTTATTGTTTTTACAATTAAGGTTTTATTACAGAGTAAGCTAAAAAACTTAAGGAAGTATGAAGCGTTGCGGATACGAAGGGTGAACTCAACATAAGGTGATTCTCGGAAAATGGCGTTTGAAAAGTTTTCCATGTATCGATTTTCCATGTTTTGTATCAGTATCTGAGTATTTTGAGAGGAAAGGAAGGGCGAACTCAACATGAAAATAAATACTTAGAGAATCTGAAAATAGTCTAGATTTGGATATTGAAATTTTTTTTTACCCGATGTTGAGTGTATGCCCCTCGTTTCAGCAACGCCTCATATGAAAACTCGATAGTTAGCTAACTATAAAAGTAGGACAATATGTTTAGTTAGAAATTTATAGAATCAGCTAGGAAATTTTTACTGATAAAAAAAAATATAAGGTCAACGAAATACGGACTATTTATTCGAGGGATGTGTGATCCACTCCGCCTTTTTTTTTTAGCCATTTTGTAAAAACAACATTGACGTATTCGTCATACGATCTACAATCCACAAAATACACCTGACGCAATATTCCTCCCCCCCCCCCTTCAAACGGCGTTCATTAGATTCTATTGTTGTTGCTCAACCAACAGTGCAAAATTTCAACCGCATCGTTGTAAAATGTCGACCAATATTGGGTTAAAAATATTGCATAAGGTCTGTGGAGCGATGAAAAAAAGATACTTATCAAGTATTTCTCGATCTTAGGAAGTTTGTGCAACATCTTCCATGTCTTGAGTAGGGGTCAATACAAGGGACCAGACAAGCAGTCCGGTGTATAAGCTATTTAAATCTCATTTTTGACTTGGAGAATAGGAAACATCATTTTCATAATATAGTAATTTATAAGTGGAACAATCTGCCGGAACACATCGTAAATTTTACCCGAGTCAACAGTTTTAAAATACAATTGGATCTGTACGGAGGGATTGTTCAGAAAAGATACTTTGGACTAACCTCGATGGACTTTGTGCCTGTAGTTGGTCTGTGGTATTTGTATCTGTTAAATTATTCGCACCGTTTTGTGTGTGTTTCAGAGGCTGAGGCGCTGAGTGAGTTGCAGGGTGCACGTGGTCAACGATTGGTCATCCAGTTCTCTGTGTGGATCGGTAGCGAGGTGGACTTGAGGAGGACATGGACTCTGAAGGTCCCCGTCAACAGCTCTCTCTACAACATCCTGGAGACAGTGAACAGGCTGGACACCAGACAACAGTGAGTTAACTCCTTTCCCATTCTTCAAACGCATCTTATGGAAGAAAGTATTGATGGGCTTTTTATAATTTTAAATAATAAAAGATCCCGAAAGTTCTCTAGCGTGGAAAAAATTTAATATTTTTTGGGGTTGTAGAAATTAAATTATTTTTTTGTTTTGTTAATAGCATGCAAAGTTATTGAGATACTAAATATAATTTTAAACAATAAAAATTTAATTTTAATTTATGTAGTTTGAAATTACCTTTTATTACCACTATTATTATATTATTGTGCTTGATTAGCTATTTCGATGACGACAGATTTTCATCCAGCATGATTGAGAGGGTTTGGTAGCATGTTTGGAACAAAGAAATAAAAATATGAATACTCTTCAGGTGAATTTTAACGCTAAGTATAGAGTAATCCTTCATTATATTAATAAGAATGATTAGATGTATTTTCTGTTTGAAATTATTATATTCAAAGAATTAATAATAGTTTTGAAATAATTATGTTTATAAAATAATATTCAACTAATTACTGATTTTCTGAGGAGGCCAAAGAATTTTTCTTTTCTATATATTTTTAATGTGATACCTAAAAGTTTTGAGCTTTTCTTTATGTAATATCCAGAATACAATTATGGCTAAAATTTACATTATCACTTAGATTTCAGCCCACATTTAGTCATTGCAACACAGGAATTATTTTTTTCTAGAATTAATATTTTTTAATAGTCGGATATTGTGAGGAACAAATTAATAAGAAACTTTAAGATTAATTGCAAGTTATTTTGTAAGTATTATGTATGCGACATTAATAACAGGATTTGTCGTTTTCCCCAATTTTAGCAAAACTTTATGTTTAAGCATTACTTCATTACACCATAATATCAAACTTTACAGTGTATAATCCAATTAGCGCAAAAGGATGAAATACGCATCAGTTTAGCAAGTTCGACATCAGGTGGCGCTTTTCGATGTGTAGTGTGCATTTCTAGTTCACGCTACTGATGCCATAGCTTTGAGTAGCATCTCTGTTGTTTGTTTCCAGGGTGTTGTACAACGTGCTGGAAGACAAGCCGTACGTTTCTTCCTTGATGGGTCTCCAAGATGACGTGGAGACCGGACTGTATTGGTTCACATATGTAAGGAACACGAAGGATGATGACCCTACACTGGTGGAGGAAAGTAAGTGAACGAAGCATGTAACATTTGTAATGTTACACATATTCCGTGTTATTCTTAAATTATATAATATGAAATTAAGCACTGCTGATTAATTTTATCTAGCAGTAACAGTTACAGATTTAGAACATTATTAATCAATGGACCTTTTCCACTGAAGACATATGCCAAAACGAATAATTATGTTGGCATACATTTCACTTAATAACCTTGCACATTGTATAATTTAGCGCAATTACCGATGCAGCAGGGCGACTTTTTGGTCCCGTTTGCCAGATAATATTGTTGCGTGGATGGGTTCGAAAGATTTGAAGCCAAAGCAGATCAAAATTTTAAGAAATTTATTCCGATATAACTCTTCACAGATTATTTTACAACTCCAGAACTTCTCGTTCTAATAGATTCAATACAGCTCTTTACACAACAATGGAGCTCAAACAGCAGTTAAAAACTAGATACACAACTGCTAAGATCGACGCAAAAGGCAATGCAATACAGTTCACTTTCGCAATACAGCTCTCTGAATGTTTGTTGAGAGACAACTAACTCAGTAACTCAACTCAACTAACTCAATCACCCTCTCTCTTGGTCTTATATAAGGGAGGCGAATCTTCGCGAATCTTCTAGAGATATAAATTTGGAGAACTTTCCAGATCATAGTTGAAAGACCTATACAGATACATGGGAACATGGCGACCAAAATTATTCGCCAGAACCGTCGCCAACTTGGATCTATCTCGCCATTTTGGCGAGATTGCCATTAACCATAATGCTAAATGGCTTTCTCCTTGTAAAACTCGTTCACCATCATGATCCCTGTAGAACTCGTTTTCAAGCATTAAGAGACGCATTGCAGGAAAGTGAAGACAAACTCTTGCACTGCCTTATGCGAAATGTACATACATTTTTCTTTTTACTTAATTAATACTACGAAATATTTACAAATATACACAAATTCGTAACAATATACAACTCAATCACGTTGCCAACTGCAACAGATGCTCCTGTAATAGAGTTGGTAGTGTTCTTTCGCTCCTCACCAGTGCATAAGAGGAAGTCATAGTAAGGATCATTCTCTAAACTAGCTGTTTATAATTTTCTCGCCCAGTGCATTTTGAAAATACTTTTTATAAAACCTTGAAATTTGATGAGTGGTTACGAAAATGATCACCTAATGAAATGACATAAATTCTTTTCATTTAATGACTCTCTGTTTTAAATGAATATTAAAATGACAGAAGACAAAACTAGGTGGAGCCACTGTATATGCATTGACGTAAGGATTTGAAATAGAAATTAAAATATATTAGACGTAATTTTCGAGTTTTTAATTTGTATCATTTCATTAGGTGGATCTGTTTCGTGCTTACTCGCTAAATGTCAAGGTTGAAGTAATTTCTAAATGCAAAAAATATCGTAAAAGACAGATTAGAAAAATTTCATTTTGGTGTAAAGCCATAAAGAAAATTGGCTTTGTATCGCAACGTCTTGGGTGACTTTTAAAAGATGAGAGATGTTGGCATCTGGAAAGACAAAACAGTACTGGGTTACCTGACAAAAAAGAATGATTATTATTTGACAAGTTATGACACATTTGGCAATCGGATATAGTACAACTCATTTAAAGTCGATTTTTTAATGGTTTCGGCCAATTTTTGCCCCGCAGACCAATGGATCTACTAAAATTTCTCTAAATTCTACAAAAAATTTAAAATGATGCTCGATGAGGTACATACACTTGTAGCCATCTCTGTCTATTAGGTCTTCAATGAAAAATACGGAAACTCCTTCATCGAACACAAATATCCGTATCCATTTCAATGCAAATAAAAAATAACGTTTTAAACAATTTTTTAAAGGATATGCAGAAGAATTTTGTTTCTAATCCAATTGTAAATAGTGTATTGAAAAAGTTATAATGTATGTAAAATCCATTGAGTAATCTAGATAGCCGATTCGTTACAAATTATACTTCCCCAATGTCAGAAAGTACTGATTGAATTTTAGTGACACTCGAATGGTGTCAACAGTTGTTGATCAATTATATGTTCAAAAGAAAATTCAGGTATGCGAAATGGGTCTGGAAGTTTCAATTTGGGATTTAAATCCTTTTAGCATCGTAATTCAATAAAGATAGGTTGCTTTGATTACAAAGACTATCTTCGTATTTTACCTTGTCTCATCCAATGGTCTCGTCCTTTGCTAAACTAGTTTTGTCGTTAAAGTCATTGCAGAAATCGCCATTCAGAAATTTATGTTGTTATTTATTATTCTCAAGATGTTGAGTTTGAATTGGTGAGCTTTTTTTTGTAAAACACACACACTTCTGTCTTTGGAAGAATCTAGAATCTCATCTGGTGCCACTTTTTCGAACTGCATTTATATAATATTTTCGCATTAAACACCCATATTTTTTCCAAAATTTCTGCCCACATTAATAAGTAGAATGATTTTAAGTATAATAATTTTAAGTAGATAAGTAGAATGATTCGTTAATATTTCAAATGATATTTTTTGACATGATTATCTTCACGTACAGATTTCTTGCGATAAGATTACTTTTAATATTAATTATATAATTTACAATTTTTTTTATTGGAGATGTTGATGTCAATCTTACCGTTATAGTTGTTGATGTTGTGGTAATCATTTCTGTATACCGAACTCGTAACCGGAGAGTTGTGGGTTCTGGCCTCTGTCCGCCAAATATCAGTGTGTACCTAATGGGGGCTGGTGCACATTAAATCTGTCGTGGCTTCAATGTCCTCTCGTTGGTGTGGTGGGGTCAGAGCGAGGGGTTTACACTAGAAGATTTCGATCTCGTATTCTCCTAGATGCTCAAAATTACGAGACGTATTTGGCTGTGTTAAGCACTTTATAAGTGGCAGAAATAGACAGTCGGTAGTTCCAAAAACAAAACTATTTGATATCATTACAGTTGACGTTTCTTGTTCTCATTGCTGTTATTGTTTGCCGTTGCTATTATTTTTACTGTTATTAAATTAGGAAAATTACTTTAACCTTCCAGGTCCAGTGGATGTGAAAATCCGCTCCAATCAGGAACTTATCTTGTGGTACAAGTCTGGGCAGTGGAACAAACTCACCACCGAAAGTTGAATTCAATGTTATTGTAACCATGTATTGTGTTAAATTTTGAAATTTTTTAAAATCTTGAACTTTATAATTATTTACTATTCAATAAACAACTTTCGAAGACCATTGCTTTTTTTTTAATTTGTTTTTGTAGCAACATGTTAATGTTACGAAAGAAAATGAATTGTAAAGTCTAAAAACAATGCATCTGTGGTCAACTATTTAATTGGTACTTTAATGAATGTCAATTGCAAAAAATTATTATTTTATCGCCACCCTGCTGTTTTTAGAGGTATAATAGTTTAATGATTCAGCCCTAGATGTCGCCACCAAAATTGAATAGATTGAAAAGGTTTTTGATCAGAATGCATATATTTTATGCAGTAAGAATATCTACATATTTTACCTTTGTACTTTATTTAAGTTTAATTTAAAAAAAAAAAAAAAAAGTTTATATGTTTAGATTTTAAGTTTGGTCTCTATTTTCTATTGTTTTTAGCATGAATTAGTAAAACAACGAATCTATAATAATAAAACAAACTGTGTGTCTGTCTGTCTGTGGCTCTGTGGATCTATAGAAACATACTTAAATTGGAGTAGAGATCTGAAATTTTAAGCATAAGTAGTCTTGGCGTTCTAATTTTATGCATCACAAACAGATAGTTAATTTTAAATAGTTCTTTTTTAATTAATTTTTTTAATTAATAAATGTTACAAAACGATATCTAATCTTGCTACATCTCTGAAATTTTCAACATAAGTAGTTTAGGCCTTTTCATTATACACATCACAAACAGAATGTCAAAATTTTAATTAGTTATTTTTTAATTAATTTTTTTAATTAATTAATAAATATGTTACAAAACGATGTCTAATCGGTCTACAGCTCTGAAATTTTCAACATAAGTAGTTTTGGCCTTATAATTGGACTTTTGAAAAACAGAATTTTAAATTTTTATTTTGTTCTTTTTTAAATAATTTTTTTAATTAATTATTAAACATTTTACAAAACGACTACTAATAGGGCTACAGCTCTGAAAATTTCAACATAAGTAGTTTTAGCCTTATAATTGGACTTCTGAAAAACTGAATTTTAAATTTTCATTTAGCTTCTTTTTAATTAATTTTTTTAATTAATATTTTACAAAACGATATCTAATAGGGCTACAGCTCTAAAATTTTCAACATAAATAGTTTTGAACTTCTAATTGGATTTTAGAAAAACAGAATTTTAAATTTTTGTTCAGTTCATTATTAATTAATTTTTTTAATTAATATATATATTACAAAACGATTTCAAATAGGGCTACAGCTTTGAAATTTTCAACATAAATAATTGTAGCATTCTAAATGAGTTTTTGAAAAACAGAATTTAACATTTTTTTTAAAAACTTAATTAAACACTATTTTACAAAATGATTTGTAATTGAGCTACATTTTTAAGATTTTCAACACAAGAATTTTGGCCATCTAATTGGACTTTTGACACAATTTTAATTTGTTTTTTAATTAATTTTTTAATTTATATTTCCGCAAAAAGCGACTTCGAATTGGCCTAGAGCTCTGAAAGTTTCAACATAGGTAGTTTTGGCCTTCTAATTTTGCTTTCCACTAACACGTGTTAAAATAATCTTAAAGGGGCGCTGTATTATTATATTAAAGGTGATTTTTTTTTTTTTGACAAGGGTGAGGCTTCTAATATTAAGTCTTTACTTAGCAATTAGATTTTAGTGAGTGAAGCGAGCTTATGCTTACGCTGAAATTAATCTTTCAGCGAGCCTATGCTTGCATAGCAATGAACCTTTTAACGAGTGAAGTAAGCCTGTGTTTATGTGTCCATGAACTTTTCAGTAGCGATTTGTATAGCAATGAACCTTCCTGGGAGCGAAGTGCCAAAGACTGGGTCCTATACACAAATGACATATTTCTGCAACGCGAGGCCTCACAGCTAGCTAAAATATTGCACATTTTAAAATTTCGTAGCGAAGCACGGGTATTTAGCTAGTCTATAATAATAAAACAAGGTGTGTGTCTGTCTGTGGCTCTGTGGATCTATGGAAACCTACTTAAAATTGGAGTAGAGCTCTGACATTTTCAGCATAAGTAGTTTTTTTCTTCTAATTTTATGCATCACAAACAAAATGTTAAAATTTTAATTAGTTATTTTTAATTAATAAATATGTTACAAAACGATATCTAATATAGCTACAGCTCTGAAATTTTCAACATAAGTGGTTTTGGCCTTTTAATCGGATTTTTAAAAAACAGAATTTTGAATTTTTATTTTGTTCTTTTTTTTTAAATTTTTTAAAAAAAATTAATTAATAAACATTTTATAAAACGATTACTAATAGGGCTACAGCTCTGAAATTTTCAACATAAGTAGTTTTGGCCTATTAATTTTATTCCCATCACAAACGGAACGTTAAAATTTTAATGAGTTCTTTTTTAATTAATTAATAAATATGTTACAAAAAGCGATCTAATAGAGTTACAGATCTGAAATTTTCAACATAAGTAGTTATGGTCTTTTAATTGGACTTTTAAAAAACAGAATTTTAAATTTTTATTTTATGCTTTTTTAATTAATTTTTTTAATTAATTAATTTATATATTACAAAACGATTTCAAGTAGGTCTACAGCTTTGAAATTTTCAATATAAATAGTTGTGGCCTTCTAATTGAATTTTTAAAAAACAGAATTTAATAACTTTTTATTTTTTTAAAATGTTTTTTTTAATTAATTAACAAATATTTTACAAAATGATTTGTAATTGGGTTACATTTCTGAAATTTTCAAAACAAATAGTTTTGGCCTTCTAATTAGACTGACAAAAAGAATGTTAAAATTTTAATTTGGTTTTCAATTAATTTTTTCACAAAAAGCGACTTCGAATAGGCCTATATCTCTGAAAGTTTCAACACAAGTAGTTTTAGCATCTAATTTTGCTTTCCACAAACACGTGTTAAAATAATCTTAAAGGGGCGTTGTATTATTGTATTAACAGGGAATTTTTTTCTTCTTGACTAGGAAGAGGCTTCTAATATGAAGTCTTTACGTAGCAATTAGATTTTAGTGAGTAAAGCGAGCTTATGCTTACGCAGCAATGAACCTTTCAGGGAGCGAAGCGAGCCTATGCTTGCATTGCAATGAACCTTTTAACGAGTGAAATAAGCCTGTGTTTATGTGCCCATGAACTTTTCAGCGAACGAAACGAGCTTGATTTTGCGTAGAGATGAACCTTTCAGCGAACGAAGCGCCGAAAACTGGGTCCTATACACGAATGACAGATTTCCGCAACGCGAGGCCTCACAGCTAGTTTCACATAAATTAACAATATAATAATTTGAACCAATTATTCAATTGGTGTCATTTTAATATATACGCCCTTAAAAAATTTATACGACTACTGATATTTTAAAGTATTAAAGCAAGTATTATAATGAAACTTATAAGTAAATTAAAGTTAAACAACCGTGGTAATGTAAGTTCTATAATAAAATCACCGATTTTTCCCATACTTAAAAAATTAATGATTAAACACTGATTGATTAGCATAAGTCTCGAATGGATTGACCTACGATGTTTAACTTTGGAATACGGGTTGGCGACGGCCATGGAAGATGTTTTAAGGCTTCCGTCAAAATTGCGCATGCGTAAAAGCTACTACAATTGAAAAATTTGTGTTTCAGCAATTGTCAAAAAACAACTCTAACGATTTTGATTGAAGTCGTTGTGGTAATTTTTAAAGGTGTTGTAACATCTTGATAACCGGAATTGCCGCAATTTTTTTATAAAGGTGTAAAAAGTTGAAAAACGAACATCTTTAAAAGAGTTGTTCTTCCCTTGCTCATCAATGATTGTTCCTTCTCTGTTTTACTCACCCGAAAGAAATAATGCGGCAGTTATTGCAAAAAAATCCCCAAATTGGCCTTTTTTTTCAATTAATTGATATATGAAAACATTAACGGTAACTTATCAAATTTTAATGCTGTAACTAGTATTACAGAGCGCAATTAAAAGTAGCTTGATGTTCCACATCCCTACTTGTTTGTGATGATCTGTTTGCCGATTCTACTAGAAAATAAAAAGATTGCATTTTATATCCGAAATAAATCCCCATGATGAATTATGGAAATATTTGCCACTTCTATCTCTGCATAAAAGAAGTCTGTGGTGCAATCACAGAATCAGTTATCTTTATCTCGAATGGTTCTTCTCTTCTAGATTCTAAGGTCATGATCTCCAACAGCTGCTTCTGTCTCTTGTTAACAATGAGAAGAGTGTTCTTCGATCTTGTATCCAAACAGTGGAAAAACAGAGAGTCCATGTCCATCAACATATTCTAATTGCTATCCAGTAGCACCCGTATTTTTTTCCCTCTTTTTCCAGCAACAACTCCAACTATGATCTATCTCCACTTCATTAGATTAATTAATGATAGAATGAAGTGGAGATAATATCGAATTTCCCAGTTGGTCACATTGTTTATTATTCAGCAAGTATTAGACGAGTGATGAAACAAACTTATAACAGAAATTGGTTAATTCACTCGGATGTTTTTCCTTCCATCTCACTACAAATGCCTGTGTAATCATTGGTGGGATCATCCTCAGTCGACGAGTGGAAGATGCATCTCTTGAAACTTGGTTGCGCATTTGTTTGTGTTTTCTTTCTGGAGGTTAGAGCTAAAGCTAACCGAAGTGAGTAAAATGGATTTATGTCTGTATTCTTTGTATGGAAATGGGAATAAAACATTGAAACAATTTATATTGGAATGTGTACCGAAATTATGGGTTTAGAGAGGAAAAAGCACACACACAAATTTTGTTTTGGAAATCAATCCTTTTCATACAAACAGGTTATATCAATGATTTTATTTTAGGTTACAATTTTAGATTAGTTCTTGCTTGCACTCGTTGGACAATAGTAAATTCTTCAAATTAAACGAAACCTTTTTCTGAAATGTTCGTCTCAGTTTGCGAAATGAACAACCAATATTCAAATGACCGTGCATTATTGAATTTCATCACCAAATCACAAAAAAATTAGCCAGTTCACGAAATGAGGTTCTGATTTCTTCACAAAATATCTGATTCGTTTAAGATTGACTGGATGAAAGTAATCTAAAACTGAAATAATCTAAGAGCAAATGTTTAGTTGAAATATTTATATCCATAGAAACTGTAAAATTGTGTTTTTAAATTTAACTGGTAGAGTAACATTATTTTCTTAAAGGATGAATTGTACAGTACACAAAAAAAAAAGGAAAAAAAAAAAAAAAAAATCCGTACGATGGCTATATCTTTGGTTCTAATTATCGCAGAATCTTGCGGTTTGCACCAAAAAGTTTTGTTTACGATTTTCTATATGTATGAAGCAAAATATTTTTCTTAGTGGGCTGTATTTTATGTAAATTTAACCCTATATTTAAAAATTTCAATACGAACCCCTATTTCTTATGTTTTCATTCGATTTAGAATACCTCGTTCACATTAGTTACTAAATATCAGTTCATTATGTTGAGAAATGTGTCACTTATGAGCGAAAATGTTTTGGATGATCTTGAGGGCAAATTTCTTTATCGCTGGGAAGAATCGAACGTTTTGCACGCTTTAAGACGTAATCTAATATACGGTCCCTTAAAGTAAGGTTTTTTACATTTTTGCTAAAATATCGAACACAAAAAGTGAAAATGGAATGAAAAAAATTCTGGAGGGGGTTTTCGACCATGATAATTTTAATGGAAGCAAAAAAAAATATCTATCTTTCTATTTAAAATTTTTTAAAACTTGCTTTTATTAATTAATAATTAATGTTGTTAAAAAAACTGTTTAATACATTAAGTTGCATGTTATTTATGTTTGGCCTCAAACAAACTGTCCTTTGAAATAAAAATTGCTTAAATATATTAACTATATAAGAATTTATGGCCAAAAAAAACAAAATAAAAATTCTGTTGAACCTAAATTTATCATTTTTTTTTACATCATTTAAATTAATAAACACTCATTGGAAAATTAAGAAATGTGATATTTAGATGTTTTTTTTTGTATTCTATATCTAATAATGGTATAATATTATGGGGTTGCCATTAAACTTTTTAAACTTTGGTTTAGTTTTAATATGTAGATGATCCTTCATGATAAAAAAAAAAAAAATTATATGCAATTAATAAAGACCTTCCACAATTTACAACATGACTTGACTTTTGTTATTTCATCAATTAGAATACAAGATATTACTATCGTTTGGATTTTTTTTTGCGTACTGTATATATGTACCACAAGCAGATTGGTATGTCGGCTTGATATGTTCACTACTAAATGCCAGTTTGAGGTTTGCATTGCATTGAACACACGCAGTCAGTTTGTTGGGTTGGATATATCCACAATTCAATCAACAGACTTTATTCACTTCGGCAAATCAGGTACCTATGATACGATTCTGTTCATCCTTAATTTTTATAATCTCAATAGAAGAATTGGTTTTGAGGCAGGGACAGCGGAAACAACTCCGAAAGTGGGCGAATTACTCATAAGAATTCATTGCGATACAAGTTTTTGGTCCATATATATTTTTCACATTAAATAACTCAATAAACTTCTACAAAATTCTTTAGACCAGCTAAACGTGATTGTCGATATTAGTAAGTACTGTCTCATTATTAATCAAAACAGAATAAACGGGTGCATGGGCTAGTTTGATGGACTGGGCTGAACTGACCCCTTTCAGATGCTCACTTCTAACTAATAAATTCCGACGTGTCACATAGTTTGACATCTCACGAGTCCTTTTGTTCGAATTTTCGGCAAGAGATCACACCACTTTCGTCTCAGATGTCAGCTTGTTGTGTCACTTCGGAATACTTACACCAAACTGATTGTGTGTGGCAATGGTACAACCCCCTTAAAAATCATACTTACTAAAAAAACGTGGGTGTCGTGTGACTATTGGCCAGATCACACAAAGAAAATATGAAATGATAAAAGCAAAATATTTATGTACTACACTCAGATTAAGTTTTACTGTTAATTTAACGATATCAATCAAGAAGAAGCTTATAATTCAAAGTTATAACTTCGAGGCGACATTCTAATGATTTAGAGAGGTTTGCTTTTGGCGGAAACCATCCCAATTACATTAATGCAGCAAAAGGTAATTTTGATGTCTATAAATAAATCCAGGTCTATAATATGTTATAAAAAGTGTATTTATAAAATTTGAGGTCGACTTATTTCAACAAGTCTGACCCTGTGCTTAAATATACCGTCGTTTGAGATAGATGAGTCTACAATCCGTAATGAAATACAAAAGAATGTCGATTCGAACACCCATGGAGAATTTATGAGAAATTTTGTTTAATGAGAATTTATGAGAAATTAATGTTTATTTAGAGTGTAAATGTGGCGGAAACAGCAAATAATGAATGGGAATTCTTTAATGTTTAACTGCCACGAGACACGATTCCCTTACAAAAAGGGTGTCTCGAATTTCTTTGATAAAAACATATTTTCTAATTGGAAAATATCTGATCCCTCAAAAGTTTCCTGTAAGAACCTGAATATGGTATGAAAAACATTTTAAAATTGGACATTTTTTAAATATCCCACACGCTTTGAAATTTCCATTTTTTTTGAAAAGAACTCATCAAAAAACAAGATTTTGTTGTCCAAGACAGTTTCTAGAATCTGAAAATATCTGATCCTTCAAAGGTGTTCTTTTAGAACCCAAAATTTGAAGAAAAAAATTTCCATACTCACACAATTTTTAGATATCCCACACTCCAAAAAATCAATATTTTCCCCCTTTTGTTAACATAGGGTAATAAAAGTACGTTTTCGGTCAATTTTTTTTTTTTTTTTTTTTTTTTTTTTTGTATTTCTCTATGTTTTAGAACATCCTGATTTCAAAAGAGTGGTGCAAAATAAAATATGTGTCTGTATATATATAATCAGCATAACTACAGTACAAATTAATATGCGATGTTCAAATTTCGTGTACGGGTTAGTACCATTGGACTTCCCTTTTTTTGTAAGTTCATCATAGCACGTATTGAATTCCATTGCTGAGAAATGTAACTCCGGATAATTCAGTCAATTGTAATGTTAGAAAAATCATAATGGTAGAATGTGTCGCTAGAGAATTCAGTTTTTAATATTTAAAATTTAGGAGTGGCAACAGTGTAGAAGAGATTTTTGAGATAATTTAGAAATTTGATGGTAAATGTAGATGTTTTCAACGCATTGATCTCCTGATCCCTACTACAACTTGTGGATAGCGTCTGCCTGGTTATTGACTTGAAGTCGAAGAAGGCTTGATAATCACAATAGAAATCTTTATTAGCAACTGCCCCAAAACTAGTTAAAATTTGTTTGTAACTATGGCATTTTTGGGGAAGTTTTCAAATGGCATCATCTACTTGCAAAGAAAAAGTCGCTTATAAGCAATCCAGAAGTTGTAGGTAGAGATCAGTGATAGCTTATAAGCCGTTTCTGCTCTGAAAGCTGATGAAGCCAATTTATTACTGTACCCAAAGTGCTATTTAATTAACAGTAACATATGATTACAAACAGATTTGAGCTTGTTCGGGGAATGTTGCTATTTTAGATCTCTATGGTGATTGAAGTCGCTTTGAGACAATAACCAAGCATGTGCTATCCAGAAGTTGTAGTTACAGATCAATGTTTCTACGTTATGTAGATTATCTTGCTATTGTTTTAAAGTTTCTCTTTCAATCTGTTGTTGTTTTATTTTGGGAATTCATGTTTTTAACGAATTAAAGAGGAATGATTATTTTTCGGGTGTTAGAATCGGCATGTTGGCAAGTTTCTAATTTTATTCTGTATATTATTCGAAGAGGGCGTTTTGAGCATCTTATTTGTTTCTTTCCCAGATAGTACTCATTAACCTGCTTCAAAATAATTTCCTTTACCGCTGAAGGACTCTTTTTCATACGAGTTTTAAATTTCCTTCTGATCTAGAAGCTAGTGGGTGTTTATTTGCATGTTTCAGGCTTATTTCTTTCTTGGTTGGTACTTACAGACTTCTTGGCGTGTGTCAAACTTCCGTCTTGTATAAATTGCAGAGGATACTTGTAGGAATGTTTAAATGTTCTTCTATTTCGAAACGACTTCATTCCGCAAGAAGAATTCGTAAGGCATATACTCAGTTATACATATAGAGTAGATATATTTCACATTTGCATTAAATAGAATTTTAAGATGAACATGGGCACCGGCGTAATCATTTGCAGACCACATTATAGGAGGAAGTAGGTGGATAAAGATTTTCGTCAAACCATGATTTTTTAAAAAATGTAAATGAATTTTCTTCTCATATATTAAATAATTGTTCTGCATCAATTTTCTACCAAAAATATTATTTAAAACCCCCATTACACTTTAAATTTCAGCACATTTCTCCACTTTATTTTGAATTTTCATCTCCAGGGGAGTGCAGTACACCACTTTGAACAATCATGGCAACGCCAACAAGTTTAAATACCTTTCAAAATAAATATGCTTAACAGTCTCCGATATTCTTTGTAGCAGAGGCGGCGTGCCCTGAAGATTCTCTGCCCTGCGACGACCAGATCCAGTGCGTCAAAAGGAATGAATGGTGCGACTTTTACAACCACTGCCAAGATGAGAGTGATGAGGCATACTGCAAGTTGTGGTGTAAGTCAATTTCAGTGTCTAACATCATATCCTTTTTTGACAAAATATTGGTTTTAATAATAAGGTTTTCTTTGATTTCAATACACTTATTACTTTAATAAAATGTCTTTAGTTGAAAAACTTTCTGATTAGTAGTGAAAAATTGAAATTTTATCACAATAATTTACTCAATTTTAGCATTTCTAATATTTTTATTAAAACTGCTTATTTAAATATCTGCACTCTGAACACAGCGTTTCTAGGGACATTCAAGAGTTTGTCTACAACTTTTTTTTTCTTCCCCAGAATGAATAAATGTCAAAATAGACAGACATTATAAATTTGAATCACTCTTAGAAACGTTATTTCCTTCATTTTGAAATCCAACTGAGGAAAACCACTGTTGAATAGCCAACTCCTAACGCACGTCCCTCAGAGCAGGATTTAAAGCAGGATTGTTCTAAAATGAACGAAAGACAACAGCTTCTACAACAGCTTCTTCTATTTTTGGATATCTTCCCTTGCCCACATCATATCTGACCCTGTTAAGTACCCCCCAACATACATGAGCCCTTTATATAGGAGGTGCGTTTAAGGCAGTAGATCAGAATAATTAAAAAATTTGATCGTTCGAAAAACTCGAGCGCATCAGATTAGGGAAAGGTGAGTTTATTACATGCAGAAAAGTGTACATTTAAATAATCTGACGATTTGCGCGCATAAGGAAGTAGGAGAGTTACAAAGTTTCACCTGGACATTTTCGAGAGCGGTTAATTTTTTATTTTTACTTTGAAGGAGATCATTCAAGGATCACAGGAATAATATAATTCGCTGATTTCCACAAGCCGAAGTAGTTAAATTCATCAATAAAGTGTGGTGCTTGCAGCTGCTGAGAACTATGTATTTCTCACTCCACCGCCATGATGACATCACAGCTTTTGGTCGCCTCCAAATCGTCAGTCTCTTGAATAGGAGCTCCTTTAGGGTTTAATTAACATCCCATCTGAATATCTGAAGTGATCGAATACCCCCCCCCCATTTTCAACCCCTTCGTACTGCCACCCCCACCCAGAAAACCGGCAGATTAATAGTCCTCTGTTATCAGAAACACGTGGGGCGAATACGCTATTAATATCTAAAGCACCCAAGTATTTCTTAGTGACTTTTCTTTTTACATTTTTGAAAATCTGTTCACGCTCCCCCCCCCACCAGTGAAAGGGCATAACATCATATAAATATTTTTTCTATTTAGCATCTAATCTTCACAATAAAAAAATGTTCCCACGACTCTCGAGTAAATCCCCATTTAGCCTCTTGGGCTCTCCTATTATTTAACATCAACAACTAAAGCATTTCAAGAAGGTGTTGAATGGTGTCACTAGCAGGCTAGTGTTTGGAAGGAAGTATCAAGAAATACCCTCCTAATGTCGAACTAACGTATTATGGTTAGACTGAGGTGGAGTCTTCCAAATCACCTAATGAACACTGCTGCCATTAGGAGCAGACGTAGTTCCAATGATCTTCTACAGTCTGCAATTGCACTGCACACAGGATGTGCCTTACACAGTGTAGACGTACAACTTTTAATCTTTCATGCTCAGGATTTTTCAAATTCACCGAATGTGATAGCTGTTTAAATCCTTGTAAACAGAAACTTTCAAATATGAATAGTGACAATGAAGATGGTTATCCATCTGTTAAGCCCAGATCTTCAATTTGCTAAGATCTGCGGAACATGAAATCGCATACAAAAAACACAGAAAACAAAAGTACCATTATGAAATACACTTTAACATGTCAATGCAATGCATCACGAGGCTGATATGCGATGTATCTAGAGCTTTAATTTCATACCAAACTTAACATATTTAATGTAAAATGATCAATATCCGAACTACTGATACACTTTATATGACCTCCACATTAGTGACGTCATATCGAAAAACTTTTAAGGGCTTTTTCCACGTAAGAAGAAAAAAAAAAAATCATTGTGCATATGAAAATTTGGGATAATGGAGCACTGTGTTCTAGACAGAAAAAGAGGACATTTCAACCATTGGCAGAAGGTGACATTGTGCTGATTGGAGATGATAACAAGAAAAGGGTGCTATGGCCGCTTGGTAGAGTGATTGAGACATTACCAGGAGTTGATGGAGTAGTGCGTCGAGTTAGGCTGAAAACTCAACAAGGCGAGTTGTTCAGAGCAGCCCAAAGGTTATATCATTTGGAAGTATTTGCAAATAAGGACTGGTCAAGAGATAAGCTTGTGAAAAGTAACATTCGTCAAAATATAACAAATAGTGTTCCACTTGAAACTGTGAGCAATGTTCCATCTACTACTAGAAGCAGTCGAACTGTTAAAGTGCCTAACAAGCTATCCCTATAGAATTACGTATCTTGTATTTTTGAACTTGAATATTTCTATGCAATAAGTTAACTTATGTTCTATTTCAAAACTTGTTGTGTTTAAGTGTTCCGCATAATATCTTTTTTGTTTTTGTAAGTTAACTACTGAGTCATGATATTGTTAACTTAGGTAGGAGTATGTCAGATATTACGTATTATTTTAAATAGCTTTTTTGTACTTGGCAACATGTTTAATTTTATTTACATCTTCTTTCTGTTTTTACATCTGGCATTGTAAAAAAATTGGTGGAATAAAGTTCGGTGATGTTTGTGTTTTGAGAAACGAAAAATAATCTGAGTTCTATTATTTTTTTAAGCTATGAATTAACTTAATCACTGAATTTTCGGAGTCTTCTGATTTGTTTTTAAGGTTTGTTTTTAGACACCATGAAGTACGAGGCAGCCCAGCAAGCAACCCGTAGAGAACGCCATCCTATCAGGGCTTCTACTATCCAGGAGCCAGAACACCCAATTGCTGCTTGCATGGATGAATTGATAAGACAGATCAATAACTTGAGACGAAATATCCCGGAAAAGAAGCAGAGCCTGAAGTGCTGGAACTGTGGAGGCGAGGGCCACATACGGAGAAACTGCCGAACAGGCCAAGACACTGGAGCTAAGACTGCTCCCAGAAGGGAGGAGGGAAACTAAATTCTGGCCATCTCGCGGGGCGGAGGTTGCCAGTTGTTGAGAAGCCCCATTTTAGAGCTCTACAAATTTCTGCAATGAGTGACGGCAGTAATGAACACTTCATAATGGGACACGTAAATGGAGTTCCCTGCTATATGATCATCGATACTGGAGCCAATGTAACCATCATCCGTAAAGATTTGGCTCAACAACTGGATGGAAGACTCATCTGGACGCCGCCCTGCGTTATCCTCCAAACTGTATCCGGCGATAAAATCAATATCCATGGAAAAATGAACATCAACATCACGTTCGGGAGTGCTTCTTATCATCACACGGCATATGTGGCGGACATTATGGACACTTGTATACTCGGACTGGACTTTTTAAGGAAATATAATTTTTCCTTGAACTTTAAAAACAATGAGCTGCATTCAGTTTCTGAACACATAGCATTATTTGGAATCAAAGATAGTGAAGTTAAACCTGTACATTAAATAATAGCTCAAAATGACATCACATTACCCGCAAGAACAAAAATATTACTTCCTGGATACGTAGCTGAAGATAAAAGTTTCCGATATGGCATAATGGAATACCCTGAAAATCACAACAGCCCCAAAGGAGTACTGGTAGCTTCAACTCTCGTTGACCTTTCAAGGACTGCCATACCTGTGAGGGTCGCCAATGTGAATGATAAAGCGAAAGTCATAAAGAAAGGTGAAGTGTTAGCCACCTGTACTCCAGTAACTTGCATAAATCGAATTACCAATCCTCCAGTCACTGTGTCTTCAGAGAACTTAACATCAGAGCTTCTGCAGAATGCACCGTTAAACAAAGTAGAAAGAAGTTTTGCACAACTGGTCATCCAAGAATTTCAAGATGTCTCTTCCCGCACAACTTCGGATATCGGACGAACAATTTTGACGCAGCATAGAATTGATACAGGAGACCACCTACCTATCAAGCAACACCCAAGACAACTACCGTTTGCTAAACAGGAAGAGGTAGGAAGACTCTTAAAGGAAATGCAAGATAGCGACGTGATTGAACCGTCAGCCAGACCTTATGCACTCCCATCGTCCTGGTTAGGAAGAAGGATGGTTCAACTAGATTTTACGTCGATTATCGGAGGTTCAACGATGTCACGAAGAAGGACAGCTACCCTCTTCCCAGAATTGATGACACTCTGGACATTCTTTCTGGAAACAAGTGGTTTTTGACACTAGACTTAAAGAGTGGATATTGGCAGGTTGAGATACACCCTGATGATAAAGAGAAGACAGCATTCACAACCGGGCAAGGACTTTGGTAGTTCAAGGTGATGCCTTTTGGTTTATACAATGATCCAGCAACATTCGAACGCCTCATGGAAACAGTGCTAAGAGGTCTTTCCTACGAAGCCTGTCTCGTTTACCTCGATGACATCAATACCGTGGGCGAAGTTTCGAGGAACACCTTGAACATTTTATTAAGGTGCCGTGGAAATTAAACGATGCCAACCTGAAGTTAAGTCCGGCCAAATGTAAGTTATTCCGACATGAAGTGACCTACCTCGGACATGTCATCTCTGCCGAGGGTGTACGCACAGATCCAGAAAAAGTGTCGGCAGTTAAAGAGTGGAGACGCCCCAAAGACGTACATAATATAAGGAGTTTCCTGGGGCTTTGCACCTACTATAGACGATTCGTGTAGGACTTTTCTTACATCGCAAGACCCCTTCACAGACTGACAGAGAGCAAGCAGAAATTATTGTGGACAAAAGACTGTGAGGATGCATTTGACCAACTGAAGGAGGCTTTAACATCTGCACCTATCCTGACGTATCCTCAGCCCGATAAACCATTCATTCTTGACACGGACGCGAGCAACGAGAGTGTCGGTGCTGTTTTGTCCCAAGAAATAGACGGCCAAGAACGAGTAGTAGCATATTGGAGTAAATGCCTATCTTAATTTGAGAGGAATTACTGTGTTACCATGAAAGAGTTGCTCGCCATAATTAAAGAAGTAGAGCATTTCCATCGTTACGTCTACGGTAGGAAATTCCTGCTCCGTATGGATCATGCATCGTTGACCTGGCTTCTAAATTTCAAGAATCCCGAAGGTCAGATAGCCAGCTGTGTAGAGAGACTCCAGGAGTATGACATCGATATCCGTCATTGGAAAGGATCATCACATGGAAACGCAGACGCCCTGTCTAGGAGACCCTGCCCAGAGAGCTGCCGATAAATTTCCAGGGTTGAAGCGAGTTACGGACTGATCAATCCGGTAATCCGCCAAGTTACATCTTCAACTTCATCGGATCTAGACCCGTGGAGTGAGGGAGAAGTCAGAAAAGACCGATTGGGAGATCCTGACTTCAAGCCAATAATCAATTTAAAGGAGTTTTCGAATGCGACACCTACTTGGCAGGACATTTCCACCTTTAGTCCTACGACAAAGCAATATTGGGCCATCTGGGACTCTCTCCATATTTGAAACAGTGTGCTGTACCGGAAGTTCGAATCTGATGATGGAAAGACATCCGGATGGAAACTATTACTTCCAAGATCCCGAGTCCCAGACGTTCTAAAAGAACTTCATAGTAGTGCAACTGGAGGTCAATTCGGAGTAATGAAGACGTTGCAAAGAGTTCGAGAGCGGTTCTACTGGAGTAAGGCGAGGGCTGACGTGGAGAAGTGGTGCCGATCATGTGATGCCTGTGCAGCCCGGAAAGGACCGAAGAAACGCAGTCGAGGAAAACTGCAACGTTACAACGTGGAAGCTCCTTTTGAACGGATTGCGATTGACATCTTGGGACCACTACCACGATCTGCTGACGGCAACAGATACATCCTTGTTGTCATGGATTATTTTACGAAGTGGCCCGAAGCGTATCCTATCCCTGATCAAGAGGCTACCACCGTTGCAGAGGTAATGGTTCAGAGCTGGCTTTCCAGAATTGGAGTGCCTCTTCAGTTACACTCTGATCAAGGAAGAAATTTTACCTCTGCTGTAATGAAAGGACTTTGTGATCTACTTGGCATTGACAAAACACAGATGACGCCTTTACACCCACAATCGGATGGCATGGTGGAGAGGTTTAACAGAACCATCCTCAATAACCTCTCACTGATGGTTTCCAGAAACCAACAGGACTGGGATCAGAAGTTACCTTTGTTTCTTCTGGCCTATCGCAGCGCTGTCCACGAGACTACCGGCTATTCCCCATCCCAGATGCTCTTCGGTCGTAACCTTCGTTTGCCTTGCGATCTGTTGTTTGGCCGCCCTCCGGATGCACCTTCATCGCCAGAGGAGTACGTCGAGGATCTTCAGACACGGTTTGAAGATGTGTACAATTTTGCCAGAGAGCGGATCCACGTGGCGACGGATAAGATGAAGACCAGATACTACACGAAGGCTACTGGACATCAATTCCACGAAGGTGACAAGGTTTGGTTCTGGAACCCGAAACGACAAAAAGGACTCTCTCCCAAACTTCAGTCTCACTGGGATGGTCCTTACTCAGTCCTCAACCGGCTGAATGATGTCGTGGTCCGAATACGTAAGTCACCAAATTCTAAACCTAGAGTCGTTCATTACGACAGGTTAACCCCTTACTATAGCCATAGTTTGTAATCCACATAGTTTGTAATTCCCCCTTATGTATAAAGTGTAAATAGTCATTAAGACCATGGTCACATGTGCATATAAATTTTTTTAAGTTTATTGTTTATTTAATTGTTTATTTAATTATTTATTTATTTATTCAGTAATGTTTCTGTCTTTCTGTACATAAATTAGTAAGTTTAGGAAGTTTTATAGTTTAGTAATGAACGCAGAGTGTTTGCTATTGTTTTGAAAGAAAGCCGGTGTGCTGCCCGGGCCGTGCAGTCCTTGTGAGGGGGGCAATGTTACGAATTTTTGTATATTTGTAGATATTTCGTAGTGTTAATTTTGTAAATAGGAAAATTTATGTGCATTTCGCATAAGGCAGTGAAATAGTTCATCGTGAGTTTGGCTTCCCTGCAATATGGGTCTTGATGTTTGATAACGAGTTTTACAGATGTAACTCTGGGAAGCGAGTTTTAAGGAGCAGGGCATTTAACATTATGGTAATGGCAATCTCGCCAAATTGGCGAGATAGAGCCAAGTTGGCGACTAATTTTTGTCGCCAAATTTGGCGACCATTTGGCGACATTTTCGGTCCCCATGTACATGTATAGGACTTCTCGACTACGATCTGGAAAGTTCTCCAAATATCAACCTCTAGAAGATTCACGAAGATTCACCTGTCCTGTATAAGGCTGACCAAGAGATGGGGGGGGGGGGGGGAATTAGTTGTTAGCTAAATCCATTAGTTGATTGGAATTACTGAGTTGAAATACTGAATCTCAGTGAGCGTTCAGAGAGTTCCGAAAGCGAACTGTATTGCATTGTCTTTTGCAGCGATTTGAAGAGTTGTGTTGTCAAGTTTTTAGCTGCTGTTTTGTGCTCTATTGTTGTGAAAAGAGCTGTATTCTGTCTACTAGAAAGAGAAGTTCTGGAGTTGTAAAGGAATCTGTGAAGAGTAATATTGGAATAAATTTCTGCAAGTTTTGATCTGCTTTGGCTTCAAATCTTTCGAACCCGTCCACGCAACACTACCAATTCAAGACAATATTTTCTCATACATATTTTTTCTCTAGCAGTAATCATATCTAAGGAAACATAAGATTAATCACATCGAAGGAATTCTGTTGTATTTTTTAGCAACTCATTACCTGCCCGCTTATTTATAATTAGTAAAAACAATGTATTGAAGTGGCAATGATCCTTCAAAAGCTTCTGTAATTGCTAATGTATTCAAGGACGCACGCATCTAAAATTATATATCCTCTTCTAATTTGTGTTACTGCCATTGTTCTAACCACATAGAGCACTGTATGGCTGCAAAACTTTCGTTCAAAAATTCTTTTTAAACCAAATTGTCTCATAAGATGACCAATGCATTCCAAAATTTTTTCCTCCTTATGTAAATCACCATTTATTGGGACTAATTTATTTAAAATATTTCCTCGGTGTGCAGTTGAAATAATTGCGAAAAAATTGAATGAAAACTAATTTTCTTTTGTGTCATATCATTACCTTTTGTTTGGTTATAAATTGCATCAAACTGCTTCTATTTTTAAATATCGAAATTGGTATAAAGGCCATTTGACTTCTTTGTTTAAAAATTTTATAAAATGCAATAAATTTTCTGATTTCAGTCAAATTGTTTGTAAAAGTAATATATTTGTGATATAATAGGTAATCAAAACAAGCAAATAAAGTATTTTTAATACTATTACTATAAAAAAGTTGCTTAAATAGATTGTGTTTCTAGTTCATAAGGTTAAAGATTAAAAACCCTTTCATTTGATATATTTTTGAAGAAAATCGGAGCCATGTAGCATTAATTATGAGCATTTTACAATTGCGATTAATTTTTTTACTATTACGATAAATTCAAGATGGCGACCAATGGCCAAAATAGCCTGCTTCAGTTACTAGACAGTTTTTCACAATGCATTTTGGACGTAGCATATTTAATGATATTTTAACTTATTGAAATATCAATACTACTCAGAAATTACGACTTCTAGCACTTCAAAAAGTATTAAGAAAGGCCCAATATCAAAATATTTGTAGGGGAAAACAACTGCGTGGTATTAAAAATACAGCGTCTGGCAACACTGAGAATTCGGGCACGGAACAATCGGCGTATAAGTATTCGTATTTTGCTGGGACTTTTTTAAAGTCCGCAGTGGCTGATCGTGGTATACAGCAAGAACAGCCGGGATACATCTAAATTATTAGTTTAAAACCAAAATTTATTAATTGCTAGTCAACTTTGAATATTTATTTTAGTAATTTTTTTAAAAGTAGAGTAGAATCGAAAATGAAAATGGAATTTCTACGATAAGTAAAAAAAAATCAAAAATCCGATAAATAGCAAACCTGTTTTGCAATATACAATTGAAGGGAAAAAAAATCCAGTTCAAATTAACTACAGTCAGAGAGTGAAACAACTGCTGATATGGAATCTGGCGTGGTTCCAAAGGCAATCCTTGCGAATTTCGCGACTTCAACTGTACTTGTTATTTCACATCTGACGTACCATCACTAGTCGATAGCTTTTTATAATAATTGCACTTCAAACAAACAACACTCAGTTTTCTTCTGTTTTAAGTTTATTATAATTCTTGTAAATCGGAGGAGAAGGTTTTAGAACGACTTTTAGCTCACAATGTCAACCAGAACAGCAAAAATAGATCACTAACAAAAAACTTAATTAAATGCCACTTGCAAAGAATAAAATTTTGTAATTTCGACAATGAAAATTAAAGCAAACGATAATTATAAGAACTACAACCATGACGCGGCGTAAACATTCTTCCCCCGTTGCAAAGTTGGAAGCATTCAACAGACATCAATATACATTTTTTCACATACTTTACATTATTTTTGACAATCTGGTAACACAAGAAATGCATGACATAAATATGCTAATCTTGCAGAGGTAATACACACACTCGACAAATAGCTCTTTTATAAACCCCTGATTGTGTTTTAACACTTACGACTCGAACCAAACCGTCATTACCACGATGCAACTCAAGAATTCGTGCTAAAGGCCATTTAAAGGTAGGTGTGCTATCTTCTATCAATATCACTAGATCACCGACCTTTACATTATTTTTCTGAAAGCGCCATTTGTTTCTTTGTTGTAACCTACTTAAATAGTTACGATTCCACTTTTTCCAGATTAATTTTCACCAATCGGGAGACCTTTTGCCACTTTTTTAAGCAATTTTCGTTTAAGTTCGTTAGATCAGGTTCAACAATGGAATTGATTGACCAACCTATAAGAAAATGTGCGGGAGTTAATGCACCAAGATCATCTTCATTACACGAAAGAGGGCGTAGGGGTCTAGAATTTAGAATTCCTTCAGTTGGAACGCTTACTGTCAAAAACTCTTCATAGGTTAAATTCGCCCCGTTTACCACCCTTTTGAAGTGATATTTAAATGATTTTACAGCAGCTTCCCATAGACCACCGAAGGAAGGTGCTCGTGGAGGGATGAATTTCCACTCAATTCCCTCAGCAGATAAATAACCTGCAAGTTGGTCATCTGGCTTATTTACCAGCTCAACAGTCTTTTAATTTCGTGATTTGCTCCTACAAATTTTTTTTCCATTGTCAGAGTACAATTTAGCACATTTACCTCCACGAGCGAAGAATCTCTTTAATGTCGCTATAAAGGCTTCAGATGTGAGGTCTGACACAATTTCTACATGCACAGATATAGATACAAACAGAAAAAAAAACATATGTACACTTTATTTCAAGACCCCTTTTCTTTGATTTCGATATCCTATCATGAATGGGCCGCAAAAAATCTACGCCAGAACAGTTAAATGGATAATCGGGAATTACTCTGTCCCGTGGTAGACTACCCATTAACTGTGAAGTTACAGTTGGCTTTGCTTTAAAACACACAACACATTCTTGTACTATTTTTCTGCATGTTGAACGAGCGTTTAAAGGCCAAAATTTCTCTCTTACCAAATGCAGGAGTCCAGAAGCACCAACATGTAAATTTTTCTTATGAAAATATGTAATTAAGTTTTGTGTTAATACATGATTACTTGGTAAAATTGCAGGATGCTTAGTATCATATGGCAACTCAGAATTTTCTAAACGTCCTCCTACTCTCAAGACACCCTTGCTATCCAAAAAGGGATTTAAACTCTTTAATTTACTGTTAGCTAAGACATGTTTTGTACGTTTGAGGTTCCGTATGTCTACGGAAAAAGCTTCCTCTTGAACCATTTTAATTAAATATGTTTCAGATTGCTCCAATTCTGTGGCACCAAGTGGGCCAAATACTTTGCCATTAGATTTTCTAACATTATTGACAAATCTTAATACATAACTTAATACTCGAAGAACATATAGAAAATTATTACTCTTAGATAATAAATCAGACAATAAGTATACCCCAGGGGTTGTTGAGATACAAACATTGGAGGTTGGCACATCAATTTCACCAGTCACTTTTAGTTCACATGAATACTCAGAATTGTCCACTGTTGATGGGCTAAGTGAACCAATGGACGTTTCTCCCTGTCTAAGGAATGGTGGTTCATTCCACCACAGTTCTACTCTAGGTAGATCTCGAGGTCCACACCCACGGGAAATGACATCCACAGGGTTTAAAGATGAAGGCATATAGGTCCACTGATAGTCCTCTGTCAGTTGTTGCACTTTGGATACGTGGTTGGCGATGAAAGTCTTGAGATGATTCGCTGGCGTGTTTAACCATGCCAGGCGATTGTTGAGTCCGTATGTAGCACAACATCATCTTTTTCCAGTTTCAGAGACGAACGAACTTTCTTCACAAGCTGTACTAGAAGAACACAGCCACAAAGCTCCAGCCGGGGAATGGAGACCACTCGAATGGGCGAGACACGAGATTTACTCGCCAAAACAGTAGATTTCGCAGTACCACTATTGTCGAAACACTGAAGATACACGACAGCTTCATATGCTACCTCGGAGGCGTCGGCGAAGCCTTAAATGACTGTTCTCCCTCGATCATCCGTCAATACGTATCTGTCGACCTTTAAGTCCTCGATGCACTTCAAATTTGTCACATATTCATTCCACTCATCTGCGATTGGGTCAGGAAGAGTGTCATCCCAATCGATTTTCTGCTGCCATAGACGTTGTCGAAGAATTTTTGCACGGGTTACCACTGGACCCAAGAAACCTAGTGGGTCATACAGCTTGGCTATTACACTCAGCACCTCTCGTTTGGTGTATGAAGCCTGCCTTAATGTAGACACCTTAAAAATGAAACAGTCCTGACGAGGTTTCCAGCAGATGCTCAGTGTTTTAACAGCTATTTCTTAATCCTCAGAAAACGAGGGCTCAACCTCTGAAGACGTTGAGCTATTCATGAGATCATCGGAATTCGACGACCATTTGTGAAGGGACATTCCACAAGTCTGTAAGCAATCTTGCAACTGAGACTGTAAGGTTTGAGCAGTCTCCAGGTCAGGTGCTCCACTAATTATATCATCCATATAAGTTTCATGCAGCAACACTTTAGAAACCAATGGAAACCTTGATCTTTCATCAGTGGCCAATTGTTGCAGAGTTCTTATTGCTAGGAAGGGTGCATTGGCTGTACCATAAGTGACAGTATTTAGACGATAAGTTGAAGGCTCCTCGTCGGCTCCTGTCTTCCACACAATTCGCTGTATATCTCGTTGATCTGGGTTTATGAGGATTTGCCTGTACATCTTTTGGATATCAGTGGTGAATGCAAACTTGTGTCTTCTGAAACGCGTAACTGTTTAGAAGACGTCTTCGGAAACTTCTCCTTTCATAAGGATATCATTTAAACTGACATCTGAAGTTGTTGTAGATGAAGCATTGTACACGACACGAAGTTTCGTTGTAACACTTTCAGGACGAAGCACACTGTGATGAGGAATGTAGTAATGTATGGGCGGTTCACTTGATTCCTCAACCTTCTCCATATGTCCTAAGACCTCGTACTCCTCCATAAAGTCCTAATACAATGTCAAGTAGTCTGAATCCCTAGACAACCGCTTCCACAATGATTCAAGTCTCCTCAATGCGATATCCTTAGACTTTCCTAAACACGACGGATCCTTATTAAACTGTAACGTCACTACATATCTTCCCTCCTCGTTTCTCTTATGAGTAAGCGAAAAATGCTCTTCACACAACGAAGCCTCTTTACACTTTGGTAACTCTACTTCGACACTCTCCAATTCCCAAAACTTCCTCAACGTTTTGTTTAGAACATCATCCAGAACTAATCCACAATGTACACGATTCTCATTTACCTGACTAACACTTCCACTCACCACGTAACCAAACACTGTATTTTGCAACAACAACTGTGAGTCCAGAGTACGAAATTGGCCTGGTTTCAGTAACTCATAAAATACTTCTGCACCCAACAATAAATAAACTGCACCTGGAATATTGAAATCAGGATCTGCTAATGAAACTAATTACGATAAATCCTCACCCACATTAATCAATTTATTTGGAATTACATCGGTAATTTTGTTTACAACCAACATTAACAATTCCTTCACGAAACTCTTATCCTTGTTTGCAAATGTTGTTTTAACACAATTATTGATTACCATTGTTGCGTCATTAATACACGATACCACAGTATTGAGTTTGACCATTTTTAATTGTAACCTCTCAGCACAAGCCCTAGTACATAGACAAGATTGGGAGCCCACATCTAAGAGACATCGCAGTTCAATCCACTCTGAATACTTATTTTTTACTAACACGCTAACAGTACTCAACAACACACATTTAGTTCGACCTTTTTCATAACTTGTCGCAACTATTTGATTTTGAGAACCCGATTATCTTTCTCCTGTACTTTCAGTACGATTTGGAACGAAAGGAACAGCATCCTCTCGTAACACAGAATTACTGTTCTGCTCAAGGGGGAAATGGATCATTTGATTGTGCGGTTGCCCACAAAAGCAATTTCTGGTTGAATGACATTCCCGTAATTTATGCGGCAACATACAGTGGAAACACAACTTATTCCGTTTTAACCACATCTGATCTATCCCACACTGAAAGCTCTTTAAATGGAGGACACGAATAAAGTGGGTGGTTCAAATTATTTTTGCACATTACACATTCTGCGCTTTTGGATCTAGACATGAACACCTTGGACAAGGGTTTATCAGTACGCCAATTAGGAGTTTTCTGTGCTTTATTTCCCACATATCTTTTTGTTTCTCCTGTAGCATTCCTATTGATAGGTTCCCCTTTACATTTACCCTTAGACGACAAGTAAAATCACACTCTCGACCAAGTTGCTGAGGTTTAAAGAATGTCTCACCCTGTTTTACACCAATGTGCGACATCAAATCTCGATCGAGTGTTTCGAAAATCTATTGTTCCGAAACAATAAGTTCACACAGGGACTTGAATTCACTAACTTTGCGCAATTGACAATAATAATCAAAAGCCGCGTTTAAACGAAAAGCAAATTGCACGTATGACTCGGAGGGGAATTTTCGGGCATTTCTAAAATTATTAAGACATTCCTGAGGGGTGGGTTCAAATTCTTTTAGAACTAAATCTTTAATTTTATTATAATCACAAAGGTCCTCCTGACTCATATACACTAGTAAATTATTTACCCGTTCACCCGAAATATTCAACAAAATCTCTGCTTTCAGCTCATCTGGAACAACTTTGTTTCGGAATGCCTTTTCAAAAGAATGGAAGAAAAGATTAAACAATTCTGACTTGGAAGGTACAGGGATAGTTAAAGTTTTAACACTTCTAATTAGGCTCTTCAAATTATCACATGACGCATTCGATTCTAACACTTTCGTAGTTTAAGAAATGTTTAAGGGGTTTCTTCTGGCATTTACTAGTTCTATTTCTAACTGTAATTTTTCTAACTCTAATTTGGTACCCCTTTCATGCTTATCAATTTCTAATTTTTCAGCTCTGTCACGCTTCTCAATTTTTAATTTTTCCGCCACTTCATCAATTATCCCCTGCACTATCTCAGGTTTCGTCTTGAATATATCGCTATCCTCAATAAGTTCCCTTAGTTCTATAACCTTAACATTTTCTGGAACTGTTAACCCCAACTCTTCTGCAACCAGCCTCAGTTCATTTTTTCTTAATTTAATACTCAACGACATTATGGAAACTACTCAACACAACTTGTACACAATTTAATTTCAATACAAATTCTACTTATGCAACTCAATATTGAAAAACTGAAAATAATCGACGCCAAATCGTATACCATTCCCAACCAGAACACGAATATTTCCACAACAGAAAATACTACGTAGATAAAGAATTACATTAAACTCACAATAATATAATAATATCCACACAACTAGATTTCACCTAATCACAAAACACATCAACACGAATAATCAACCACTAACCTTCACAACACAATTCTAGGTAGACACATATTCCAACCTGAACAATATCCATATATTTCGCAACGAATCTCCGAAACGACCGGACCAAAATGTTATTTCACATCTGACGGACCATCACTAGTCGATAGCTTTTTATATTAATTGCACTTCAAACAAACAACACCCAGTAATCTTCTGTTATAAGTTTATTATAATTCTTGTATATCGGGAGGAGAAGGTTTTAGAACGACTTTTAACTCACAATGTCAACCAGAACAGCAAAAAATAGAACACTAACAAAAAACTTAATTAAATGCCACTTGCAAAGAATAAACTTTTGTAATTTCGACAATACAAATTAAAGCAGACGATAATTATAAGAATTACAACCATGACGCGGCGTAAACAGTACTTGTAAATTCCATGTGTTGATTGCCTCGGGTGTGTAAATGAATCGGGATGTAATGTCGGGAGTAACGAGCATTGCTTAGAATTTTCTACACGAAATGGAAATAGTTTCCTCGATCAGTTTAAACATGTGGTTTCTTGTTACTTCTTAAACTAATACTAAAACTTATAATTGAACTATTTTGGAACATGGAGCCCCGTTATAAGTAAGTTAAAGTAAGTTATTTTTCTATATTTTTTCTGATATCATGTTTTAAGGATTGAAACGAAAATTTGAGTTTGAATAATTAAGAATAAAGAATTTCATTCATGAATGGTTGCGTGTGTGTGTGTGGGGGGGGGGGGGGTCACTGTGACGGATACACTAATATTTTTGACTACGGGCCGCCACTGCTTGACTGAATCCAGCCGTCGTGCCAGGTTACTGGTCTCACTTCTAAGGTTTAGAACCAACATGCTATCGAATACTCTCTCCTTTTGTTATCGAAAAGGAACTGTTGGACATCGTGACCTCTGAACTCAGAAGCGATTAAAATGTTACGATAAAGAAAGGTTGCAGTGTTCCAACAACACTCGCAGTTGAACATTTCTTGACCTCGCCCATTGGAAGCAGAATGGGGGTCTCGACTATTTGCTCGTCGCAAGTCTTCGCTTTTGTCGCTTTTCTCATTCTTCAAGTTGACGTAGCAAAGGGTAAAAGTATCATTTAAGTTTCTTTATATTTTACTTCAACCTACTAGAAACTAGAAGGTTGTGTGTTTACAACGCACGTTTCTGTTATTGCGGCAGTGTTAGTTTTAAAAGTTACTACATTTATATTTTATTGTTACACTTTTGCTATTTCTAAGGAGTTCTATTTTGTGGAAATGAATCTGGAAAAGAGTTCCATAATTTTTCATGGAGAATGATTTGAGGGATAAAATGAAAGCTTTTTATTAGCTGCTAGAATAAGCTGACAGATCAGCAGAAACATAAACTGCAGCAAGTCCATAAACTCAAATTCGGGATTTTGCTTTTAATTTGATGCATTATTTAATAATTTGTGTACACTTTTTAAGTGTTTAAGTAATTGGTTCCTCATTTTTCTCTCATAGTGCCGTTAGCACGAGGCCGAAATTCAGTTGATAAACTAGATAAGGGTTTGGGGATGTGAGATCGGTCCAAGATTTCCTGACACCACTGTTTTGATGGTCTACCTACTGAATATATTGAACTGAACTCCATTCTAAGCAATAAAGTTGGTACAGATGTAGTATAGGCGAATATATTTGGCATTTTTTCCCCCTTCAGATAAATGCTGTGTCTGGCAATGGGTTTTATTTTAAGTTATATTTTAATATAGTTAATAATTAGTATAGATAATTTAATTAGTGTAAGGGAAGGACTTTAATACTTAGATATCTTATCATGCAGCTAATTTTATAAGTGTTATGCTATTCAAATTCAATTAAAATCTTAAAGTAAAACTCATTCTTTGGATTTGTTTATCAATTAATATTGCAATGAAATTTACATTTTCCATTTTAAATATGTTTTACTACCCAGTTTAATAGACATATCTCTATATTTTAAAAAAGTATATAATAAATTTTAATATTAATGTAATAATTTACTAATTTTAAATTTGGAATCTAAATGCATATAATCAAAATGAACAAGTTGAAATATAAATGGTTTCTAAGACATTCATCATTCATGAGGATACTCATTGCTCAAAAAGGTTCTGAAAAAAGAATATGTGAAAGTTCTGTACAAAAATCTAACAGGTGCACAATTAGCAAAACTTTTTATTTATTGTCTATCCTTAAAGCTCATTAGTCTAAAGGTCTATTATATTGTTTTGCATGCAATACTTGAAAATAAATGGAATGAAAACAAATTGACTATGTATTTCATCAATTGTTATTTTATGATTCAATAATTTATTTTAATGTTTTAACAACCAACACTGTTTTCATTTCTGTAATATGAAAATTTATCAAATTTTTTTTCTAAAATAGTGTTTTAAAATTAAAGTCATTGTTAGCTTGATATTTAAAAAAACAAAACAAAAAAGCAATTCATTTCCAAAAATTAAAACGACCAAAAAAGGATTGAAATATCTAGGATAACATATGCTTTTTAACACTTTAGGGGCATAGGTTGATTGGATTAAAATTTATTTGTAGCAAGGGCAACACGAATATTTGTATATAGGATTTTAAAAAATAAAATAGATCCATGTTACATAGAAATTTTTTTGTGTTTGTAGCTTTTGCACTGTTTAGGCGTGGCTCTAAAAAAGCCTCAATATGCAGTACGGTGCTTTAAAAATATGGGATATGTTTTATCCCGCCGTGCCTCAAAGAGCTAAAATATAAATTTGAATTAAATTCACATACTTGACCCAATCCATAAAAGAATTTCTATCTTGTAAACATGGCAAATAAGTTAGATCACGTAACCTAAATTTCTATTTTGCGCTTGATTTGGCACATTTCCATTCTCATATAAACAGTATAATTTCCAATAAAAATAATACCTTAATATCCTGACATCTGAAGCAAGAATTCAACTAAAATAAAAAATAATTTGTTTCTGTATAAAATTTGCTGATTGCAAGTGAAGAGCCAAAACTTCACCCATAATTATCAATGCATGAAACTATGGGGAGGAACTACTTTTCTCCTTCCCTTTCTGCTCGTTCTTCGCTTTTGCTTTGAGGTATTAACACACTCGCTAAAGGGTGTGATTCGGTTTCGGCACGCTCAGTCAGCACTCCAGTTCAGTATTCTCTTGCTCCGTACCTAAAACTAAAGACAAGGCATGATTTTAACAACATAAATATTGTTTAAATTGACAATCAGAAAATTTTAACCTCTATTTTTATCATTTTACTTTAGGGTGAAGTAAAATAACATGAAAAACAAGATTTTTAGAATGTTCAGAAATACAAGGATAGTTTAGTTTTTCGTGAATAATGAAAATTATTCATGAAGTCTACGTTTGGTTGATCTGTCTTTTCTTTAGAGACAGTTGGCCATTTTCTCTGGCATACTGCTGGTCAGTTCATTCAAGTAATTATTATCAAGTTCACTCCATACTTTGTAAACTTTCTCTTCAAGCTCTGCCAATGAGTAATATTGCACTTCGTTTGCATAAACCTTCCTTGGCAGACATCTCCAAACGTTTCTTAAAACGTTTAATTTAGGAGAATGCGCAGGCCATGGTAAGAGCCTGATGTTTATTTCTTCAAACCATTTTTTGATGCATTAAAAGTTTGGCATGATGCACCATCTTGCTGAAATAGGAAGTTTGTACGACCTATAAGATAAGACTCCCCTCTCCTTTAAAACACCTGCTCCATCTAATACTTTTCTCGAACCTTAAATCATTTCAATAACATTTTAAACAGTCGGTATCATCCAAATTAAAATGTTTTTAAGAAAACACGACACTTTTCCAGTTCGCACTATCTTTCATCGGTTCTTTATTCATTTTTATGTATTTAACTATTGCATTCATTCAAAACACAAGTAACAGTTGACTTTGAAACCTTCGTACTCAAAGCATATGCAATTCGGAGAGAACGCATATATTGTTTTTGGACAGCTATACGAGAGGCTAGCTGCTAGAGGTCGGCGATGCATCGGTACAACGATATTTTTATCGATATTTCTAAAAAAATATTGATATTAAAAATATCGATAAAGTTACCAATATATCGATATTTTCAAAAATTTTTAGTTTTTTGATGATCGTTTTGTAGTTCCATGTGTTTTTTCGATTTTATTTATTCCCTTTTCAAAAACTTCAAAACTAATGCTTGAACTTGGCTGAGAGACAGTAAAACGGCACCAATATTCAATATTTTCCATACACTTAAAAGATATTGAAAAATATCTACATTTTTCTTAAAATCACTGCACCAACTAAGCAAATATATATATATATATATATATATATATATATATATATATATATATATATATATATATATATATATATATATATATATATATATATATATATATATATATATATTTGTAATGGATCCATTTCTGTTGAAAAAGTAGTCACCTTACACAATAGCAATCGCGAAAAGTAGAAATTTGCCCCGAAAAACTTTGGTTCTGGCAAAATTGAAAATGAAATAAAAAAAATCATGTATCGATGTATCGATATTTTATCGATATTTTTTTCTATGCAACGATATAGTATCGATATTTATTTTGATCGATATATTTCCGACTTCTACTAGCTGCATCCTATAATTCAATCCATTTGAAGATCTATAGCTTAGTTAGAGCTGGACGTTTGTCTAAATTTTTACATCAAAAACGGGCTAGAACTCGACATTTTATTTCTTTTGGAAATTTCAATATTTTTTTCCTTGATTGTTTTTTTTATCCTAGGTACTCATTTTTTTTTCTTTAAAACATATCACCGAGACAAATCCATGGTATTTTTTGTATAGTTATGCGAAGTTCTGTAAGCACGCTAGAAAATAATCAAAAATAATCAATTTCGGCTTTTTCGCTGGAAGTTGTGCAGAGAATAGATACCCTGTCGTTTCTGCCTTTTTAAGGTTGGCAGCGAAACGACCGTTTCGTCTGATATTAGTCTAAAATTGCATAGAAACTACTTGGATTTATAGTGTCATGTTTAAGATTAATACAAAAATAGCAAGTAAATGCAAAAGTAACATAATTTATTTACAAGATTAAGGATGTGAATTTTTCATACGAAATAAATAAAATATTGAAAACTGTAATTGCAGAAGAATATCGTATACTGATGATGATTAGAAAATTGATAAATATAAAATGTAGGCATTAGTAAACAGTATTCAGCAAAGCGTGATTATTTATTTTACAGAAATATTTCACTGTTAGACCATGGTAAATCTTAAAAAAAAATAAAAATAAAATAAATTGTTTTATTAATTGATAATTATTAAAAAAAATTTAAGCAAAAGTTGATTGCTATTTATGTTTGGTCATTTACAAACTATCTTTTGAAACAAAAATTACTGAAATATATTAATTATTTAAGTATTTATGGCCAACAAAACAACTTTTTTACTTAGCATTAATTTATCATTTTCTTTTTATCATTTAAATTACAAGACATTCACTGGGAAATTATGAATTTTTGTATTTCGACATTTTTTGGTTGCTGAATCCAAATATGGGATAATATTATGAGGTTACCATTGAACTTTTTAGAGTGGTTCTGTTTAATATGTAGATAACCCCTTATATACAATTATTAAAAACCTTCCACGATTTACAACGATACCTTTTGTTTGTTATTTCAACAATTAGAGCACAAGATATAGCCATCGTTCTGATGTTTTTTTTCGTGCTGTACCAGAGGCAAACATTGAATAAAGTGTATTATTGTGATAAAAAATAAAGTAGTTCACAATGTCCTAATTTTGGTCTGACTATTTTAATTTATCGTTCAAAATATTCAAATAGAGTTCATGATCGTTTTATATGTGACTACGAGACATTTTAAATAACAAATAGATTATAAGAATTGTAAAATCAAATTTTACAGACAATCGATTTTTTACATGTTTCCACAATGCAAAAATTGAAAAAAAAAGGAATAAGAAAATAATTCTATTACTGTGAATTTATCAGGAAATATTAAGTCCATTGTGGTATTTTTTTTCTTTAGTTCAATGAATTTACGTTTAACAGAGCTATGAATTAGCTCTATGAATCAATGTTTTATGTATTAATAAATAGTGCTAATATAGCTCTATCCAATGACACCTTGTTTGCAGTGGCAAACCAAAAGCGTAAGATAGGCTTGAAAATGGTAAAAAAACATGAAAACCTGGAAATTTCATGACCTTGCACAATTAACGTGCCATGAACTTTTTATATGTTTCATAAAGATCTATTCCAGTACATTCCATAACAGAAGAAATGCAGGTGCCAAGTTGCTTCTGATGTTTTATACGGATTAAAATAATTTTCTTGAGTCACAAAAACACAATTTTTATTTTTATTTTTTTTTCATTTTTAAAGGTGGTCTTTGACAGGTCATTGATTTTGAAAAGTACTACTGAATAAATAATTTAAGATTTTATCATCTAATAAGTGTAATAGCAATTGGTAATTTTTTTTGGGGAAAATCGGAGATGGTGTGTATCACCCCCTAATGTTAAGTGGCTCAATCTCTCGGAATCTTGCTCTTAACACCTATTCTATGATTGCTTAAAAGATTGTTAAAAAGAGAAATTATTTTTCTAACTTAACATGGGAGCCCATTTCCGAGTGATTCCTCTGTAGAGGCCACATCACTTACCAAAGTCATTTCCTGTCTAAACACTACTAGGTAGCAATCGGAAGAAGTTTGGCAGAAGCTAAAACACCGCTGAAAAACATCTCAAATCCTACCTAGCCAACAGCTTCATCGAGTTTTGTTTTTGTTTTTTGGAACTACCGACTGTCTATTTCTGCAACTTATAAAGCACTTGACACAGCCAAATACGTCTCGTAATTTTGAGCATCTAGAAGAATACGAGATCGAAATCTTCTAGTGTAAAGCTCTCTCTCCGACCCCACCACACCAAAGAGAGGACATTGAGGCCACGACAGATTTAATGTGGCCCCCATTAGGTGCACACCGATATTTGGCGGACGGAGGCCCGAACCCACTTTGTTTCAGATTCTTGACTATAAAGATTTTGGTGGAAATTACGGGAAACATTTTTTAGTAATCTTTGAACGCCAACTAAAAACTGTGCTGGGTCTTTTTTTTTTTTCCTTTTTTCTTCTTTTTTTTTTTTCTCTTCCTTTTCTATCTCTTGAAGGAGCTTAAATATAGGTAAATATATGTGATAGTGAGGTATCGTGAAACGTCGAATGAGAAATAAACGCTCCCATAGACCAATTACAATCGACCTGTACTAACATCATGATAGTTTTCATCTTTATTTACTGACGACACTTTGTCCAAATAGATCTCGGTACTCTTGATTTCCAAACAATTCTCTAATTGCGACAATCAAATGAGCTTTCAAACCTCCTTTATTTTCTTATAAGTTTTTGATATGGTCTCATAATTCATAATGGCCGACCAAACGGTATAGTGGTTAGCGTGCTAGCTTCTAGACTGCGAGGTCCCGTGTTAGGCATGGGTGTTTGTAAATGTATGTTGGCTAGTCTAATGACGAATGTTTCGGCGCATTATAGCCCTCGTGTTGCTGACGGCTCCAAATAATCTGAAAACAACCAACCAACATTAATTCATAATGGATTTCAGATAATATCTTCGTATGTCTCGCTGTATTCAATATTGTTATGAATTTTTCCACATAGGCAATGATGGCACAGTTTTTATTAGATAAAAACTATTATTTATTAGCTTCAGAAAACTCACTAAAGTTATTCGAAGAACAGTGCAATCACTATCAAACTTCAACACAAGCTTTAATAACAACAACTTCGAACTCAGAGATAATTTAGGTAAGGCACACTCAAAGCGTTCAGCTTTCATCGAGTTCCAAAGTCAAACTGTCCGTCGATCTTAGCTGCGGTCGAATTCATACAGGCGCTTGAGAACATTCCCGAAATCATTCATGCAATCACTATCAAGCTTCAACACAAGCTTCAATAACAACAACTTCGAACTCAGCGATAACTTAGGTAAGTCACACTCAAAGCGTTCAGCTTTCATCGAGTTCCAAAGTCAAACTGTCCGTCGATCTTAGCTGCGGTCGAATTCATACGGGCGCTTGAGAACATTCCCGAAATCATTCATGCAATCACTATCAAGCTTCAACACAAGCTTCAATAACAACAACTTCGAACTCAGCGATAACTTAGGTAAGTCACACTCAAAGCGTCCAGCTTTCATCGAGTTCCAAAGTCAAACTGTCCGTCGATCTTAGCTGCGGTCGAATTCATACAGGCGCTTGAGAACATTCCCGAAATCATTCATGCAACCACTATCAAGCTTCAACACAAGCTTCAATAACAACAACTTCGAACTCAGCGATAACTTAGGTAAGTCACACTCAAAGCGTTCAGCTTTCATCGAGTTCCAAAGTCAAACTGTCCGTCGATCTTAGCTGCGGTCGAATTTATACAGGTGGTTGAGAACATTCCCGAAATTTCCAGCCGATTCGTCGAAAAAAGAAACATCTCGGAATTCCCCGATTGCTTTAGGTGTTGCCACCTTTTTCTAACCTGTATTATCGCTGTTAATAAATAAAATAAGATAAAGTAAAGTACAAAAGAATTTTTAAATAATACGTCACTATTTACAACTATATACAGAAAATTTGTGCAACAATATTTATACTCATTTTCTTCGTTTTACGTATTTTGAAACCAGAATAATAAGACAAATAGAAAATTTACGTGTGGTAAGGCATTATTAAATGTCATCGTACTTTAAGTGAACTGAAATAAATAACGAAACAAACAAGCATTTGACTAACGTTATTTAAATTATTGATGCAAACGTTTTCCATAGAAGTTCCATACCCTCCAAAAAACACTTTTGAAAAGTAGAAAAACCACCAACCTCAAAAACAAAAAAAACTTTCTTGCAATAAAAAAATCATAAACTTGATGAACATATTCAGCCGCAAACACAGTGATATAAAACATGGCCAACCTCTGATTACAACTCTAGGTTGTGACTCGCTTAAGAATGTATGCTTCCTTAGTTTATTTTTAAAATTTAAGTTCCGCTCCCATAAAAATTTACGCTGTTTGTGGTTGGCGCCCGTCATAGGAATATTAACAATGCTTGCGTTTAAACTAATTTATGACTGTTTGCATGAATTTTGGAGGAGATATTATTTCATTTTGATGGGTAGGAAATACTTAGTGTAGATCTGTAAACAAACGCTCTTATTTGAATCTTTATACAGAATTTTTTAAGTAGGAAATTGAAGTGTTTGTAGTACGTTTTTGTTTGGTTGATACATGCTATTTGGAAAATTTTATTGTGTGGGGAGATGAGGGGGGGGGGGGGGGGGTTAAAGGTTAGTGTTTAAGACGGGCGCCAACCTCAAGCAGCGTAATTTTTTATGGGAGCGGAACTTAATTTTAAAAATAAACTAAGTAAGCATACATTCTTAAGCGAGTCACAACCGAGAGTTGTAATCAAAGGTTGACCATGTTTTATATCACTGTGTTTGTGGCTGAATATGTTCATCAAGTTTATGATTTTTTTATTGCAAGAAAGTTTTTTGTGTTTTTGAGGTTGGAGGTTTTTCTACTTTTCAAAAGTGTTTTTTGGAGGGATATCAGAATTTTTTTTAAAACACTGGTGACTTCGATTTTTTTAATTTGTCCGTTTCATCGTTTTTCTCTTTATCACATATGGTACACTTGGTACCAGGAATATTCATAATTCTTCAAACTGAGTTCGACAATACCTTGCTTGCAATAATTATCTTTAAAATTGATAAACCAGAAGTGGTACCAATAGCATACCTGGTACTTTAAGCATTCGTAATTCGTCAAAACAAAAGTCCAACATGCCATATTTATCTTGGAAATTGATAAACCGAAAGTGGTACTACCTATGCTATACCTGGTACTTTAAACATTCATAATTTTTCAAGACAAGCCAACGACACCCAACATGCCGTAGTTATCTTCAAAATTGATAAACCAGAAGTAGTACCACCTATGGTACACCTGGTACCATGAATATTCATAATTCTTCAAGTTGAGTTCAATGATATCTTACATGCCAAAATCTTCTTGAAAATTGACAAATTGGTTGAATGAGGACGGCAGTAACCATCAAAATCGACCACGAACGATTATTAGAAACTTGTGTACGGCAACTCAATCCCCAAGACTTAATGAAATACGTTGCCATCGATAAAGAGCCTGTCTGCCAAGTTTCAGCTCGATTGGTTAGTTTGTACGCACAACGACCTATTTTACTGCATAATAACAACTAATCAGTCCGGAACCCACAGCTTAAAGTGGATTCCGAATCACAACGAACATCCACACCTAACCCAGGAATCAAATCCGGCACCTTTAACATACAAGGCTAGAGCGTTCCTCCCATTGAAAATTTATTCTAATAAATTGTTACAAATAAATATTACAAGTTTTGTACAGTCTAATTATTGCAATATAAATTGTTTTGTTTTTTATACTAAGCATTATTTTGGTTCACATAATCACCCATTGATATTTGACAAAATTTAAAATATTGTCTTAATAACAATTTTAAAATTCACTATAAAATTATAATTTTGATGATATATGATTCTACGATTTCATTTTGCAACGGAAAGTAAACAAAATCAACACACAGTCATCTTTAAAAACGAATGACATTTTTGCAAATTCCATTAGCCAATCGCAATGCTTGTTTCAGTTATTCCCGCTGTAATGAATTGACTGTGACGTCAACTCGCATAACCTCCACATTTATACTTTGTATTTAGCCCATAGTATCTTGCAACAAAATATGATTATTTTCATTTTTCAACGGAGATCTCCCGAAATTAAACTGTTTTTGTAAGTTAACTCACTCTAAATTGTCATACAATTCAAATAATACATGCAATTTCAAGAACAAATATTTCTCTTTAATTCTGTCTCTTCAAAAATTAAATTATTTCAATTTTAAAGATGTTATAAGCCATATAATTATAGTCCGATTTGTTCTGCCTATACTTTCACTTTACGTTCATTCTCACTTAAGCCTAACTTGTCGGAAAAACTAACTTCGAAATGATGGCAAACCTGTTTGGCAACTTTTGGCATACATATCTGAACCTCAATTACAAGCTGATCGCCTTTATTTGTCGCCAAATAATGAAATGAAAAAAAAGTGGTTTTAAATTAATTAAAAATAGAAAGAATTATTTAATGAAGTTCAAACCAGCGTAGGATTTTAAGTTGAAACATTCCGCATCCTATAATTCAATCCGTTTGAAGATCTATAGCTTAGTTAGGGCTGGACGTTTGTCTAAATTTTTACATTAAAATCGGGCTAAAACTCGTTTTTTTATTTCGTTTTTGAAATTTCAATATTTTTTTCCTTCGTTGTCTTTAGTCCTAGGTACTCAATTTTTTTTCTTTAAAAGATATCACCGAGACTAATCTATGGTATTTTTTGTATAATTATGTGAAGTTCCGTAAGCACGCTAGAAAATAGTCAATTTCGGCTTTTTCGATGGAAGTTGTGCAGAGAATAGATACTTACTGTCGTTTCTGCCTTTTTAAAGTTGGCGGCGAAACGACCGTTTCGTCTGATTTACGACCAAAAAAAAATTCATATTTTAGCCATTTAACTTCCTTTAAGTGAGGTAAAGGATTTAAATCAGTATATCTGCAGGAACTTGCAATGATGGCGGATTTCTTTGTGAAACTTCAGTACCTCCAGGGAGATCATCACACCCTTTCTACGCACGTAGCACTGACAATCCGATTTGCTTACCACGATCATCTTATTGTAACGGACACTATGACTGCAGCAACAAACGTGACGAACGCTACTGCGGTAAGTTGTTTTATGTTATCTATGATAATAAAATAATTGCCAATTTTTAAGTTCAGTAAGGAATTTGCACGTTTTTTGGTTTTATTTTTAAATAAAAGTAGAGAAAAAATCATGAAAAACAATAAAGAGTGAGGGTTGCCAAATAAAAAAAAATGCTAATTGTTTGGCAAATTATGGCGCATTTGGCAATTGGATTTAGATCAACTTATTAAAAATCGATTTTTGACCAGTTTTGGCCATTCTTGCCACGGCAGACCAGTGAATTCGTAATCTACTCACTTTTCTCCAATTTCTATAAAAAATTCAGAATGATGTTCGATGAGGTCCAAAAATTGCAGTCGCCTCTCGTACTATAACCCCCTTGGCAGATGGATTCGATGTACATAACAACTATCAAATTTTGTGGCTGTAATTGCTACTAAAAGGTTGTTTTTGCTGACTACAAATAAACCAACTTGCCGTCATCTAATCGCTCTAAAATAATATTTAAGCTTGGCGTCCACTATAGTTGAGCAGAGCAGAGTGGATTAGAGTCAAATTTCAAGTCTGTCAACGTCCATTGCAGCACGAGCCTCGTGCTACAATGGACGTTGACAGACTTGAAATTTGGCTCTAATCCACTCCGCTCTGCTCTGCTCAACTATAGTGGACGCCAAGCTTTAACCGTCCATTGACGAAACTTTTTCCTGTTGCCAAAATTGTTTTAATAAATAAATATTAAAGTTATTTCAATCAGAATAAATAAAAGATATTTGGATGCGAATGCATAAATTCACGTTCATTTTTAATAAATAAATTTAAAAATGTAGATTGTCGCATATTTTGTTGATAGAAATGTTTTTAATATTTAAAATTAGATTCTAACATCAAGTACAGACTGGCAACAGAAACTGTGCTTTGTTAATGAATATAAAAATTGGCAATGCATATTAAGGATTTATATTAAAAACTTTGTTTCTATGGGTTAGATTATTGTTATGAATTTTTCCACTGAGGCAATGATGGCACAGTTTTCAAGATAAAAACTACTATTTATTCACTTCAGAAAACTCACAAAATTTATTCAAAGGCAACAGTGTAATCACTCTCAAGCTTTAACACAAGCTTCAACAAAAACAACTTCGAATACAGCGATTATACAAGCTCACTCCAATAGGTAAACAAAGCGATCAACTTTCATCGAAGTCCGAAGTCAATCTGAAAACTTTCCCGATCTCCGGTCTTTATATACCAGGCGCGTGAGATCATTCCCGAAATTTCCAGCCAATTCGTCGAAAAAGAAACATCTCGAAATTTCTCGATGGCTTTAGGTGTTGCCACCTTTTCTAACCTGTATAATCGCTGTTAATAAATAAAATAAGATAAAATAAATTATAATAGAATTTTAAAATAATACGTCAGTATTTACAACTACACTGTTAACAACTTCTTTTTCAGATGATTATATGACACAGTTTAGAGGCGGCTGCCCATCTGATTGGTGGAAATGTGATGACGGGAGATGCATACCTTATGAGTGGAAGTGTAATGGTTACGTAGACTGCCGGGATGAATCGGATGAAAGTGGATGCTGTAAGTCTCAACTTGTTTTTAACCCTTTTCACTCGTATGTCCCCGTACAGGGGACATCGCATCTGTATTGGGCAAACTGTGATAACTTAACCAAAACATTTATGTTCGAAGTATTTCTAAGTTGATTTGCTCTGGTGGAGGTGCCGGCATTATGTTCCGCCCCTAAATATAGTTTATATAATTTGTTCATATTATTACATTTCTTAGATTTTTAACCTTTTGTACTCCGAACCATTCTGGACGGCTACCAGCAGCTAAGCCCTAGTGCTGCCCTTGCGCCAGTAAATTTCAACAAACCCAACCATCGACAAAGTCTCTCCTTATCGCTCCTTTCAAGTGACACAGAAGCCGACCAAACGGTATAGTGGTTAGCGTGCTGGCTTCTAGACCGCGAGGTTGCGGGTTCGAGTCCCGTGTAGGCATGGGTGTTTGTAAATGTATGTTGGTTTGTTAAATGACGAAATGTTTCGGCGCATTATAGCCCTTGTGTTGCTGACGGCGCCAGATAATCTGAATACAACCAACCAAGTGACACAGAAAAGTGCTCGGACCGTCGTGAACCAACACTTCTCATATTCTCTTTTGACACAAAACCCCGCTGAAATGTTTTTTTATATATATATCTTGGTAATTTTAACATATTTTGATTTGATTTCTTGTGTCATTTCAAGAGAAAACTTCAGGGAAACATGTATTTCTCAAAAAGTTGTGCTGGAGAAGTTAATTCTCCGTAATCTCTAATAAACTTTAATGTCCCCTGAGAGGGCACATCCGAGTGATTTGCTAGATTACGATGTCCCCTGAGAGGGGACAGCGGAATGCAAAGGGTTAATGCGGTGTAGGTGTGATATACTTAAGTATTCTCAGTAGTTTCAATAAATTATTTTGACACGTTGAAAAATAAAATATCATGTGGCCACATTCCCATCCTAGGTCAAGGGGTGTATTCAGGGGGTATATTTTTTAAATTTTTGATTTAAGGATGGTACACCTTCTAGTTAAATTAGAACACATTTCCATAACAAAAAATTCGTCTTGATTGAACATGAAAAAAAATTCCGAGTTATTTGCTAACTTTCTAAAGCATAATTACGAGTGCAAAGGGTTAAAATTAAGTAGGTTGTTGATTCGTGATATTTACTTATTAGAAACCTATCAAATGTGACTCAGTAATAGTCAGCTAGTTTCCCTGTAAAGTTTCTACAAGGATTCTCGAAACAGTTTCTATATTGCCTAGTCATCTTTATTTCTTTAGGCAGTGTGAAACAGTGTATCCTTTCGTAATTTCATGTTTACTTGTATTTTTTAAATGATTATTACTAAGTTATAAATGTAGTAGGTATTTTTCAGAATTGTATCACTTTTCACAATTAAATTTTCGGGACCCTCAAATTTACATTTAGTTTGAGATCAATTTTATCATAAAATAGATATATCCTATCTAATATTCCAACTTTTCAGCATCTGAAATCGACTTTAAGGAAAAATGTAGCAGTTTTTACAAAGGTCTCGAAGTAGTGCAATACTTTGAGCTGGTCTTAATTTTACAGCGATCACTTTAAATTACAGAAATTGCGTTACACCATAGTTGTATTTAAGAACCAAATATTTAAATTTTGCAAATGTTTTACGAATATTTTGAGGAGTTTCAAATGTTAACCACAGTTTCTTCTTTTTTTTTTTTTTTTAATTTTAAGCTTTGGAATCGTTGTTGGAAACCAAAACTCAAATACGTTTTCAATGACTTAAGTATTCAATGACCACTAATTTAAAGAAAACATTTTCCTTAACTTTTTAAAAAATATGCGCTTAAGGTATACGTATAGGCTTCAAATCGCAAAACTCGCAAACTCTTTTTCTTGGTTTTTAAATTTTTTTAAATAATTCAACACAATATTTAAAAAAAAACATTTTCTCAAAGATATATAAATAGTATCTCATACATAAAATAAATTTTTGACATAAAAATGTACAGAAATAAAGTTTTTTTTTTATTTTCGGTACCGGACCCCCTTAAGACTTTATATGCCCTATATGCTTGAAAGACAACTGCATCATTGAGGTATACGTATAGGCTTCAAATCGCAAAATTCGCAAAAATCGGGGAAGATTTGAAAGGCCGTAAAAAACAAAAGCAAAATAAAAACAACACAAAAGAAGAAAACCCTATGATGGAGGAGCATACTAAAAAGGAAATATATAATAATTAGTATAATAATAACAGTTTTTTATATGAAAAATACTTTTTTATAAGTTATTCTCAGATTGCAGTTTTTTCTATTTTGTATTTCATTCAAACAGTAATAACTCTAATTTAAATAATATTTTTTGAAATTTGTTTTTTTGCTATATAATCTGCATACATTGTTGAATGTTTTGACCCTAAATACTAAGGGATTTGTAAATAAATATTTTTTAATTGAATTTTAAAGATAAGATTTTGTATAAAAAAACTTGGATTTTTCTAATAGATTCAGTTAAAGCAAGATATCAAAATATATAAACACTGTAAAATTCTGTTAATAGGGACAAAACATAGAGCAGGGTATTCCGCATGATTCAACACCAAAATTGTATCTGTGGGTGAATTAGAATTTTTGTCATTACCATTCGAAATTAGCCTAATTAGTTGATTAAATGTTAATTAATTAATAAAATTGAAGAAATTGAAAAAAAAAAAAAAATTGTAAACAGTTTAACTAATAATGTACTTTTCAAGGTGCAAAGGTCTAATTTTTCAATTGAAAATAAAAAAATAAAAAATGTTGAAACCTATACGAATACCTTTATTTTAACGTTTTATCTCCTCTTTCAGCTTATTTGAAGCAAAACCAGGTGATCATTACGCAATCCCCTCCCACCATTGCTACAATTTCGGCAAGGGAAGGGAGAACCCTTGGCGATGGCGTGGCGAAAAGGAAACTCCTCGATTGGTTCGTGGGCAGAAGGAAGAACGGGACAGTGACCAACAAGTGGGGCCATGAGCTCCCAAGGATCGCCATCGCCCTCTTCCTGGCCGAAAAGGAATTCTTTGTGCCCGGGAACCGAACCATGGAGGAGATGAACTACGAGCTGACCATACAGCTCCTCTCGCAGATGGCCGGGTCAGTTTGCCTCGATCTCGAAATTCCATTGCCTTATGAGTAATTTCATGGACAATCCCGTATTTTTTAAAAACACGAGTTAAATTAGTTTATATTTATGAAGAATTTCTTTCTGATTCCAAATATTTAAAAAAAAGTTCTTTAAAAAAATGAGTTATTTAAATATTAAGAAGAAAAAAAATGCCCTAAAACCGAGCCAAAAACCAGTCTGATAAAAACAGTCAACAAAATATGTGACGTCAAGAGATCCTTCCGTTTCTATGGTTATCGTGATGTTTCTGCCAAATAGTTGGCGTTGATTTGGTAGACCATTGCCATATCTCGTACAGATTGGCGCGATTTGCGAGAAACTTGCAAAACTGGTTTCCGCTGCCGCATTCCAAGCCAAGATGTTTGGGATTTCTTGACGTCACCTTCAATTCGAGCCGAATGAATCGTTTTCTCGCCAAGGTGTAACAGGGGAACTTTGATTGCAAATTAAAAAAAAAAAAGAAAAAGCGCATTGAAGAGAAATTTTTGTGTTTATGGCCTTTTCAAAAAAATTAGAATTAAATAAATAAAATAAATAAATATAAATAAATATAAGTAAATAAATATAAATATAAATAAATATAAATATAAATAAATACAAATAAATAAATAAATATGAATAAATATAAATAAATAAATAAATAAATATAAATATAAATAAATATAAATAAATAAATATAAATAAATATAAATAAATAAATAAATAAATAAATAAATAAATAAATAAATAAAAAAACCAACACGCGGGAATTGTCCATTGAAGAAACCTGAGAGGTATATTTTGTTTAAATTTAGTTTTCATATTCACAATCCCAGGAATCACAGCGGTATATTGGCCATCACAAAACCTTTTTTTTTTACCCCTTCGTCCTCTCTTATAACCCTATATTTCAATTTTAAAATTCTGCATCAATATTTTAAAACCTCCAGCGTATTTTACCCTGCACTGGGCCATAGTAGCGGCCAGTCTACAACGGTCCTCATCGGGATTGGCCATTGTCGAGCAATTTGCAATAAAATTAAGCATTTCCGTATTAAGATTGCGCTAGATTTGCGCTATTGGGGATAATGAACTTCTTTGTGTGTGTAAACAAAGTTTTAAAATTTACAAAATGGAGTTAGGTATCTTTAAATGCGGTAAGAGGTATTTGAACCTTGCATTTACTTAAGGTGTATGTATAGGTTGCGCCATTTTTATTTTCAATTACCCATATGTATACATAAGGTAATGAGAGTATAGTATTAGGTTTAAAAAAAAAATCGATTTATTTTTTTGCATTTCTCTACGTTTTGGAACTTCCTCATATCAAAAAAGTGATCTAGAAAAAATGTCCGTTTGTGTGTATGTCTGTGTGTCTGTGGTCAGCACAACTCCCAAATAAATTGACCTATTAGGATGTTCAAATTTTGTGTGCAGGTAAGTGGTGACCATGAGACCTACCATTAAGGTTTTCGCCAAAATCGCGCATGCACATAAGGTAGCTTCCATTAAAAAAATCATGTTTTTCAGTTATTGCAGAAAAGCGGCTCTAACGATTTTTATTAAAATCGTTGTGGTAATGCCTCTTAAGGTGTTCTAAACATCCCCAAGTCCTAAATTCCCGTAAAAATGCTTTAATGGCGTAAAAAGTTTAAAAACGAATGCCTTCAACATAGAGTTCTCTTTGCTTGTTCATAGCTCATCAATGATCGTTTTTTCTCCTCTTCTCAGTTACATTTATAAGAAAGGATAGTATAAGAATTATCGGAAAGTATATCGCCAAAATCACCATTTTGAAAAAAGTTTTTTTTTTTTTTTTTTTTTTTTTTTTTTTTTTTTTTTAAATAGACCCATATATGAATTACCACAAAAATATTGCCAATTTGGACATTTTTTCAATGAATGATGAAAATATAAAAATGGTAAATGACACAAATCCCCTTCAGAATTATAATATAATTGAAAGTTGTGCGATGTTCCACCTTCCCAAGTTTTTTTAATTTTCAATTTAAAAATGAGACATTCGCTCATTGAAGAGTACATTATTTGTTAAACTGTATCTAATAAAAAAAGTTTTAAAATATCTTCAATTTTAGAAATTAATTAACATTTAATCAATTAGTTAGGCTAAATTTGAACGGTAATTACAAACATTCTAATCCACCCACAGATACAATATTGGTGAATTATACAATGTGTTCATTTTGTGATATCTTACTTTAACTGAATGTATGAGAAAAATCCATGTTTTTTTATATCTAATCTTATCTTTAAAATGCTATTTAAAAAATATTTATCAATCACTTAGTATTTAGGGTCAAAACATTCAGCAATTTATGCAGATTTTATAACAAAAAACAAAACATTATTTAAACTGGAGTTATACTTCTGATTGAATGAAATGCAAAATTTAAGGAACTACATTTGTTTTGTTTTTTGGAACTACCGACTGTCTATTTCTGCCACTTACAAAGTGCTTAACACAGCCAAATACGTCTCGTAATTTTGAGCATCTAGAAGAATACGAGATCGAAATCTTCTAGTGTAAACCCCTCTCTCCGACCCCACCACACCAACGAGAGGACATTGAGGCCACGAAAGATTTAATGTGCACCAGCCCCCATTAGGTACACACCGATATTTGGCGAACGGAGGCCCGAACCCACAACCCTCCGGTTACGAGCTCGATACTCTACCGCAAGGCTATCGGTGCCCAAGAAACTACATTATGAGAATAACTTTTAAAAGAGCATTTTTGACATACATTTTTTTTATTATTGTATTAATTATTGTAGTTTACATTTTAGTGTGCTCCTCCATCATAGGGTTTTCCTTCTTTAGTATTGTTTTTATTTTGTTCTACGGTGCCTCTCAAATCTTCAGCCATTTTTGTGATTCGATATCTATACGTATACCTTAATGAACTTTATTTGCAAGGAAAAGTTTTTCTGGATTTCTCGTAAGTGACCGAAGACCATTCTTTCCTCGCTGTCGTAAGTGACCTAAGAAGTTTCTCAAACAACCGATTAAATTCATCCAAGAGAGAGGTTTACTGATTTGCAATAAACTTATGCATCTCCGTATTCATACTGTTACGAATTTTTGCATATTTGTAAATATTTCGTAGTGTTAATTTTGTAAATAGGAAAATTTATGTACATTTCGCATAAGGCAGTGCAATAGTTCGTCTTAACTTGGCTTTCCTGCAATATGTGTCGTAATGCTTGATAACGAGTTTTACAGAGATAACGCTGGGAAGCTTTTACAAGGAGCAGGGTATTTAACATTATGGTAAAGGCAATCTCGCCAAATTGGCGAGATAGAGCCAAGTTAACGACGGTTTTGGCGACCATTTGGTGACATTTTCGGTCCCAATGTACAGGTATAGGACTTTTCGACTACGATCTGGAAAGTTCTCCAAATGTCTAACTCTGGAAGATTCACGAAGGTTCACCTCCCCTATATAAGACCGAGAGAGAGTGTGACTGGTCTTACTGAGTTAGTTGAGATACTGACTGAGTGGAGTTACTGACTTGGTTGTCTGTCAGTGGGCATTCAGAGAGTTCCGAAAGCGAACTGTATTGCATTGTCTTTTGCGGCGATTTAGCAGTTCTGTGTCAAGTTTAACTGCTGTTTGGTGCTCTATTGTTGTGTATAGAGCTGTATTGAGTCTACTAGAACGAGAAGTTCTGAAGTTGTAAAGGAATCTGTGAAGAGTTATATTGGAATAAATTTCTGCAAGTTTTGATCTGCTTTGGCTTCAAATCTTTCGAACCCATATCCACGCAACAATACCGTTTAAGAAAAATCACAATGGAAAGATGGCACTATTTGATGCAATAAGACTTTCCCCTTAAATTTGCATTTTTACTGCAGTGTGATATTTACCAAGCAAAGTGAGGTCAGTTATTTCTTTGCATAATGGAATGCGTTCGCGTGAGCTATTTGGTTAGGGTGTTGTCACTTTATACGAATGGGGAGGAATCGAATCCAGACTGTTCATTCTGCATTTTGAGCTGGAATTTGTTTTTCTTTGTCTAATTCACCAAACAAAGTAAGAAAACAAGTTTTGCTCAGCAAATACTGCATTTATGTGACAACGTTAATGACCTTGGTGAACGTTGTGTTGTTTCCCCAAGATCTAGTCATTCATGGTCCAGGAATACCAATTTCACCAGACGATTGTTTTAAATTTCAGTCAGGAGCAAAAGTTGCTCAGTAACTGAGAAGATAAGCCGGCTATGTCTGCAATCTTATTTCAGCTGATGATTCTATAAATGTAACTGTTTCATTTATTGGTTAACTTTTTATTTTACCTGCAAAAAAAGCTAGCCATACTATGAGAATAAAAACCAGCATCTTTTCTGTTGCTTATATTCCACTTAGAAAATATTTCTGTCTACTTTATTTGCTATTTTATCAGTATACATAATTTTTTCTCACCAAATGAATGCTTAAGTTTCACCAAATTAGATTAGGCATAACACATTTTTTACACAGATTTTTATATCTTTACTCTTTTTTGAGAGGTACCGACGACTTCCTTCTAAACTACCCCGCTGACTTTCCTCGCAAAAAAGCTAAATATTTTTCATTTAGTGTTCTTCATTTTTACCCAATTTTTTTTACAAAATCTTTCCCTTAATAAAATTGATTTCCTTACCATGCCTGTTCTGTAAAAGTAAAATAACTTTCCCTCTTAAGGGACATTTGCTGCTAAAACTAATGAACGAAATAAAACCATATTTTATGAATAGTATGTGAAAGGCATGGGGAGAAGAATTTCACCAAAAAAGTAGTTCCAAAAGTTGCGTGTAGGGGAGGTCTTTGGCGCTGCTTTCATGTACGCATGAGGAAATTTGTATATCGAGATTGCAATTATGTAAAATTCCTATAAAGTACATGGCAGCAGCGTAACGCATTCCTTTTTTAAAAGAAATGAGTCATTCACAATTCAATTCGTTTATTGACTGTTGATGTTTTACAAATTGCTACTTTCTATACTAAACTTCAACTTAACTAGACATCACTTAGATGGTAGATCGTGACAGTGCTCATAGGTATTTAATCCATTTTGGCCGCGTGAAAGCATAATGTTCGCCAAACCACAACCCTGTAGAGAACAAAAGACTATTAAGGTTTGGCGAGAATTATGTCTTCACTCCGCCAAAATGGATTAAATACCTATGAGCACTGTCACGATCTACCGTCTAAGTGATGTCTAGTTAAGTTGAAGTTTAGTATAGTAGTGGTCCGAGCGCTCGTGCAATTACTCACCAAACCACGGCTGAAGTTTTCCAAGTCTTCGAAAGAAACAGATTTGAGTGTCTTTTGGTTTTTCGGGAATGTTCACACATAATGCACGTGTGAATTAATTGTAATATTTTTTTTTTTGTAAAGATTGAGAGGAAGATACTATTTACCTTTCTGTAGGGACGACATTTTTGTTTGAAAAATTAAAATAATAAGTTGTCCTTCTAGAACACACCCAAACAAGTGATAAAATTGCAGGAGTAAAGCTTATGATTCCCTACCTGAGATTAGCAAATGTACGAGAAATCCTTGTTTGGTGTAGATAAGTACGTGCAATGCATCTATCATTGAATCCACATAGGCTAATTTATTCATAAAAAAAAACAAAAAAAAAAAAAAAAAAAAAACACATACCTTTTTCCAACTATGTTCTCCTGTATGTATCATTGCAATGACTAATGTGGGAAAATAAATCCCCATTCTTTTCCCTCAGAGGTGCAAACTTGAAGAAGAAAGATCTGTCTCTCTACATCCACGCCCTGATGGTGACTTGCGTGGATCCACGAAACTTCCATGGACGAGACCTGGTATCGGAACTGCGTTCCATCGTAGATTCCGGGAACGAGACAGCCAGTTCTTTCGACCTGCTCGTTCTATGCAACGCCGGCGACACCATGACCGACAAGGACGCGGAGAAGATCACAGCGGCATTCGATTCACAACATCGACCCTTCTGGACAGGTCAGTAAAGCCGGATTTACACGCTACCAGTCGGGATTGCAGTTTGTATCGCCAGTTCTGTGAAATCAGCTAAGCGACCGTGACGCCGTCTGTTGGAGATCACGGGAGATCGCACGCGATTGGATGATGAGAGTCGCCGACGCCATAAAAAATGTTTTATTTACTGAAACCAGTTGCCAGGTGACGTCATAGACTGGCGATCGAAATTGGAACCCCGACTGGTAACGTGCAAATTCGGCTTAAGGCTAATATTTTTTTTTTTTTTTTTCATTGTGATCAGTCGCAAATTTAAGATCCTGCCTTCTAGTACAGTTTGATGTAACGCGGACTTCCTAAAATGAACAGCTCGATTTAAAAAGGCGACTTTTGCACTTTTGACTGATAACATTCTCCCGCCCTCCAAGGGTTGTTGGTACCCAAACATTTATAATAAATCAATTTTGAGTATATTGTTGTTTATTAAAATTTGACTTTTTCCCTTTAAAATGATACCTCTTTTGTAATAATACCTCATTTAGAAGCATTTTTAATAATTTTTGGAAGACAAAATTTTAAACTGTAAGTGTAAGTAACGTTTTCTTTAAAAGGCGTTTTTCTCAAAACTACAGTTTTCATTACTTATGTACCTTTTTCTTAGAAACTGCTCAAGCTATCTACCTCAAATTTTTATCCCATATTCATTTTATGTATCTGTATTTACTGAAGTAAGGTTTTGTTATTTGAAAAATATTTTTTGTTCTGGCTTATTTCGTCAAAAAAAAAAAAAAAAAAAAAAAACCTTGTGATTTTTAACAAATTTGAATGACTTACACGATAATTCATTTAAAAAAAAAAGTAAATGCGCTACAATTAAAACCCAACTTCAGTAAAATAACAAGCGTCTGCTAAATATGATGAAAAAATAATTAGATTTCTATATCAAGTATTTTCTGTGAAAAAGGTACATGAGTAATGAAAAACATCGTTTTGAGATAAACGCATTTTAAAGAAAAGCTTACTTACACTAATAGTTCATATTTTTATCTTCAAAAAATTATTAAAAATATTTCTAAATGAGGTACTATTACAAATAAGGTATCATTTTAAAGGGAAGAATTTAAATTTTAATAAACTATAATAAAGTCAAAATAATTTTATTTTTATAAATTTTATTGTACTAACTCCCCTTTGAATGATTGTGTAGAAGGTAAACGCATCGTTTGGTGTTAATTCGTTGTTTCTGTTATTCACAGCTACTTTGTAGTGGAGCAGTAAAGTTCCCGCATGATGCTAGAAGAAGACTTCAGTGTAGAAAACCCCTTTCGCTGTTTTCACACTTCGTATTTGTCCTGTAATTTGATATACTGGTCCTTCGCAACTTACGGTTTTGGCTTTTTTAAAAGATTTTTTGTTGAATGACTTTTTAAATAAAATCGGATCGTGGAAATTACGCCAAATTTGAAACTTTAAAACAGATATTGCTGTACATTAAACCTTGCAAGTGGATAAGAAGGGACTATGCCTTTTCCAAAGTATATTAACAAAATCTATTATTTGCATTGTTATATCAAGTTGGTGTCAAATTAAAGGTATTTTCTACGTGGAATGGTACCCTGTAAATATATTTTACATTAAGGGAGTCCGGAACAAAAATGGATAATTATAATTTCCTGGGCACCAATTTTAAAATTAAATTAATACATATAATACCAAGAAATGTTCGATCTCCGCTGTTTGCTGCGTCATTTATATTTATAAAATTGAATATTCGTCCTTCGGGCTGGCTCCACCATAAACCCATTATTATAGCATAGCAACTTTTTCCAGTTATATTTTACATTATGAAGTGTTTTTCCCGATATACATACTTCTTAAAAATACTACTCCAACCAAATTTCAATATTTTTTTTTTTACTTTTTAAGGTTCTTGACCACATTATAATTTTTTTTTTTTTTTTTTGCGTTTTCTTAATCCTTTCCAGGGTTTTACGGTCCAAGGATAGCAGATTAACAAATTGAAAGTGAAAAAATGTGATTTTATAAAAACTGTTTGAAAAAAATAGCGAATAAAAACTTTAAACGCGTTTTTCTCGAAACTACTTTTTTTTCAAATGGTGGACACTTAATCTCTGAAACTACTCGGTCGATTTCAATGATTTTGGTCTTGTTTTGTTCGTTGAGATGTTTTGCAAGCCAATTTATCATATTTTACCAAAACAATTATTTGACATTTTTTTTTTAAGTAAAGAATAGTGAAAAACAGGGGTGTTTTTTTCAACCATATTTTCAAACATCTGCCATTTTTTTTTTTTTTTTTGGCAATTTGTAGTAAATTGTCACGTAATGAACCTTTCTTTTGAAGATTCCGTTGTTATTTTTTTGTTTCAGATTTACCAATCCTGAGATTAACTGTCCGCCGTGGGACACTATTTTTTTGAGGCCTAGATTTTGGCACCTCCTGGACAGTTGTTAAGAAATTAAATTGGAAAAAAATTAAGTATTTTTGTATTCTATAAGCTTCAAGTAAAAGTAAAAAAATCAAAAAAAAAAAAAAAAAAAAAAAAAAAAAATCATTGCAATATCTTATACAGGACCTGAAATTTTTTGTTGTTGAAAATGTCTAGTTTTCCAAGGTGGTCAAGTACCTTAAAGATTCAAATAAAACTAGGAAGATATTTTTGAAAATTTACTTGCAATTTTTAATTAAAAAAAATAATTGCTGGAGCCAGCAAGTACTGTGGTTAATCCTTTACAAAATGTATGAGAGGATTAATCCACAGGATGTGAAAAGATAAGACACTGTTAAAACGTAACAGTTATTTACGGTTATTAAACTTCTGTCCACCAGTAAAAAACTCTTAACTTGACTAGCTGAACCAACATTTGTCCTAATTTTTTAAAGACCCATAAAAACCGAGTTTTTACAAAATCCTTTATATACATTGTCAGTTTTTATGTTCAAAAACACAGTGACGATATAAAAAACATTTCTATCAGCATCCTGAAAACTGCGTTTCAAAATTTGTTTATTAAAAATGAACGTAAATTTATGTTCTCACATCCATTTATTGATTCTGAATGAAGTAATTTTATAATCTATTCATTAAAAAAATTTGGCAATAGGAAAGAGTTTCAAAAATTATCGGTTAAATGCACTGATCTCTACTACAACTTCTGGATAGCGCATGCTTGGTTAGTAACTTGAAGTTGAAGAAGGCTTAATAGTCATCATAGAGATCTATACTAACAACTTCCCCAAAACTAGTTCAAATTTGTAACTATGGGCAACCTATTTCAAAGCATTATGGGGGGAAGTATTCAAATGGCATCATCTGCTTGCAGAGCAGAAACCGCTAATGAGCGATCCAGAAGTTGTAGTAGAGATCAGTGGTTAAATGCAAGCAAAGCGCAATTGGATGACGGCAAGTTGGTTTATTTGTATTCCGTAAAAGCGATCTTTTAGTGACAATAACAGTCCCAGAATTTGATAGAATGCATTGTCATCGAACCAATTCGCCAAGTTTCAATGCGATTGGATGATGGCAAAGGGGTTAATTAGGCCTCTGCATATTTACTTCCCATCGACAGAATCACAATTAATATAAAAGATTTAAAAAAATATATACTTTTACTGAGAGCAATTAATGTTATCTGATATCATTGCATTGAATTTCATTCTTGCTGTCTGCTCCAGTTCAAATCTATTTTCCAGACAATCAAGCGATGGCTACACTGGCACTAGCATGCATTTCCTCTCGCCCTGGGGTCAAAGTGGACGAGAGGACAGTGATGGACATGGCGCAGGAACTGAAGAAGAGGCAATTCAGGAACGGCACAGTGGACAACCTCAAGACAACTGCACTTGTGGTTCAGGTGAGAAGTAGTCAAAGATAATACTCAACGGTTTATATTTAACACTTTGAGCGCCGCGTCAGCCATCGGTAGCTGGCAGTGTAAAATATGATATAAAACTAATAAAAATTATTGTTTTAAGCAATTACTGGAGATTTATTTAATTTTTATTTATTACAGGATAGTATTATTAACACGTTGAGTGCCGCGTCAGCCATCAGTGGCTGACAGTACGCTTTTGTTTTTCCTTTACGTATAATTTGACATAGTGCCTTTCTTAGTACTTTTTAAAGTGCAGGAAGTCTTTGTTTTTGAAGTATACTATTGATATTTCAATAGATAAAAATACTATTAAATATATTATGACATAAATGCCTTTGTGAAAAATTGCCTACCTAAGAATTTTAAGTCCGAGATCTGGTAATTCTGAGTAAACGTGTGGAATGAATGTCTATAAGCATTTCATTCTGAGGGTAAATATCTTCTACTGCGATAAGAAACAATGGCCCTCACATATTTATTTATTCAACAGTATGGAGTAAATTTCAATCTGTTAGCAGAGATGCGCTGGTATTGCGTTATAGCAATGAGAAGCATACTACTGCATGTGGCCTGAAGGGGATTTCCTTAAGGCTGTATTCTACTGTAGAATTTTGAAAAAAAAAAAAAATCGATTTTTTTTTCATATTTTCAAAATTTAGATATTCAAAAATATGTCATTAAAAGGATTCTTCAAAATTCCTATTATTTCATGAGTTATAGCCGTTTTAGTGACGTGGCATCGGTTCCGGTCCGACCGCTACAAGTTAACAAAAGACGGTAGGCGTTCCCGAGTCCCTACTTATGTCATTAATGAGCATTTTGAAGTAGAGGAAGGATTCTTATATGGAGCAGGAATCGCCGATTAAAAATATGTAAGTATTCTGTACCATTCTATAAGTAAAATTGTCGAAAACTTGTCTCAAAACTTTGAGCGCGTTTTTCTCGGAACTACTTTTTTCGAGCTGGCGGTAAGGATATCTCGAGTTCTAATGAACTGATTTACTTAAAATTTGGAGAGGATGTTCTCCATACATCGCTTCATCTCGTGAACCCTGCATAAAACTATAACTTCTCATTTAGTATTTTTTAAAAATTCGGAATTGTTAAAAAAATATGAAATTTTTTTTTTTTTTCAAACTGCCGCCTTTTTAATTTTTTTTTTTTATTTTTAACTTATCCAAGGGTTATACGATAGCGGCATCTATAATAATTAAGAATCCGTCTGTTTTTTATGTTTCAGATCACCAGGAGGGTTGGAATAATGCACGCCAGGACACCCTCTTTTTTTTTGACCCCCCACTTTGACTGCTCATAACTTTGTCAATTTTAATTTTTTTTTTTAATAATTTTTTTATGTAATAATAAAACATCAATAAACAAATGATAAAAAAATTGATGGTAAAAATATTTTTTGTTTCCTTTGTTAAAATTTTTTTCCGCTTCAAAAACCGGGCGAAATTCATGCCTCTACAGTAGAATACTCCCTTAAGAATTCGCGTGGCGCTCAACGTGTTAAATTACATCTGCTTAAAGCTGTAAATTATAATAATTTCATCTTTATGGTAAAGGATCAATGTTTTTTCTTATAAAAAAATACATCAATTCAAATTTTTGATTTTAGATGGCAATTTGGTAGTTTACAAATCAGAAGATGGTATAAACTTTATCGGGAAAGAGTGAGAGACTATTAGACCAAAGACCAAAAAAAGAAAACAATCCATTACAGTTTACAACATCTGTCGCATTATCTTTGAATTGCTATTTTCAAAAATGTAACCTATTTAACTTTTTTTGCATTTCTTTGAGATCATTTCCCTTAGCTACAGTGTAATGAGTATCAACGTTATAAATGATTACCACAAGCACTAGACTTTAGACAGTTCTTATTAGGTGCAGTTTAATTACAACCACTAGGTACAATAACTCTATCGAGTCATTTGTGATAGCTTTTATGATCATAACTATATATTTTCCCACAGGCTCTTATCGCCACCCAGAGCGTGCAGAGGGATTTTGATTTGGATGCAGCTTTGCGAGTGATCCAAAATGCCCGGAGAGAAGACGGATCCATCGGTTCGTTCCTCGACTCCTATTACATCCTGCCAGTACTTGCCAACTCCAGTCTGCTCAATGTTACCTCAAAACACTGCAAACGTCCCACCACTAGTGGTAAGAAAGGCACTCTCCATTCACTTGATCACGTTTCATTTCGTTAATTAAGGGTAGCGTAGCCCAGTCGGGAGAGTATCGTTCTCGCAACTAGAAGGTTGCGAGCCCTGAGGTTGCGAGTTCGGACCTGGGACCGACTAAAGACAGCCGTGTTCGCTAATGGTGACTGGAGCACGTTAAATCAGTCATGGTCGCAAAGTCCACCAAGTTCCCATACAAATCAATACCTCTGGGGGAGGCAAGCCAAGTCTTCTGGTGGAATCTTCTGCTTGATATTGCCTCTAAATTAAGAAGCTCCACATAAGGTCGATAGTGCTGCCATCTACCGGGTAGCTACCGAAAGAGGTAAAAATGAACTCTTCGGTGGCTATAGATATACTTGCGCACTCTCTCTCGCTAGTGTGCGCTTACATCCTGTGCAGTACGGTCCACTACCGATCTGTACGGGATATGGGGTTGGTACAAAATCCTTAAGCAGAGGTGCCGTAGCCCCCATAGTCCTTGATAAGAAGAAGATTTCGTTAATTGTTATACAAATAATTCACATACAGAATAGGGGCAGTGCCCTAATCAAGTCATAGGTAGCCCCTTAAACATACTTCCAAAATTAGACGGAGCAATGTAAACACCAATTAAGCGACAAAATCTTAGTTCTTCAATAGAGACGAGAAGCTATTTTTCATCTTGAAATTGATTTACATTGAATATCCCTATATGTTTTCCAATTGCTTTCTCCATACTTTCATTTGCACTTATGTTTCTGAGTTTGGATGTATCTCACTGCGGAAGGATAACTATTACCAGATTTAAATTTAGGATCTTGTCTGGATTTGGCTCTCTACCCATTCGATTGTGAGAGAAGAAATTCCGGCATTTATACGTTAAGTTATTCCCATTAATAAGTCTCAATCAAACCAATAATTTTCGACTTTGAAAAAGTTTCATCTCTGCTGTTCGTTTGATGAAGACACAATCTGCTAAAGTTTAGGAAATCACGTAAATTATGCATATTTTAAAATCTGCTGATATCTTTTATTGTTTTTACAATTAAGGTTTTATTACAGAGTAAGCTAAAAAACTTAAGGAAGTATGAAGCGTTGCGGATACGAAGGGTGAACTCAACATAAGGTGATTCTCGGAAAATGGCGTTTGAAAAGTTTTCCATGTATCGATTTTCCATGTTTTGTATCAGTATCTGAGTATTTTGAGAGGAAAGGAAGGGCGAACTCAACATGAAAATAAATACTTAGAGAATCTGTAAATAGTCTAGATTTGGATATTGAAATTTTTTTTTTACCCGATGTTGAGTGTATGCCCCTCGTTTCAGCAACGCCTCATATGAAAACTCGATAGTTAGCTAACTATAAAAGTAGGACAATATGTTTAGTTAGAAATTTATAGAATCAGCTAGGAGATTTTTACTGATAAAAAAAAATATAAGGTCAACGAAATACGGACTATTTATTCAAGGGATGTGTGATCCACTCCGCCTTTTTTTTTAGCCATTTTGTAAAAACAACATTGACGTATTCGTCATACGATCTACAATCCACAAAATACACCTGACGCAATATGCCCCCCCCCCCCTTCAAAAGCCGTTCATTAGCTTCTATTGTTGTTGCTCAACCAACAGTGCAAAATTTCAACCGCATCGTTGCAAAATGTCGACCAATATTGGGTTAAAAATATTGCATAAGGTCTGTGGAGCGATGAAAAAGAGATACTTATCAAGTATTTCTCGATCTTAGGAAGTTTGTGCAACATCTTCCATGTCTTGAGTAGGGGTCAATACAAGGGACCAGACAAGCAGTCCGGTGTATAAGCTATTTAAATCTCATTTTTGACTTGGAGAATAGGAAACATCATTTTCATAATATAGTAATTGATAAGTGGAACAATCTGCCGGAACACATCGTAAATTTTACCTGAGTCAACAGTTTTAAAATACAGTTGGATCTGTACGGAGGGATTGTTCAGAAAAGATACATTGGACTAACCTTGATGGACTTTGTGCCTGTAGTTGGTCTGTGGTATTTGTATCTGTTAAATTATTCGCACCGTTTTGTGTGTGTTTCAGAGGCTGAGGCGCTGAGTGAGTTGCAGGGTGCACGTGGTCAACGATTGGTCATCCAGTTCTCTGTGTGGATCGGTAGCGAGGTGGACTTGAGGAGGACATGGACTCTGAAGGTCCCCGTCAACAGCTCTCTCTACAACATCCTGGAGACAGTGAACAGGCTGGACACCAGACAACAGTGAGTTAACTCCTTTCCCATTCTTCAAACGTATCTTATGGAAGAAAGATTTTTTTCTCAAGTATATTGATGGGCTTTTTATAATTTTAAGTAATAAAAGATCCCGAAAGTTCTCTAGCGTGGAAAAAATTTAATATTTTTTGGGGTTGTAGAAATTAAATTATTTTTTGTTTTGTTAATAGCATGCAAAGTTATTGAGATACTAAATATAATTTTAAACAATCAAAATTTAATTTTAATTTATGTAGTTTGAAACTACCTTTTATTACCACTATTATTATATTATTGTGCTTGATTTGCTATTTCGATGACGACAGATTTTCATCCAGCATGATTGAGAGGGTTTGGTAGCATGTTTGGAACAAAGAAATAAAAATATGAATACTCTTCAGGTGAATTTTAACGCTAAGTATAGAGCAATCCTTCATTATATTAATAAGAATGATTAGATGTATTTTCTGTTTGAAATTATTATATTCAAAGAATTAATAATAGTTTTGAAATAATTATGTTTATAAAATAATATTCAACTAATTACTGATTTTCTGAGGAGGCCAAAGAATTTTTCTTTTCTATATATTTTTAATGTGATACCTAAAAGTTTTGAGCTTTTCTTTATGTAATATCCAGAATACAATTATGGCTAAAATTTACATTATCACTTAGATTTCAGCCCACATTTAGTCATTGCAACACAGGAATTATTTTTTTCTAGAATTAATATTTTTTAATAGTCAGATATTGTGAGGAACAAATTAATAAGAAACTTTAAGATTAATTGCAAGTTATTTTGTAAGTATTATGTATGCGACCTTAATAACAGGATTTGTCGTTTTCCCCAATTTTAGCAAAACTTTATGTTTAAGCATTACTTCATTACACCATAATATCAAACTTTACAGTGTATAATCCAATTAGCACAAAAGGATGAAATACGCATCAGTTTAGCAAGTTCGACATCAGGTGGCGCTTTTCGATGTGTAGTGTGCATTTCTAGTTCACGCTACTGATGCCATAGCTTTGAGTCGCATCTCTGTTGTTTGTTTCCAGGGTGTTGTACAACGTGCTGGAAGACAAGCCGTACGTTTCTTCCTTGATGGGTCTCCAAGATGACGTGGAGACCGGACTGTATTGGTTCACATATGTAAGGAACACGAAGGACGATGACCCTACACTGGTGGAGGAAAGTAAGTGAACAAAGCATCCCGTACATTTGCAATGTTACAAATATTCCGTGTTATTCTTAAATTATATTTCATCAAATTAAGCACTTCTAATTAATTTTTTCTATCGGTAACAGTAACCGATTTAGAATATTATTAATCAATGGACCTTTTCCACTGAAGACATATGCCAAAACGAATAATTATGTAGGCATACATTTCACTTAATAACCTTGCACATTGTATAATTTAGCGCAATTACCGATGCAGCAGGGCGACTTTTTGGTCCCGTTTGCCAGATAATATTGTTGCGTGGATGGGTTCGAAAGATTTGAAGCCAAAGCAGATCAAAACTTTAAGAAATTTATTCCGATATAACTCTTCACAGATTCTTTTACAACTCCAGAACTTCTCGTTCTAATAGATTCAATACAGCTCTTTACACAACAATGGAGCTCAAACAGCAGTTAAAAACTAGATACACAACTGCTAAGATCGACGCAAAAGGCAATGTAATACAGTTCACTTTCGCAATACAGCTCTCTGAATGTTTGTTGAGAGACAACTAACTCAGTAACTCAACTCAATTAACTCAATCACCCTCTCTCTTGGTCTTATATAGGGGAGGCGAATCTTCGCGAATCTTCTAGAGATATAAATTTGGAGAACTTTCCAGATCATAGTTGAAAGACCTATACATGTACATGGGGACCAAAATTATTCGCCAGAACCGTCGCCAACTTGGATCTATCTTGCCAATTTGGCGAGATTGCCATTAACCATAATGTTAAATGTCTTTCTCCTTGTAAAACTCGTTCACCAGCATGATCCCTGTAGAACTCGTTTTCAAGCATTAAGAGACGCATTGCAGGAAAGTGAAGACAAACTCTTGCACTGCCTTATGCGAAATGTACATACATTTTTCTTTTTACTTAATTAATACTACGAAATATTTACAAATATACACAAATTCGTAACAATATACAACTCAATCACGTTGCCAACTGCAACACATGCTCCTGTATTAGAGTTGGTAGTGTTCTTTCGCTCCTCACCAGCGCATAAGAGGAAGTCATAGTAAGGATCATTCTCTAAACTAGTTGTTTATAATTTTCTCGACCAGTGCATTCAGAAACTACTTTTTATAAAACCTTGAAATTTGATGAGTGGTTACGAAAATGATCACCTAATGAAATGACCTAAATTCTTTTCATTTAATGTCTCTCTGTTTTAAATCAATATTAAAATGACAGAAGACAAAACTAGGTGGAGCCACTGTATATGCATTGACGTAAGGATTTGAAATAGAAATTAAAATATATTAGACGTAATATTCGAGTTTTTAATTTGTATAATTTCATTAGGTGGATCTGTTTCGTGCTTACTCGCTAAATGTCAAGGTTTTTTTTACGAAGTAATTTCTAAATGCAAAAAATATCGTAAAAGACAGATTAGAAAAATTTCATTTTGGTGTAAAGCCATAAAGAAAATTGGCTTTGTATCGCAACGTCTTGGGTGACTTTTAAAAGATGAGAGATGTTGGCATCTGGAAAGACAAAACAGTACTGGGTTACCTGACAAAAAAGAATGATTATTATTTGATAAGTTATGACACATTTGGCAATCGGATATAGTACAACTCGTTTAAAGTCGATTTTTTAATAGTTTCGGACAATTTTTGCCCCGCAGACCAATGGATCTACTAAAATTTCTCTAAATTCTACAAAAAATTCAAAATGATGCTCGATGAGGTACATAAACTTGTAGCCATCTTTGTCTATTGGGTCTTCAATGAAAAATAAAGAAATTCCTTCATCAAACACAAATATCCGTATCCATTTCATTTCAATGTAACTAAAAAATACCGTTTTAAACAATTTTTTAAAGAATACCTGAAGAATTTTGTTTCTAATCCAATTGTAAATAGTGGATTGAAAAAGTTATAATGTATGTAAAATCCATTGAGTCATCTAGATAGCCAATTTGTTACAAATTGTACCTCCCAAAGTATAACAGTACTGATTAAATTTTAGGGACACTTGAATGGTGTCAACAGTTGTTGATCAATTATATGTTCAAAAGAAAATTCAGGTATGCGAATTGGTCTGGAAGTTTCAATTCGGGATTTAATTCCGTTTAGCATCGTAATTCAATAAAGATAGGTTGCTTTGATTAACTAAACTATTTGCAGAAAATGAATATAAAACGCTAAATCAAATTTTGTTATTTTTTTTTATTCCATTAAATTCTATTTTTCTATTATTATGTGGTATAATTTGAGCTTTTACAGTATCGTTGTGACGTTTTTTTTTTTTACAAAGACCATCTTCGTATTTTACCTTGTCTCATCCAATGGTCTCGTCCTTTGCTAAACTAGTTTTGCCGTTAAAGTCATTGCAGAAATCGCAATTCGGAAATTTATTTTGTTATTTAATATTGAGTTTGAATTGGTGAGTTTTTTCTTTGTAACACACACACACACACGCACACGCACGCACGCACGCACGCACACGCACGCACGCACGCACACGCGCACACGCACACACTTCTGTCTTTGGAAGAATCTAGAATCTCACCTGGTGCCACTTTTTCGAACTGCATTTATATAATATTTTCACATTAAACACCCATACTTTTTCAAAAATTTCTGCCTACATTTATAAGTTGAGTGATTTTAAGTAGAATAATTTTGAGTAGATAAGTAGAATGGTTCGTTAATATTTCAAATGATATTTTTTGACATGATTATCTTCACGTACAGATTTAGTGCGATAAGATTACTTTTAATATTATTCATATAAGTAACATTTTTTTATTGGAGATGTTGATGTCATTGTTACCGTTATAGTCGTTAATGTTGTGATAATCATTTCTGTACTTTTTGATATCATTAGAGTTGACGTTTCTTGTTCTCATTGCTGTTATTGTTTGCCGTATTTTTACTATTAAATTAGGAAAATTACTTTAACCTTTTAGGTCCAGTGGATGTGAAAATCCGCCCCAATCAGGAACTTATCTTGTGGTACAAGTCTGGACAGTGGAACAAACTCACCTTCTAAAGTTGAATTCAGTGTTATTATAACCATGTATTGTGTTAAATTTTGAAATCGTGAACATTATAATTACTTACTATTCAATAAACAACTTTTGATGACTATTGCATTTTATTTAATTTATTTTTGTAGCAACATTTTAATGTTACGAATGAAAATGAATTGTAAAGTCTAAAAACAATGCCTCTGTGGTCAACTGGTACTTTAATAAATGTCAATTGCAAAAAAGTATTATTCTTTCGCCAATCTGCTGTTTTAGAGGTATAATAGTTTGATAATTCAGCAATAGATGTCACCACCAAAACTGAATAGATTGAAAAGGTTTTTGATCAGAATGTATATTTTATGCACTAAGAATATATATTTTATCTTTGTACTTTATTTAAGTTTAATTAAAAAAAAAAAGTTTGTATGTTTTGATTTAAAGTTTGATCTCTATTTTTTGTTGTTGTTTTTAGCATGAATTAGTAAAATAACGAATTTCACATAAATTAACAATATAATAATTTAATCTAATTATTCCATTGGTGTCATTTTAATATATATGCCCTTAAAAAATTTATACAACCAATGATATTTTAAAGTATTAAAGCAAATATTATAAATAAACTTATATGTAAATTTAAGTTAAACAACCGATTTAATGCAAGTTCTATAATAAAACCACCGATTTTCACATTCTTAAAAATTAAAGATTAAACACTGATTGATTAGCATAACTTTCGAACGGATTGACCTTCGGTGTTTAGCTTTGGTATACGGGTTGGCAATGGCCATGGAAGCTGGTATTAAGGTTTTCGTCAAAATTGCTCATGTGTAAAAGCTAGTAATGCGTTTCAGTTTAATTTCGATCCCCTTAATTCCCGTAAAATTTTTTACAAAGGTGTAAAAAGTTGGAAAAAAACCCATCCTTAACAGAATTCTCTTCCCTTGCTCATCAGCGATTGTTCCTCCTCTGTTTTACTCACCTTAAAGCAACAATGTAATAGTTATTCTAAAAACATCCCCAAACTGGCCACTTTTTTCAATTAAAGGAAATATATGTCAAATTTTAATACAGTAACCAGTATTGCAGTGCAATTGAAAGTAGCACAATGTTCCACATCCCTACTTGTTTGTGATGATCTGTTTGCTGATTCTACAACACAAATAATAAAAAAATATATATATATAAAAAAAAAAAAACTTTATAAGCAAAACTTGGCAATGCGTCGTTTAAAATAAACATATGCAAATTAAAAGAACGACATCTGGATCAGGAATTGGTAAAACAACTTTCAACATTTATACTGATATTATATTAACAATATAAGAATCATTAACACATTTAAAAATTATGTTGATCTTTTATATGAGTCAAAAAATTAGAATAATTAATTCATTCAATATGAATGTGAAAAGCAGACAAAATATTTGCATACCTGCGACAAGTATAAAGCTTGGAGCTCTTAAAATCTTACGTTATTCCTTGGATGAAAATGGGTTCTCAAGTGATATTTCTGAAACAACGAAATCGGATACTAATCATATACTAAACATCGAACTAACGGATATCGAGGTGAGTAAAATGGATTTATATGTCTGTACTCTTTTTAGGTAAAGGGGAGTAAAACATTGAAAAAAATTATATTGGAATGTGTACCGAAATTATGGGGTTTGGTAGGAAAAAACACAATCACAAATTTTGTTTTAGAAATCAATCATTATAATACAAACAGGTTATATCAATGATTTTAATTTAGGTTACAATTTTAGGTTAGCTCTTGATTGCGCTCGTAGGAAAATAATAAATTCTTCAAATAAAACCAAACCTTTTCCTGAAATGTTCGTCTCAATTTGCAAAATGAACAACCAATATCCAAACATACTCAAATGACAGTGCGTTATTAAATTTCATCCCCAAATCACAAAAAAATTAGCCAGTTCGCGAAATGAGGTTCTGATTTCTTCACAAAATATCTGATTCGTTAAAAATTGAATGGAAGTATTCTTAAACTGAAATAATCTAAGAGCAAATGTTTAGTTGAAATATTTATAGCCATAGAAACTGTAAAATTGTGTTTTTGAATTCAACTGCTAGAGTAAACTTTTTTTTCTTAAAAGGCTGCTCTACATGTATTGTACATGTACCACGAGTAGATTGGTGCGTCGGCTTGATGTGTTTAGTACTAAATGCCAGTTTGATGTGTGCATTGCATTGAACACATGCAGTCAGTTTGTTGTGTCGGATGTATCCATAATTCAGTCAACAGACTTTATTCACTTCGGCAAATCAGGTACATATGGTACGATTTTGTTCATCCTTAATTTTTATAATCTCAATAGAAGAATTGGTTTTGATGCAGTGAAAGCGGAAACAACTCCCGAAAGTGTGTGAATTACTCATAAGAATTCATTGTGATATAAGTTATTGTCCATGTCCATACATATTTTTCACTCTTTTAATAGGCCATACTTATGGTATGCAATACCATCAAAATGCCAAATCGTTTGCATGCAATGTAACTAAAGGTGGATTAAAATTTGCTTCTGATGGAGTATTGTTTGTGGTGCAACAAAGAGAAAAATTATTTCGTCATTATGTGCCAAATAAAAAAATTAAAAAAATGAAAAACGTTTAAATTACATTGTTTATTCTGTTTTAAGTATTTGTCACAGGGTAGCATTGTCAAAAAATTAAATACTTTGGGTTTTATACATTCAACTGAAGGTGAATTTGTTGTGGAGAGTCTCCACCAAACGCAATTAATAAAACTAATTTGCCAGAACTTATGACAACATTAGATTTTTTTCGAATGCCAAGAGAGTAACACTTGATCATCAAAGAAACAAAACTATCATCATTCATAAATTGAATAAGTTTGTCCTTTTTAACAATGTTTAGATCTGGATTAACTACAAAACATTTTTTTTTCTTGGAAAAAACTCCCCGACTACTCTTTTTAAATTTTCTCCATTTAAATTTTTTTTATTAAACTATGTAATCTATTTGATTTTTAACTTGAAATCCTCAAAAATAATTTTCTGTAATATTATTATAAACAGTGCCTGAACTTATTTAGTTTTGGTAAAGTTTTCTACATTTTTCTCATTTCAGAATTATAGGACCAAATAAATTTGTTTGACTTGCAATAAACAAGTTTCAAAACTTATATATTTAAAATCATAAGGGTTATATAATAATATTGAGTATAAAAAAATTAGTATAATAGTTTGCCTTTGAAACTTAAATTGTTCTTTGAATTGGTGTATTGAATGTATGAATTTGTATTTTGCAATCTTATTATTACATATTTTCAACTGGTTTACTGTGTTTCTTCAATTATTTTTAATTTCTACTTCTAAAATAAATCTAGTTTAAAAGTCTACTTTCATTTGTTTACTGTATTCTCATAACTTGTACAGTACCTCTCGCAAAAAAACCCAGAAAGATGGCTATATCTTCAGTTCTAATTATCGTAGAATCTTACGGTTTGCACCAAAATGTTTTGCATACGATTTTCTATATATCTGATGCAATTTTATTTTCTTGAGAGACCGTTTACTAAGTTAAAGTAACGCTATCTTCGAAAATTTCAATACGAACCCTAATTTTTTATCATTTCATTCGATTCAGAATACACCATTTACTCTATATACCAAATTTCAATGCATTATGTTGAAAAACACGTCACTTATGAGCGAAAACGTTTCGACCATTTTTTGACCGATCTTCAGGGAGAATTTCCATAAAACGAAAGGTATTTTTAAGGTTCTACTTCACAGAAGGAGAAATCGAACGGTCAGTGAGGCGTTTCACGACGTTATAAAATACAAATATTCTAAAATTGCATAGAAACTACTTGGATTTATAGTGACATGTTTAAGATTAATACAAAAATAGCAAGTAAACGTAAAAGTAACATAATTTATTTACAACGTTAAAGTTGTGCATTCTTCACACGAAATAAATAAAATATCGAAAACTGTAATTGCAGAAGTGTAGCGTATACTACTGATAATTAGAAAATTAATAAATATAAAATGTAGGCATTAGTAAACAGTATTCAGCAAAGTGTGATTATTTTACAGAAACATTTCACTGTAAACACAAATGTAACTTAATCGTTGAAATTATTTATAAAATGAAAAAATCACCTGATTCAGTAAAATTTTTAAAGGATAACTTATTGAAATTGCTTAAAAAATGTGGTTTTAAATAAATGTAATTTAAGGAAATTTTTTTTAAAAAGGACACTGTTGAAAACTACACAAAACAGATGTTCCACGATTCCAAACACGTTAGACAGATTAAAAATATACATACAAAATATAAAACTGCTTTGTTTGTATAAAATAATATATATATATATATATATATATATATATATATATATATATATATATATATATATATATATATATATATATATATATATATATATATATATATATATATATATATATATATATATATATATATATTTTGTAATCTCAAGAAATTCTGTTCCGATTTACCCCGCTGTTCCTATTCACCCTATTTTACGATAATTGACGTTGTGCGATTTTCCACACCTCTAGTTTACCTTGAATTAATCTTTGATAGTTTTCAAAAGTCGTCTACGATACGGTCCCTTAAAGTGAGCGTTTTTTACATTTTCGCTAAAAAATCCAGAACTAAAAGTAAAAATGAAAAGAAAAAAATTGTGGTGGGGTTTCAGACCATGGTGAATCTAATGAAAGCAAAAAAATATATGTTTCTATTCCAAAAAAATTTAAAATTGTTTTATTAATTAATAATTAATTATTAAAAAAGAAATTGATGCAAAAGAGGATTGCTATTTATGTTTGGCCATTTACAAACTATCTTTTGAAAAAAAAATTACTGAAATATATCAATTATTTAAGTATTTACTGCCAAAAAACCAACTTTTTTATTTAACATTAATTTGTCATTTTCGTTTTATCATTTAAATTACAAACCATTCATTAGAAAATTACGAATTTTCGCATTTCGCATTCTTTTTTAATGCTGAATCCAAATATGGAATAATATTATGAGGTTGCTATTGAATTTTTTAAAGTTTGGTTCCGTTTTAATATGTAGATGACCCCTCATGATAAAAAAAACTACATACAATTATTAAAAACCTTCCACGATTTACAACGGTACCTTTTGTTTGTTATTTCAACAATTGGAACAAAAGATATAGCCATCGTTCTGATTTTTTTTTTTTTTGGGTACTGTACATAATAATTTATTTTTAAAACATTTAATTCATGTAATTTAAAGTTTAAAAAATTAAATTCAGATCAATAAAGATGAAACACGTTTACAGATATTGACAGTAACTAATCTCAAATGTTTGTTCTAAATATACAAATCCTATACTTAGAATTATTTTGATCAGTTATATTTATTGGTTAAACTATTTTCTTCAAATATATTTTATTCTTAATTTATTTTTTTGCTTGCTATACAAGCAAACAAGAGCAAGTGGTAAAATAATGCGCCGATTATGCTCCCCGCCTTCTACGTGTTGTGCATTAGGAGCAGGTCAGAACAGCGTTGTCCGTTCTGACCTGATCCTAATGAACACCTGCCGACCAAACGGTATAGTGGTTAGCGTGCTAGCATCTAGACCGCAAGGTTGCGGGTTTGAGTCCCGCGTTTGGCATGGATGTTTGTAAATGTATGTTGGCTTGTCTAATGACGAATGTTTCGGCGCATTATAGCCCTCGTGTTGCTGACGGCGCCAGATAATCTGAAAACAACCAACCAACCAAACTTTGCACACTTGTCCCCCCCCCCCCCCAAAGACCGATAACAATACAATAATTCACTAACAATACACACAAGGATTAGCTCGTGTTGCCCTTGCGCCGTTAAATTCCAACCAATTAACCTTCTCCGGAATCGAACCCTGGCGTGCCGTTACCCGTTACAATCCCAGTAATCACAGAACCTATCATCGACAATTGATAAGGCAGACATTTGAAAGATTTGTCGTGGGCACGACGATTAAACAAAGCGTGTTTTTTTAGTCGCATTATCCTTGCCAGGATCTTCAGGATTAGTGATTTTTCATATTCAGAGACACGGTATTGTTTTGTGCCAAGTAATACAGAGTGTACTAAGGCATACACATGACTTAAATTTGAGACAAGCATGTGACTAATGGTAGGAACAACTGGAGAGTTTTGTACATTTAACTAAAAAAATTAACTAAAAAAAATTATAGTTTACAGAAAAAATAATTAATAGTTTAAAAAACTAAAAAACACGCTTTAATAGAAAACCCAACTAAAAAGTAGAAAATAATTAATAGTTTAAAAAACTAAAAAACACGCTTCAATAGAAAAGTGAACTAAAAAGTACAAAATAAATAATTTTAAATGAGTTTGAAATAAGAATAGAGTGATTAACAAGAAATATTTATTTTATCGTAAAAAAGCGTGGGGTGCTTGATGTCAATTGTGTTAAATATTTAATGACAGATATTGATAAAAGTAGAGCCATTATGAAAATATCTTAAAAAAAAACCACGCTTTTTTACGATAAAATAAATATTTCTTGTTAATCACTCTATTCTTAGCTCAAACTTATTTAAAATTATTTTCTACTTTTTAGTTCACTTTTCTATTAAAGCGTGATTTTTAATTTTTTAAACTATTAATTATTAGTGATATATGCAAATTTTTTTTTCTCGGTGCATTGGTTCAAGATCTAAGAAGACAGTACATAAGGTCGAATCGTGGTTTGAAAGTTAAAAACTAGTTTCGCATCTGCTGAAGTAGGGCTCGAAAGAAAGAATTATCTAAAGATCGAAAACTTTTAATTGTTAAACGTTTAAAAAGCGGAATTTCTCAAAGAAAGATTGCTCTGACCTTTGCATGTGCTTAAAGTACTGTTTGTGAAGTTTGGAAAAAATGTCGCTCGTTTAATAATGTAAAAAAATCTTCTTCAAAGTGGTCGCCCACGTGTAACATCAAGTAGGCAAGACAGGAAATTGGTTAATCTTGTCATATCTATACGACGTTATACGTCCAAACAACTTAATGCTGAGTAAAGGTATGTGCACTTACAGTGCGAAATTGTTTAAATGACAAAGGATAACACTTCTGCAAAGCCAAAACGAAACCATATATGAGTTGTTTGCGAAGTTTGGAAAAAATATCGCTCTATTAATAATGTAAAAAATCTTCTTCAAAGCGGTCGCCCACGTGTAACATCACGTAGGCAAGACAGGAAATTGGTTAATCTTGCCATATCTATGCGAAGTTTTACGTCTAAACAACTTAATACTGAGTAAAGGTATGTGCACTTACAGTGCGAAATTGTTTAAATGTCAAAGGATAACACTTCTGCAAAGCCAAAACGAAACCATATATGACTAAAAAACATAAGAAAAGTCGTCTTCAATGGTGCAAGAAACCTAAAAGCTGGTCTTTTGATGATTGGCAGAAGGCTATTTTAGTAATGAATCTCGTATTTACATAAGAACGGGGATGACACTGGAATCTTTGAGTGGAGGAGTGCTGATGAAATGTTCAAAGATGATTGCCACGAAACTAAAACTAAATATTAGCGTTCATTTATGGTGTGGAGTTGCATGACATCTCAAGGAGAGGGTAAATTGTGTATAGTGTTGCACACAATTAGTTCTCAAGTATATATTGACATTATTTAGCATTATTTGATTCCTAGCATCGTGGAAGCGTTTGGTGACTCCTCCGATTTCATTTTTCAAGATGATAACCTCATCCTGCCATCGAAGTAAACAGGTCAAGAATTTTTTTTAATCGAAATGGATATTCGCCAATAACGACTATGAATTGGCCTGCAAGTAGTCCGGATCTCAATCCAATCGAAAATGTTTGGAATATTTTGAAAAGAAAAATTGATAAGAGAAGACCTACCAATATGGAAGAACTACGCCTAGCCATCAAAGAAAGCTGGGGTGAAATTCCATAAATTTATGTCACGAGTTGGTGGAATCCATGACTCGACGCTTAAATTCAGTAATCAAGGCAAAAGGGGGACCAACAAAGTATTAAACTTAGTTGATCAATACTTTTTTTCTCACTAATATGATGATCGGAAACTTTTTTCTTTGAAGTCTCTATTTAATTTCCTCTTTGCATTGTTAAAGCTAACTGCAATTTGTGATATTATTATTGATTATATCACAAAATGAGCTAAATTTTGTATTAAAATATTTCAATTTGAAAAATATATTGAATTTGTAGGAAAATCACTTTTTATGTTAACTTATCTAGAGCACTGCTTGCGACCATCGGATACTTTTTGCTAGGAGTTGTAGTAACTTCTCCAAAACTAGTTAAAATTTATTTGTAACTATCGGCAATCTATTTCAAAGCATTATGGGGGATTCATCTGCTTGCAGAGCAGAAACCGCTTATAAGCAATCCAGAAGTTGTAGGTAGGGATCAGTGATAGCTTATAAGCGGTTTCTGCTCTGAAAGCAGATATAAAGTCAATTGAATACAGTTCCCCAAAGTGGTATGAATTTAAGTTATACATTATTACAAACAAATTTAAACTAGTTCTGGGAATGTTGCTAATATAGGTTTGTATGGTAATTTTTAAGCCTTCTTCGGCTTCATGCCAATAACAAAGCATTTGCTATCCAAAAGTTGTAGTTACAGATCAATGTTTCAACGTTATGTAGATGAATTAAGTCTTAATATTGTTTTAAAGTTTCTCTTTCAATGTGCTGTTGTTTAACTTTTTGGAAATAATATTTTTAACGAATATCCAATGTTCTTTGTAGTTGAAGCTACGTGTCCTGAAGATTCTCTGCCATGCGACGATGGGCTTCAGTGCTTCAAGAGGATTGAATGGTGTGACAGAAACATCCACTGCCAAGATGAGAGTGATGAAGCCTACTGTAAAATAAAGAAGTGGTGTAAGTTAATTTCAGTGTCTAAAATCGTATCCTTTTTTGATAAAAAGTTGACTCTAATGATAAGTTTTTCCTTTGACTTCGATAGACTTTTTAGTCTAATAAACTGTCCATAGTTGAAACACTTTCTTATTAGTAATGGGAAATTGAAGTTTTATAACAATAATTACTCAATTTTAACATTTCTAACACTTTTCTTAAACTTTGGATTTAAACATCTGAACTCTGAGTATAGAATTTTTAGTAACATTCAAGAGTTTTTAATAAGAAAAAAAATTATTTCAGAATTAATAAATGTCAATATAGACCGAAATTATAAATCTGATATCCCTTAGAAACGTTATTCCTTTCATTCCTTCCAAATTCACTTGAGTAAAAAATCAGGACTCTTCTTACACAAACAAATCTAAAATATATGGCTAAAATGCAATGTCAAGAAGAGGAGAACCTAATAAGCACATTTTGTTAAGGAATGTGCGTGTGGAAATTGCACGTGTAACAGGAGATTTGAAGAACAGGTAAGCGGGAAAAACAGATTAAAGTCAAAAGAACAGTCATTCAGGGTAACTTTGATCCACATTTTGTGTATTTTCTCTTTCCCCATTTAAGTTTTAATAACATTTTCAGACCTTATGGACCTAAATTATAACTTCACTTACAGAAATTAGTAAATACTGATGATGAAAGTACCAAATAATAGGAAAATTACCCGGTGCAAAGTTACCCTGCTATTCAGGGTAACTTCAGAACTTCAAACCGGTATCAGAAGTTTCATATAATATATATATATATATTTAATTCAATATATATATATATATATATTCAATTCAATATATATATATATATATATATATATATATATATATATATATATATATATATATATATATATATATATATATATATTCAATTCAATATATATATATATATATATATATATATATATATATATATTCAATTCAATATATATATATATATATATATATATATATATATATTCATATATATATATATATATATATATATATATTCATATATATATATATATATATATATATATATATATATATATATATATATATATATATATATATATATTCATATATATATATATATATATATATATTCATATATATATATATATATATATATATATATTCATATATATATATATATATATATATATATATATATATATATATATATATATATATATATATATATATATATATATATATATATATATATATATATATTCAATATATATATATATATATATATATATATATATATATATATTCAATATATATATATATATATATATATATATATATATATATTCAATATATATATATATATATATATATATATATATATATATATTCAATATATATATATATATATATATATATATATATTCAATATATATATACATATATATATATATATATATATATATATATATATATATTCAATATATATATATATATATATATATATATATATATATATATATATATATATATATTCAATATATATATATATATATATATATATATATATATATATATATATATATATATTCAATTCAATATATATATATATATATTCAATTCAATATATATATATATATATATATATATATATATATTCAATTCAATATATATATATATATATATATATATATATATATTCAATTCAATATATATATATATATATATATATATATATATATATATATATATATATATATTCAATTCAATATATATATATATATATATATATATATATTCAATTCAATATATATATATTCAATTCAATATATATATATATATATATATATATATATATATATATATATATATATATATATATATATATATATATATTCAATTCAATATATATATATGTATATATATATTCAATTCAATATATATATATATATATATATATATATATATATATATATATATATATATATATATATATATATATATATATATATATATTCAATTCAATATATATATATATTCAATTCAATATATATATATATATTCAATTCAATATATATATATATATTCAATTCAATATATATATATATATATATATATATATTCAATTCAATATATATATATGTATATATATATTCAATTCAATATATATATATATATATATATATATATATATATATATATATATATATATATATATATTCAATTCAATATATATATATATATATATATATATATTCAATTCAATATATATATATATATTCAATTCAATATATATATATATATATATATATATATATATATATATATATATATATATATAATATTCAATTCAATATATATATATGTATATATATATTCAATTCAATATATATATATATATATATATATATATATTCAATTCAATATATATATATATATATATATATATATATATATATATATATATATTGAATTGAATATATATATATATATATATATATATATATATATATATATATATATATATATATATATATATATATATATATATATATATTCAATTCAATATATATATATATATATATATATATATATATATATATATATATTCAATTCAATATATATATATATATATATATATATATATTCAATTCAATATATATATATATATATATATATATATATATATATATATATATATATATATATATATATATATATATATATATATATATATATATATATATATATATTCAATTCAATATATATATATATGCGATATATATATATATATTCAATTCAATATATATATATATATTCAATTCAATATATATATATATATATATATATTCAATTCAATATATATATATATATATATATATATATATATATATATATATATATATATATATATATATATATATATATATATATATATATTCAATTCAATATATATATATATATATATATATATATATATATATATATATATATATATATATATATATAATTCAATATATATATATATATTCAATTCAATATATATATATATATATATATATATATATATATATATTTAATTCAATATATATATATATATATTCAATTCAATATATATATATATATTCAATTCAATATATATATATATATATATATATATATATATTCAATTCAATATATATATATATATATATATATATATATATATATATATATATATATATATATATATATATATATATATATATATATATATATATATTCAATTCATATATATATATATATATATATATATATATATATTCAATTCAATATATATATATATATATATATATATATATATATATATATATATATATATTCAATTCATATATATATATATATATATATATATATATATATATATATATATATATATATATATATTCAATTCAATATATATATATATATATATATTCAATTCAATATATATATATATATTCAATTCAATATATATATATATATTCAATTCAATATATATATATATATTCAATCCAATATATATATATATATTCAATTCAATATATATATATATATTCAATTCAATATATATATATATATATATATATTCAATTCAATATATATATATATATATATATATATATATTCAATTCAATATATATATATATATATATATATATATATATATATATATATATATATATATATATATATATATATATATTTAATTCAATATATATATATATATTCAATTCAATATATATATATATATATATATATATATATTTAATTCAATATATATATATATATATATATATATATATATATATATATATATATATATATATATATATATATATATATATATATATATATATATTCAATTCAATATATATATATATATATATATATTCAATTCAATATATATATATATATATATTCAATTCAATATATATATATATATTCAATTCAATATATATATATATATATATATATATATATATATTCAATTCAATATATATATATATATATATATATATATATATATATATTCAATTCAATATATATATATATATATATTCAATTCAATATATATATATATATTCAATTCAATATATATATATATATATATATATATTCAATTCAATATATATATATATATATATATATATATATATATTCAATTCAATATATATATATATATATATATATATATATATATATATATATATATATATATATATATATATATATATATATATATATATATTCAATTCAATATATATATATATATATATATATATATATATATATATATATATATATATATATATATATATATATATATATATATATATATATATATATATATATATATATATATATATATATATATATATATATATTCAATTCAATATATATATATATATTCAATTCAATATATATATATATATTCAATTCAATATATATATATATATATATTCAATTCAATATATATATATATATATATATATATATATATATATATATATATATATATATATATATATATATATATATATATATATATATATATATATATATATATATATTTAATTCAATATATATATATATATATTTAATTCAATATATATATATATATATATTTAATTCAATATATATATATATATATATATATATATATATATATATATATATATATATATATATATTTAATTCAATATATATATATATATATTTAATTCAATATATATATATATATATTTAATTCAATATATATATATATATATATTTAATTCAATATATATATATATATATATATTTAATTCAATATATATATATATATTTAATTCAATATATATATATATATATTTAATTCAATATATATATATATATATATTGTTGCGTTGTACGGGTTCGAAAGATTTGACGCCAAAGCAGATCAAAACTTGCAGAAATTTATTCCAAAATAACTCTTCACAGTTATCTTACAGCTCCGGAACTTCTCGTTCTAGTAGACACAATACAGCTCTTTTCACCTCAACAGAGCACAGAACAGCAGTTAAAAACTTGACAAACAACTGGTAAATCGACGCAAAAGACAATGCAATACAGTTCGCTCAGTATCTTCAGTCAACTAATTCAGTGACTCAAAATCCAAGAACTAACTCAAGTCAGGAATACAGCTCTCACAATGAACGTTGAGAGACAACTCACTCAGTGATTCAAAATCAACTAACTTCAGTCAACTAACGGACTCAGCTAACAACTAGCTCCGTGACTCAAAAACAGTCAACAACAACTAACTAACTGCATCACCCGCTCTCCCTGAACTTTTATAGGATGACCTGAGAACATACGTGAACCTTCTTGAAACTCCCAGAGGTAGATGTCTAGAGAACTTTCCAGAGAGTAGTCGAAAATACCTATATAGGATATGGGATACATGTACCTATACATGTACCGAAAATGTCGCTAAAATTTCTCGCCAAATTTGGCGACAAAAATTAATCGCCAAATCCGTCGCCAACTTGGCTCTATCTCGCCAATTTGGCGAGATTCCCATTACCATAATGTTAAATGCCCTGCCCCTTGAAACTCGCTTCCCAGAGTTACCTCTGTAAAACCCGTTATCAAGCGATAACACCCCTATTGCCGGGAAACAAACCATTGCATTGCCTTATGCGAAATGTACAGAAATTTATCTATTTACAAAATTAACACTACGAAATATTTACAAATATACAAAAATTCGTAACCTTGCCCCCTTCCCAAGGACTGCACGTCCCGGGCAGTACAGTTCCCGGAAAGGAAGGCTTACTTTCAAAGCAATGGCATTACTGAACTATAAAACTTACTAATATAAAGACAGAAACTTTACTGAATAAATAAATAAATAATGAAATAAACAATTAAACAAACAATAAACATAAAAATTTATATACACATGTGACCATGGTCTCAATAACTATATACACTTTGAACATAAGGGGGATTACAAACTATGGGGATTACAAACTATGGGGATTACAAACTATGGCCATAGTAAGGAGCTAACCTGTCGTAATGAACTACTCTAGGTTTAGAATTTGGTGACTTACGTATTCGGACCACGACATCATTCAGCCCGTTGAGGACTGAGTAAAGACCATCCCAGTGGGACTGAAGTTTGGGAGAGAGTCCTTTCTGTCGTTTCGGGTTCCAGAACCAAACCTTGTCACCTTCGTGGAATTGATGTCCTGTAGCCTTCGTGTCGTGTCTGGTCTTCATCTTATCCGTCGCAAAGTGCTCTCGGGCAAAATTGTGCACATCTTCAAACCGCGCCTGAAGATCCTCGACGTACTCCTCTGGCGATGAAGGTGCATCCGGAGGGCGGCCAAACAACAGATCGCAAGGCAGACGAAGGTTACGACCGAAGAGTATCTGGGATGGGGAATAGCCGGTAGTCTCGTGGATAGCTCTGCGATAGGCCAGAAGGAACAAAGGTAACTTCTGATCCCAGTCCTGTTGGTTTCTCGAAACCATCAGTGAGAGGTTATTGAGGATGGTTCTGTTAAACCTCTCCACCACGCCATCCGACTGTGGGTGTAAAGGCATCGTCTGTGTTTTGTCAATGCCAAGTAGATCACAAAGTCCTTTCATTACAGCAGAGGTAAAATTCCTTCCTTGATTAGAGTGTAACTGTAAAGGCACTCCAAATCTGGAAATCCAGCTCTGAACCATTACCTCTGCAACGGTGGTAGCCTCTTGATCAGGGATAGGATACGCTTCGGGCCATTTCATAAAATAATCCATGACAACCAGGATGTATCTGTTGCCGTCAGCAGATCGTAGCAGTGGTCCCAAGATGTCAAATGCAATCCGTTCAAAAGGAGCTCCCACGTTGTAACGTTGCAGTTTTCCTCGACTGTGTTTCTTCGGTTCTTTCCGGGCGGATCGGTACCACTTCTCCACGTCAGCCCTCGCCTTACTCCAGTAGTACCGCTCTCGAACTCTTTGTAATCTCTTCATTATTCCATAGTGGCCTCTAATTGGTCTGCTATGTAGTTCTTTAAGAACGTCTGGGACTCGGGATCTTGGAAGCAATAGAGGCCATCGGAATGTCTTTCCATCATCAGATTCGAACTTCCAGTATAACACGTCGTTTCGAGTATGGTCAGAGTCCCAGAGGGCCCAATATTGCTTTGTCGTAGGACTACAGATGGAAATGTCCTGCCAAGTTGGTGTCGCATTCGAAGACTCCTTTAAATCCTCTTGTCCGGCAGAGATCGCAGGAATATTCTTCTGCATTTCCTCTTGGCCAGAGAAAATCTTTTTCTTCATCTGTTCTTGACCAGAGAAAATCTCTTCCTTCATCTCTTCTTGGCCAGAGGATATCTCTTTCTTCATCTCACCTTGACAAGAGAAAATCTCTTTCTTCATCTCATCTTGGTCAGAGAGAATCTCTTTCTGCATCTCATCGTGGCCAGAAAAAATCTCTTTCTTCATCTCATCTTGGACAGAAAAAATCTTTTTCTTCATCTCATCTTGGGCAGAGAAAATCTCTTTCTTCATCTCATCTTGGCCAGTGAAAATCTCTTTCTTCGTCTCTTCTCGGCTAGCTTTCATTACTTCCCGCCATTCGGATATTTCCTTCTTCATCTCTTGCATGAGAGCAAAAAGCTGGTTAAATTTGTCCTCTTGTTCTGCCATTGCTCTGGTTATCGGCATTCAAACCCCACTTCTGACACCAGTTGTTGCGTTGTACGGGTTCGAAAGATTTGACGCCAAAGCAGATCAAAACTTGCAGAAATTTATTCCAAAATAACTCTTCACAGTTATCTTACAGCTCCAGAACTTCTCGTTCTAGTAGACACAATACAGCTCTTTTCACCTCAACAGAGCACAGAACAGCAGTTAAAAACTTGACAAACAACTGCTAAATCGCCGCAAAAGACAATGCAATACAGTTCGCTCAGTATCTCCAGTCAACTAATTCAGTGACTCAAAATCCAAGAACTAACTCAAGTCAGGAATACAGCTCTCACAATGAACGTTGAGAGACAACTCACTCAGTGATTCAAAATCAACTTGCCGGGGTCTTGCGTGTTGGTAATGTAAGGGATACTTAACAAGATCCCCGGTAAAATGACTATCAGAAGGTTGTTTTCTTGTTATGAAATATTGGATAAATCATGGGCTGGATCTTGATAACAAAACAATTTAATCACACTATTTACGTGGCTACATTCTATTTCTAATAAACTAAATCATATTATGTACAAGTGATCAGAAACTTCGTAGAGGAGCAATGAGGCCTCATGTCTGGTGCTCATGAATTTTCGTAGCCGAGTGTAAAACAGAGATGTTACTTTAAGAAGAATCAATTTAGAATGAGGAAAAGGCTGTACACCATTGGTTGGTTTGGTACCACGTGGGATACGGATCTTTTATAATAGGATGGGAAAAATCTCAAGTTGGGTGGTATGGATGACCTGGAATGGAATGTCTTCTGAGAAAGGAACTCAAGAAAACACCATATGCTGATGATTGAGATTTCCCATTGCTATTGCCTTTGTGTGAATGCACCAGAACATGTCCGCCACAGTACTCCCCCTCCAGTATCTTCATACTGATGACACGAAATATTTTGGAAAATGTACACGTCGACCATACCGTGTTGTAATTGTCGGAGTGTTCTGTGGTTGCACTGAGTCATTAGCGTTAGAAGAACTATTTGCAAAAGTCATTTGTCTTTGCACAGAAGTAGTTGAAGGGGTAGCGTCGTTGATGTGAAATGCAGGTTTTAAACGATCAATCGAAACAGTCACTTTTTTGCCACGAATGCTCAGTTGAAATACTTTATTGTCACGTTTAAGTACTTCATAAGGTCCATCATATGGTGCTTGAAGGGGTTTTTTCACTGAGTCACAACGAATGAAAACGTGTGTCGCAGTTTGCAGTTGTGGATGTACAAAAGTCGCTTTGGACCCGTGGTTTGAGGTTGCCTTTGGTTGCAATTTTTGGAAATGGGAACGAAGTTGTTCCACGAATGAGAGTTGGTCGATTGTAGCAGATGAGTGAAAAAACTCCGATGGTAGTCGCAGCGTTGAACCGTACAACATTTCAGCAGTAGAACATTTGATGTCTTCCTTAAGAGGAGTTCGGAGACCAAGCAACACAATTGGCAGGGATTCTGACCATTTTGAATCGCTATGATACTTCAGGGCAGTTTTTAGTGGTCTGTGAAATTCTTCGATTAACCCGTTACTTTGAGGATGATACTCCGTGGTACGTATTCGGGTCACGCCCAAGAAGTTAGACAGTGATCGAAACAGTGCAGCTTCAAACTGAACACCTCTGTCTGAAGTGATTGTTGCTGGACAGCCAAACCTGGATATCCAACACATGACGAATGCTTTTGCCACAGTTTCTGCGGTGATATCTGGAATAGGATAAGCTTCGGGCCAGCGTGAGAACCTATCGATAGCAGTAAGACAATATGTGTTGCCATTTTAAGGTGGTAATGGGCCGATGAGATCGATATGTACATGTTCAAATCGTGACGATGACACTGGAAAGGATTGAAAAGGGGCTGCAGTATGACGATGTACTTTGTTCTTTTGACACTGCAAACATGCTTTTGCCCACTGTCTACAATCTTTGTTGATTGATGACCATACAAAACGAGTACGTATCAAATCTGATGTACGTCTTATACCAGGGTGGGCAAGGTTATGAAAACATTGAAAAACATGTTGCCTATAGGCAGTAGGAATGAAAGGTCTTGCCCTTCCTGTAGACACATCACATATTAATTCAACATCGGAATTAGGAAGTAACACCTTTTTAAATTGCAATGAATTTGAAGTAGACATTAAATCTGTTAACTCTTTATCAGTTATTTGAGCGGAAGCTATCTCATTATAATCAATAGAGGTGGGCATAGAGATTGCAGCAATCCTTGACAAAATGTCGGCTGCTACATTCTGTGAACCTGGTATATGTCTGATATCAGTTGTGAATTGTGATATGAAATCCAGGTGCCGATTTCGCCGTGGCGAACAAGATTCAATTTTTTGATTAAAAGCGTAAATTAACGGTTTATGGTCCGTATAAATTGAGAATTCGCGCGCTTCCAACATATGCCTAAAATATTTAACAGAAGAATAAATGGCCAAAAGTTCACGATCATAAGCACTATAGCGCGATTCCGCGTCAGAAAGTTTACGTGAAAAAAAACCTAGAGGTTGGAGACCGTGTTCTGTTACTTGTTGAATTGAACTTCCAATTCCATAATCACTGGCATCTACGTGCAAAACGAGCTTAGCATTTGGAGCGGAATGAGCCAATAATGCAGCATTAGCTAATTGCTGTTTTGTAAGTTCAAACGCCGTTTCGGTTTCTGATGTCCAAGTGATAGGTCGTTTATCATTTTTCTTTTTAGAACCCTTTAGAAAATTGCTAAGAATAGTTTGATGTTTGGCTGCATTTGGCAAGAAACGTCTATAAAAATTCAATAAACCCAAGTATTTGCAGAGCTTAGATACTGTTGTGGGTTTCGGAAATTTAAGTACGGCTTCTACTTTGTTTGATAACGGCTTCAAACCTTCTTTGGAAACTAGATGTCCTAGAAATCCGATTTCTGGTACTCCAAATACACATTTTGTTACATTTAATTTTAGCCCGTAAGCATTTAAGCGTTCAAAGAGAAGGCGCAAATGTTCCCTATGCTGTTCTTCGTTTTCCGAAAAACATAAAATATCATCAAGATACGCGTAACAAAATTTTAGGCCACGCAAAACTTCATGTATAAACCGCATAAAAGTTTGTGCCGCGTTTTTCAAACCGAAATTTAATTTACAAAATTCGTATAAACCCCAGGGCGTCGAAATTGCTGTCTTATGAATGTCAGACTCAGCAATAGGAATATGAAAATAAGCCTTTAAAATGTCCACTTTGCTAAAAATGTTTTTACCATGAAGGGCGTGAGAAAAGTCATGGAGATATGGAATTGGATAGGAATCAAAAATAGTTTTAGCGTTTAAAGAGCGGTAATCTCCAACCGGGCGTATACCTTCCGGTTTTTTGTTTACAATGTGTAAAGGGGAAGCCCAATTAGATTTTGAGGGTCTAATTATGTTTTCTGAAAGCATAAATTCAAATTCTGCTCTAGCGGCATCCTGAACCTTAGGATGTAACCGCCTAGGTAGGCAGTGTACAGGAGGGACACGAGTTAAGATATGATGAACAGTATCATGGGGTGCAGATTGAATCTTCAAAGAAGGGTTAGTTATATCAGGGAATTCTTTTAAAATTTGGTGATAGGGATCATTGGTGGATATAGTTGTGATAGATTCCTGTGTTGAAGAACGAATACTTCCCAATGCATGCAACCAAGTAGTTGGATCAATTAATTGTTTCTTCTTTAAATCTATCAAAAGACCAAAATTTTGTAAGAAGTCTGCTCCTATAATTGGTAGGGAAACATTTGCAATTAAAAAATCCCAAGAAAATTGACGACGCAAACCTAGACTTAATTCTAAACGCTTTGTTCCGTATACTGGAATTTTCGTTCCATTTGCTGCAAAAAGTTCCAAAAACTCTGCGCGTATGGAAGAGGAACGTTGTGGTACTGGAATGCAACTTACACAGCTCCCAGAATCAATTACAAATTTTTGATTAGAAACGCGATCAAAGACAAAGAGACGGGCATTTTGTTTGCTAGCTGAAAACCCGCCCATAACAGCTACTGCAGGTTTCCCTGAGGGGTGTAGTTGCATGGAGCATTGCATTTTTTTTTGCCTTATCCTGAAAACGAGCATGATAAAAACACATGCCTGATGTACTATCATATGAGTTATCCCGTGAGCGGCTAGGAGATCGGGAAACATTTCGTTTCTGGAATCTGTTTTTAGAGAAGTTACGAGATCGATTGAATGATAGCTTCTCGACTTTTTCTGTTAGGTTTTGCACTTGATCAGTGAGGGCTTTGATCTGATCAGTGACAGAGTTTTGACCAGAATTTGTTGCCAAAGAAAATACCGAGGAATCGCTTGTTACCTCATGAATTTTATCAGCAAGCATAGCGAGTTCCTGAAGTCTTTCTGATGAAGCAAAAAGAATAGATTGCACTTGTTTAGGCAATCGTTGCATCCAAAGATTTTTAAGAATATCATCTGTCAACTGACCAGATGAAAGCTCTCTCATTTCTCTTAACAAAAGGCTTGGTTTTTTATCACCCAACGGTAAATCAGAAAGAAGTTTTTTAATCCGTTGGCTATCAGAATCGGCAAATTCCGCTATTAAACGATTTTTAAGAGTGTTATATTTATCATTTGTTGGGGTGTTTAAAATAACATCCGAAATGTGCGCTAGGATATCTGAATCTATAGTTGCTACTAATGCATTATATTTAGTATCATCAGATGTTATTCTGGATAGTTCAAAAGCAGATTCAACTTGTTTGAAATATAATGAAACATTATGTTTGAAATATAATGAAACATTATTTCGCCAGAAATTAGGGATTTTTAAAGCTACTGCAGCGGCTTGAGGTGGGTCCACAATGTGCACCCCCTCGTCACTATTATTTCCTTGCATAGTGATAGTACAAATAGGAATTACTAAATACATAAAAATATAATATCAATAATACACAGAAATGATAAGCACATAAAATAAATGGAAACTGATAAAATGGTGTACCATAATGAGCAAGTAAATATATAAGTATAAAGTATAAATGAAAATAAAACCACCCTGGTATAATAACTCTAAATGCTTAATCGTAGTGAATAGAAACTTTGCGGGGTATTTCACCTTTCAAAACTCACTAATTTCACAAACAACGTGCACAGAAAGATCACCAGCTTCGTATAAATACGTCGACATGAACACTGCACTGCGAAACAGATGGGGGGAACGACGAAAGATGAGCGCTGCGGCGAAGGAAACTGCTGCGACAGTGTCAGAAGAAGTGTTGCAAAGCGATTTTGTGAAACTTGAGATGACACTTGGGTTGGGTGGTCTCGGAGTGGGATCAGGCTTGGACGGAAGAGAGATCCATGATGCTGTAGTTGAGCCGGGGGACGGAATTCGCTCTCCCAGGGGTGGAGTGTTGATGTTGACAGCAGGCCATAGTTTCCGTGGTGAAGTTGGAATTAGAGCATTGCCGTTTCATAGGAGACGGATTGAAAGAAATCTCCAAACCAAATGTAGGTCAGGGGTATTTCGCAACTAGAAGATGCGTCACGGGCAATGGTGCTATCGGATTTGGTCACACCATCCACGATAGATAACAGGAAAGTTCATTGTCTGGGTTACCACTGCCGGGGTCTTGCGTGTTGGTAATGTAAGGGATACTTAACAAGATCCCCGGTAAAATGACTATCAGAAGGTTGTTTTCTTGTTATGAAATATTGGATAAATCATGGGCTGGATCTTGATAACAAAACAATTTAATCACACTATTTACGTGGCTACATTCTATTTCTAATAAACTAAATCATATTATGTACAAGTGATCAGAAACTTCGTAGAGGAGCAATGAGGCCTCATGTCTGGTGCTCATGAATTTTCGTAGCCGAGTGTAAAACAGAGATGTTACTTTAAGAAGAATCAATTTAGAATGAGGGAAAGGCTGTACACCATTGGTTGGTTTGGTACCACGTGGGATACGGATCTTTTATAATAGGATGGGAAAAATCTCAAGTTGGGTGGTATGGATGACCTGGAATGGAATGTCTTCTGAGAAAGGAACTCAAGAAAACACCAGATGCTGATGATTGAGATTTCCCATTGCTATTGCCTTTGTGTGAATGCACCAGAACATGTCCGCCACAAACTAACTTCAGTCAACTAACGGACTCAGCTAACAACTAGCTCCGTGACTCAAAAACAGTCAACAACAACTAACTAACTGCATCATCCGCTCTCCCTGAACTTTTATAGGATGACCTGAGAACATACGTGAACCTTCTTGAAACTCCCAGAGGTAGATGTCTGGAGAACTTTCCAGAGAGTAGTCGAAAAGACCTATATAGGATATGGGATACATGTACCTATACATGTACCGAAAATGTCGCCAAATGGTCGCCAAGTTTGGCGATATTTGGGGATTTTTCGCCAAATTTGGCGACAAAAATTAGTCGCCAAAACCGTCGCCAACTTGGCTCTATCTCGCCAATTTGGCGAGATTCCCATTACCATAATGTTAAATGCCCTGCCCCTTGAAACTCGCTTCCCAGAGTTACCTCTGTAAAACCCGCTATCAAGCGATAACACCCCTATTGCCGGGAAACAAACCATTGCATTGCCCTATGCGAAATGTACAGAAATTTATCTATTTACAAAATTAACACTACGAAATATTTACAAATATACAAAAATTCGTAACAATATATATATATGTATATGTATATGTGTATATATATATATATTTAATTCAATATGTATATATATATATGTATATGCATATATATATATGTATATGCATATATACATATATTTAATTCAATATATATATGTATATGTGTATATGTGTATATATATATATATTTAATTCAATATGTATATATATATATATATATATGTATATGTATATATACATATATTTAATTCAATATATATATATATATATGTATATGTATATATACATATATTTAATTCAATATATATGTATATGTATATGTGTATATGTGTATATATATATATATATATATATATATATATATATATATATATATATATATATATATATATATATATATATATATATATATATATATATATATATATATATATATATATATATATATATTTAATTCAATATAGGAGCTAAGACAACTTTGAACTCGGTTTTCTACGCTGAGTATCTAGCGAGCGGAGTTCTGTGAGTGGGGTCGCCTTTCGGATGGCCGTTCGCAGAGCTGTTTTTTGTACGTGCATAACGCCTGGTAGATATGTGATCTTGAGCTATATAGATTATCATGCGACTAAAGGTTACAAATTATGGGTGTTAAACATACCCAACCGTAAAAAATTATCTTCATTAGTGAATAACGCGTCCACAGGGAAGGCAGGATTTACTGCGACCTTCTGTATGTCCCACTGGATAAAGTTATTATGCAGAGGATAATCCTCCGGTTTCAAAGCTTGCACTTTCTGCAATGATACGAATGCATTTCCTCTTCATTTCAAATCCTTCAAACGGTTGATTGGTACTTGGGTTTTGGGTACTTGTACGCAATGGACTAAATTGTGATTATTGGGGTGAGGGGGGAATAAGCGTAGGTAATCAGTACTTGGCAGGCTACAGTTTTTATCGAATTAATCTCAATTCAGTGCAATGTGTGCAAAGCAGCTGAAGCAATTGAAATGAATTAATCCGAAATAACTGTAGCCTACCAAGTTCTGATTGTCTATGCTTATCCCCCCTAAGAATCACAATTTTGTTCATTGTGTACAAGTACCCCAAACTAAACGCGGCCGCTTGGTGGCAAACTTTAGATTTCATAACTTTTTCTGGCTGGCTTGGCTGGTTTTTTTTTACAACGTCTAGTTTTTTTGGGAAGATAATTTCTATCTGGTGGTAATAATTCGGCTTAAGAGATAATTTTGAAAAGTTTGCATATTATTACACAACACCGTAAAAAGTCAAAGAATCTGTTTAAATTTTAAAAGACAATTTTTAAATTTTTTGTTGCAGTACAGAATTCAAGACAATATTCTTTTTAAACAGAGTTAGCTTGAGAAGTTTTAATTCATTTTGACACATTTATAACTTTGAATTCTTATCATTGTGAAACACGGTGTAGTTCGATTTTTCACAACTTGGTTTGAAGGAACATAAGTTTGTCGGAGAAATTTAATACAACCCAAAAACGTTCAATATCGATGATTATGATATTAATGATTATTTGTAAATGCATTAAAAACTGCCCTTAGTATGTATATAGTAAATAAGAAGTGATGGAATTCGAATTTTCAGTCGTTTGATGATGAGTTTCAATTGCGTTTCTTCATTTGGAGAGATTAATTTTTATTTGCTTTAATTGAAAGTATTAGAGGGAACATTTGGTACATTTATTCTATTACTTTTGCTTTATATTTGTTGAACTGTAGATTTGTAGAGCTAGATATGCTGTTTAATTTATTGATTGCTAATTTAAAGTGATTTTTTTTTATTTGGTAGAATTGGCGCTTCAGATTTCTCTGATTCAAATCTTTAAAAGTCAGGCACTGCTTATCCTGTGCACCAACCACTCTTTGTACTAAATAATCCCGAAATGTAATGTTCCAAATTTTTTTTAATTATATTTATTCCAGATAGTCTCAATCCCAATGAATGTGGTGAATCTCATTTCTTGTGCGACGACGGTCGGTGCGTACCTCGCGTGGCCAAATGTGATGGCTATGATGACTGCTGGGATGGATCCGACGAAAAATGTGAGTGTTCCTTCTTAATTACTTAAAAATGTGAACAGTACGAGTGATCACACTTCATTGCTAATTAGTGAATACTCATTCTTAAACTTTAAATCTTCACAAAATTTGATGCTTTTGGCACCAGGAAAAAATGAATAATAATAATAAAAAACAAACTATAATAACAAACATTTCTTTTCTTTTTAAGCAGTTAAAAATTTCGCCACGGATGCTTTATAAACTATAATTGTATGACAGATATTCTAAACTTTATTCCATTCTATTTTTACTTTATATTTTTTCCCTCCCAACCTGCCAAATTGTTATACCATCTGGCATATAAGCCCTTAAAACACCACATTTCCATTAAGAGGAAGACCTATACTAAACTCCAACTTAACTTGACATCACTAGACGATAGATCTTCAACGTGCTCATAGGCAATTAATCCATTTTAGCGGAGTGAAGACATAATTCTCGCCAAACCTTATAGCCTTTTGTTCTCTACAGGGTTGTGGTTTGGCGAACATTATGCCTTCACGCCGCCAAAATGGATTAAATACATATGAGCACTGTGACGATCTACCGTCTAAGTGATGTCAAGTTAAGTTGGAGTTAAGTATAGAAAGGATCATTCCCTATACTCGCTGTGTTACAATCTCGTAGCCCATTAGAAACTAGTTATTATAATTGAAAATTAAAATAGCAAAATACAAAACCAGATGGAACTCCTGTAATGTATTGACTTAAGGATTTGAAATATAAAAGAAAATATATTAAACCCTGTTTTCGAGTTTTTAATTTATGTCATTTCATTAAGTGATCATTTTGGAGCTTTCTCACACAATTTCAAGGTTTATACATGTTATCCCCAGTGATGTAGAGGGCGCTGCTAATGTAATCCCCTAGCGGCGACTTCGTCGCCAGAGAGAGAGAATGATCGAAGGTGTGGAGGTGAACGGACGTGGAAGTCGCCTCTCCTAGTTTGGGTTTAAGAACCTATTTCTATCTAATGCACGAATAAACCTGCTGTCCATTTAATTGGCCTCTTTCACTTTTACCCCTTCATCATACAACATGGGGTCATAATTGACCCCATGGGGTCATTTTTACCCGCGATCATACAACATTTAAAAAACTGCACTTCCACGCATCCAGAGGTCAAACCAAAATCCTCTTCACGAAAAAAAAAAAACTTTACTTCTACGCATCCAGAGGTCAAACCAAAATCCTCTTCACGAATTACCGCAGCAGTCAGCGACCACCAGTGGAATCTACAAATAAAAGGAAAACTCATCAACCAGCGTCGTCATTATACAACTGCATATCACTCGCTTCGCCGAACAAGTCCCACTTCAGCCGTCAAGCAGAAGTTCAACGAAGCTAACATCGTTATTCCACATAGCCAGCAAGAATCCAGAATCCTGAGCCAAATCGAACCTGCAACCACAACACTGTCGCTTCGCCGAACAAGTCCCACTTCAGCCGTCAAGCAGAAGTTCAACGAAGCTAGCATCGTTATTCCACATAGCCAGCAAGAATCCAGAATCCTGAGCCAAATCGAACCTACAACTACAACACTGTCGCTTCGCCGAACAAGTCCCACTTCAGCCGTCAAGCAGAAGTTCAACGAAGCTAACATCGTTATTCCACATAGCCAGCAAGAATACAGAATCCTGAGCCAACTCGAACCTGCAACCACAACACTGTCGCTTCGCCGAACAAGTCCCACTTCAGCCGTCAAGCAGAAGTTCGACGAAGTCAGCAAAGTTATTCCACATCGACCAACTACTACGAACCAGAAACCAGAAGCAACGAGTACTCTTCGAAAGAGCAACAACATAAACGGATACAGCTCCAAAAGCGAAGTAAAATCAAGAAACGCAGGTAGGATCCATCTTATTATAATTATGTTTAAAAATATCAAAAAGCAAGATCTCGTATTTGTCGCCGCTGAGTTAGATATCGTTGTACCGGATGGTGCCACAATTCTAAAATTAAAAAACTTAATTGAAAAAAGTGAAATTTTCGTTGAAGATCCAGATTTCGTTAAAGATTTAATAACAACAGTTGTAGAGGAAAGAAAAACCCAAGAGGCTAATGAAAAAATTAAGAATGAAATCGAAAAAATTAAACTTGCACAGTTAGATGCTAAAATTAAACTAGCTCATTTAGAGAACAAAATCCAAATTCCAGTAACTGCAGAACCCTCTGATATTATTTGTGCTAACTCAATAACACCACCTAATGTAAACGAAAACATAAAAACGCTAGTCCCACTTCCGATTGAAAACTGATTCGAAATCCACACGGAAAAAAAATGCTATGTTGCTTTAAAAAAGGAGGAATATATCACTTTTCCAGCTGAAAGAAATAACGAAATTTTAAATACTTCGCAAATCCTTCCGATTCCTGAAACGCAAAATGACACGTGTCAAGGTCATACAAATGATAATTCAACGGAAAACACGGGCTCTCCATTGATGGAGGCGGGGCTTAATGTCCCCATGAGAAAAGATGAACGATCATTGGAAGATCTCGATGAAGTGTGTGTTGTAACAGAAGACGGAGGAAAAGGCTCAAAACCAGAAGCTCCTGGTCCAGAATGTAAACAAACAGCACACGTTGACTGTTTACCTTTTCTGTTTACGATTGGGGATAGCGTGAGTTTAAACGAAGCGGATTTCTTGCACATTAACGACGATAATTTACGGAATACTGTTATGAATAAGGTCAAGATTTACAAACCAAAGAAAATAGAAAGTACAAATTTTCAAATGAAGCTTTTCCTACCAGTTGAAACTCCAATCTTCAAGCCAAACTACATCGATGGAATAATTTCCGAGAGTACTTATGACTTATGCAACTCACCGTCTGCTATTCAAAGATTTATGCAGATTGTTTTTCGTGAACTTTTAGTAGCTAAAATATTAATCTTTATGATGAAGTGCTGGGAAGATACTTAAGTTTCTTCAATTTTCTTCTACAAGAACTTTTTACAGAAGAGACTCTTTTTTTTTTCTTTCTTTTTGTGAACTTTTGAAAGGAGAGACTTTTTTTTCCATCACGCAAACTTTTTAAAGAAGATACTTTTTTTTCTTTTTATGGACTTTTGAAAGAAGATTTTTTTTTCTTTCACACAAACTTTTTAAAGAGAGACTTTTTTTTCCCTTTCTATAAACTTTTCATGGTGCAAGAACTTTTTCCACAGACTTTAAATTTTTAAGAACTACACATTGTGATCTTCAAGACATTAATGTTGTTTAAATTTTATTATTGTGCTGTATTTTTCAATATCTTTATTTACATGTGTAGTATATATCAATGAGTCGGCGGTCCTCCTCAATCAAGATGGCCGAGTGTTATCCCCAGTGTGATGTAGAGGGCGCTGCTAATGTAATCCCCTAGCGGCGACTTCGTCGCCAGAGAGAGAGTATGATCGGAGGAGTGGAGGTGAACGGACGTGGAAGTCGCCTCTCCTAGTTTGGGTTTAAGAACCTATTTCTATCTAATGCACGAATAAACCTGCTGTCCATTTAATTGGCCTCTTTCACTTTTACCCCTTCATCATACAACATACATAGTAGTTTCTAAACGTACTGGGATAGAATTTCGGAACAATTTAGAAACGTGACTCATGTTTTTAGAGTATTTTTATGCTGCATCGAATGAAAAAAAAAGCAAGACGATATAACTAATCTAAAAAAAAGTTACAGTCCTTTTTACTTTCAATTACCAGTATGTATATATACTTCGGGTAATGAAAGTATAGCATTCGGACAATTTTTGTTTAATTTTTTTGATTTTTTTGCATTTGTCCACGTTTTGGAACATCCTGATTTCAAAAAAGTGATGTAAAAAAATGTCTGTGTGTCAGTGGTCAGCATAACTCCCGAATAAATTGACCAACGATGTTCAAATTGGTATGAGGGTTAGTGGCGGCCATGGGACCTACCAATAAGGTTTTCGTCAAAATCGCGCATGCCCATAAGGTAGCTGCCATTGAAAAATATCATGTTTTTCAATGATTACTAAAAAACGGCTCTAACGATTTTGATAAAAATCGCTGTGGTAATGCCTCTTAAGGTGTTCTAAACATCCCCACCCCCAAAATTCCCATAAAAATGCTTTAACTTCATAAAAATTTAAAAAATGAATGCCTTCAACACAGAGTGCCTTCAACACACTTCTCCTCTCGGTTTCGCTTATAATAAAGGATAACATAAGGATTTTCGAAAAGTATATCGCCAAAATCACCATTTTGGCAATTTTTTAAATTTTTTTTAATACCCATACCAGAATTATCGCAAAAAATATCGCCAAACTGACCACTTATTCAAAAAGAAGGATGAAAATATACAAACGGTATGACATAAATCCACTTCAGTATTATAGTGTAATTGAAAGTTGTGCGATGTTCCACACCCCTTGTTACAAATGAAAACACATGTAAAAACTGAGGAAAGATGAAATACGACATAAAAAAATTGGTTCGTTCATGAACCTTAGCAAAAATGTTTTATTTGTCATGAGAATAAAGAAACAAGAGTCCATAAAAATATTTAGCATAGAAGTGTGTTTTTTAAAGGCGTTGGGGAGGGAGGGTGAAGGGTGTTTTATAAACTGAAAATTGAAATTCGATATAACCCGGGAAAATAACACATGTGTGTGGAGTATTTTTTGACTCTGAATCGAATAAAAAAAAGTAAGGTGATGTTACTATCCAATCAAAAGTTATAGTCCATTTTATAATCGTAAATACAAGTAACAAAAAAGTACAAGTAATGAATCAAAACTGTGTACAACCAAAATTCAATAGAAAGAGTACGAGTTATTAATTAAATAACTAAGTAATGGTGAATAATTTAAATAGTAAGTAAACAAAAGCATAAGAGATCAAGAATAATTAATAAATTATGTACACATTTATAGTATATCACTTAAATTTATGCAAGTAAAAATGACTAACTTTTTGTAGGATAGTTATATCGTCTTGCTTTTTTTCATTCGATTCAGCGTCGAAAAATACTCTACACACATGTGTCGCATGCGGGTTATACCAAACTTAGTTTTCAGTTTACCCCCCCCCCCCTTCCTTCCCCTCAAAAAACACCCTTCTATGCTAGATATGTTTAGGACTCTTTAGTTTCTTTATTCACATGAAAAATGGAACGTTTTTGCCAAGTTTCCTGAAAAGACCAATTTTTTAATTCTCTATGTTTTAATTTTCCTTTCCTTGGTTTTTATACGATTTTTCATTTATGACGACTGGAACCCTTTTTAGCTAAGCTACATCGTCTTGCTTTTTTTCATTCGATTCAGCATAAAAAATATTCGAAAACATCAATCATCCATCACTGGTTCGTTCTCAATTGTGACAGAGCCTCTCGAAAAGCAATTTCCAGATTAGCAGGGCCGACCAAACGGTATAGTGGTTAGCGTGCTAGCTTCTAGACCGCGACGTTGCGGGTTCCGAGTCCCGTGTTAGGCATGGGTGTTTGTAAATGTATGTTGGCTTGTCTAATGACGAATGTTTCGGCGCATTATAGCCCTCGTGTTGCTGACGGCGCCAGATAACCTGAAAACAACCAACCAGATTAGCAGGCGGTCACACTAAAAGTGTCTCGTTTTTCGAGGGCAGGAGGATCTTTGCAGTCTGCTCTAAATGTCAAGCTCAGAAAGTTTCTCCTGAACACTTCCTGAACTGTCTGGGACTTTCTAGAGAGGACTCTTCCCCCCCCCCCCCCTTTCCCTTCTGGTCTTTGACTTGCTTAGGGTCAACGGTCTAATGGACTTTTTCTGACTTCATCAGACAGCTGGAGGATGAATTGTAACAACAATATTAAAGATATTTTCAAATCCATTAATCGTTATATGGATAATTAATTCAATAAAAATGTAGTCAAATGTTAAACAGAAAACTTGATCCTGTCGAAAAAGAGAAGATTAAAATTTGTGTGGCACTGTGTGGCTCCATACCTGTTGATGTACTTACTGTACATAGTTCGGATTTGGAAAGGTTAAAAGTAAACCAAGACTTCTATGCCTAAAAATTATAAATAGATCACAAAAAAATGTAGTTATTAAAACACTTCAGTAAAGTCCAGTAAAATATGTCCTAAATGGAATTTCAATATAATCTGAAAAACCGCAATTTCTTAGAAGTTGATAGTTCCATCGCTATCTTTAAGAAATATACTGTCAGCGTCAAAAGTGAACCTACACCTTCAAATTTCACAAACTCAGCTTCCAAATGTTTACTTAGTAAGTAGGGAAAATGATCATTTTTTGTGAAAAAATTATATATACCCAAAGGTTAATATTACTTCGTAATTTTGATAGCACTAATGGTCGGCCTTTGTTTATCTTCTGCGATAAACTGTAAATGCATCCTCATTGAATAATTAATTTGGTTTCCCTGAACGTGAACACATCTAAATAGTTACAGTCAAATAATATCTTAGGGTAATATCATGAACAGACAATTGACTTTTTATACAATTTTCCTCATTTCTCTCAAGGATTTACCATAATTTTTTCAATCACCCGATGAATTTATGTACTTTCTCACTAATTTCTTTACGACGCGTTTGCATAATTCTCAACAACGTAAAATAAAGTAAAGTTTTAACTTAAATAACCTAAACTTTCAGGAAACTCAATTTACTGAACTCTCAAAACGCAATTTAAAAGAAAAATCAAGAAAAAAATGTGTGCTGTACGATCACTTTTGACTTGCAGATTTGTACTATTTTTTATAAATACTTAAGTGGACTATTTACATATTGCAGAATTTGATTTTCTACAGTGATCATTTCGACTTAGTAATTGCCACATGTATTCTACTTAAAAATTTCGAATTTCAATTTAATGTTTCCTTTTTATCTAGGGCCGACTAAACGGTATAGTGGTTAGCGTGCTAGCTTCTAGACCGCGAGGTTGCGGGTTCGAGTCCCGTGTTGGCATGGGTGTTTGTAAATGTATGTTGGCTTGTCTAATGACGAATGTTTCGGCGCATTATAGCCCTCGTGTTGCTGACGGCGCCAGATAATCTGAATACAACCAACCAACCTTTTTATCTAGGAATTTGATTCTAGAAAATGGTGTAAGTTCACTTTTGACTCTGACTGTATATTGATTTCTCGACTTAAAAAAATCTAGATCTTGATTGGTTTTGCTAGTAGCAATATAAGTATAATTTATTAATGACATATTAAATTGTAATACATCTCTTACAGGTGAACCGGATGGCTATGGTAATTATTACTCCAATCCAGTGGAAACTACACTCATGTCCATAAATTAAGGATAATTCAGTTTTTCCCTAATAATTTCTCAGTGGAGTAGCATAGACACTTGAAATTTACTTCAAAGACACATCTTTATACAACAAAACGATAATTAAAACAACTCAGTCGCAGAATGAAATGCAAAGTGTACAGCGGGGCATATGCAAAAGAATGGAGTACCATTAGTGTGCAGTTGTACAGATGCATTTACATTGAAAATCACTCAACACGTGGAGTTGAGTTTTAGTGTGAGGTATGATCTTCCCTGTCATCAATATTTACTTGGCACAGTATTCTCATACTTAACATGAGTGACTTGATGAATTCTAGTGCCTAAATTGCTCGTCCCTCCTTTTGATATGTTTGCAAGTGAGGGAAAGTTCCAAATGCATTAAATCTTTACACAATGAATATCGTAGAAGCGTCCCACACATGTTTGATGAAATTTGGAGTAGAGGAGTGATCTATCTTACTTATAGGGGCGATACTCACATTTTTAATCCTTTATCCAAAGCAAAAGTGGAATAAAATAAACCATAACTATCAATAAACGCGATTTTGAAACGGATATTTCACAATTAAAGACGTGTCTAAATCAAGTTAACGTGATTACAGTAAAAAAGTGGAATTTAATTATTTTTTGGGCTCTTGGGGAGCTTATTAAACAAATTCAACAAATTGAATATAAAGACCAAAACTCTTTTCCCACCAAATCATTATCTTGAACTGGCATTTACCATGAAATATCAAGTTCCCACCTTTCTACAGATCCTCTGATGTCCAATATTACTGATGAGACTGACAAAATTATTTTCAGTAAATAGTATCTGATGTTAAAAAGTCTTTGGGGGCAGTGTGTTGACTTGGTTACATAAGCTCCCCAAGAGACCAAAAGATAATTAAGTTCCCCTTTTTCCCTGTAATTATGTTAACTTGATCTAGACAAGTTTTTAATGGTGATATATCGGTTTCTAAATCGTATTTATTGATACTTATGGCAAATTTTATTCCACTTTTGCTTTGGATAAGCGATTAAAAAATATGAATATCGCCCCTATAAGTAAGCCAGGTCACTCCTCTAATCCAAATTTCTTCAAGTATGTGTGGGAAGCTTCAACGATATGAATTCTGTTAAGACTTGGTGTATTAGGAACTTTCCATCACTTACAAACAGTTCAAAAGGTGGGGCGAGCAATTTAGCCACTACAATTCATCAAGTAACTCATGTTAAGTATGAGAATACAGTGCTAAGTAAACACTGATGACAGGGGAGATCATATCTCACAGTAGAAGTCACACTACATGAGTTGAGTGATTTTTAACGTAAATGCATCTGTACAACTGCACACTAATGGTACTCCATTCTTTTGCATATGCACCCGCTGTACACTTTGCATTTCAATTTGCGACTGAGTTATTTTAATTATCATTATGTTGCATAAAGATGTCTCTTTGAAGTGAATTTCAAGTGTCTACCCTGCTCCACTGAGAAGTTATTAGGGAAAAACTGAATTATCCTTAATTTATGGACACGAGTGTACTACAGAGGACATGATCTCGGAAGCATATTCTGAAGTCTCTGAGATTACAACTTCTGCCCCTACTCTCGGATCCATACCAAAGGCGACATCGAAAGAAAGTAGATAATCTGCATTCCTACTTAGCTCTTCATCAATCCCTCCTTATCTTCTCCTGGTGACCACAAAAACTGTGCATTAGGAAGGTTAAAAAAAAAAAAAAAAAAAAGTTTCTAAATGCATGAGGTAAAAAAAAGTTGATACACAACTTGATGAAAAAAAAAAACTGTAAAAAAAATAAATAATAATATTTTCCGATCGCGCATTCACCTCAAAGTTTGGAGGAAATACAAACAATAACTATTTTTCTTAAATTTTTAAAATTTCTAAACGTTATATATTTGAAAGGCAATAGTTTGCAGTGAGTAGTGAAAGGGTGGACACTATTCCATACATTTTTAAAAAATATATCAGTAACTAAAAATACTCAAAAGTAAAAAATTTTGTTAAAAAAAAAAAAAAGATTTTTTATAAAATGGATATTAAAGTTATTTTTTACAATTTTTTGTTAAAAATGTTTTATCTACTTCAAAATCACTTCAAAGTTTTGAATAAATAAAAAAAAAGACATTTTTTTCATCAATTTGTAGAATACACCAATAACTAAATTGCCGAGGTACATTAGTTTGTATTGTGTAGAATGAGGAATGAAGTAGATAGAACTTAGAAAAAAATCAAATGAGTAATTATTCATTAATAATCGTTCGTGCATAAAATTTGGTACATTGGTAAAAACTGTGTTGTGGCGGGTTTCAATCTGAGTTTGCCTTTCTCGTGGTGCCTTCTCTTCCTTTGAAGCTTATATACTTACTTGCTTATTCGTTGGATTACAGCGCAAGTGGCTGTGATTGTGACTGCCATTAATAGTGGCTGGAAATAATCTGGCAGATCAAATTAAACATTGGGAGACCACTACATTGAGATATATGCCTCCTATACTCCAATGAACTATCGCCGACCAAATGGTATAGTGGTTAGCGTGCTAGCTTCTAGACAGCGAAGTTGCGGGTTCGAGTCCCGTGTTAGGCATGGGTGTTTATAAATGTATGTTGGCTTGTCAAATGACGAATGTTTCGGAGCATTATAGCTCTCGTGTTGCTGACGGCGCCAGATAATCTGAAAACAACCAACCAATGAACTACCATTCAGACACCTATTTAAACACTTAGATAGTATTACTACAGGGCCAATATCTTTCAATGAGATCAAAAATTGAAGAGTCATCGATCAAAAATTAAAGAACAATGAAAAATTTCCCTCGACTGATTTTTTCCGTGTTGACTCTTCAATTCCTCAAGCTGAGATGAAAGTACTGAGCACAGATTAGTTATATAATGATATTTTTGCAGTGATTAGATTAGGCCAATGACATGGCATCTTGCAAACCCAATGCCCTTTCACACTCCAGATGACTAACAACAGAAAGCAGAGTACTTAGAGTATATGCGAGTGAATGTAAACCATCGGATGAACTCAAACAAGTAGTATTCTTTATTTTATATTGTTACATGCCACATTGATTTCGAATTTAAAAATAAAGTTAATTTTCTGAAGGACCTAAGAACATATGAGACATTTAGATTGTCTCGATACCTCCCTGAATATTTACTGGATGTTTTAAACTCAGTTATTGAACGAAATGCTTCCTTACCTCACCCAAAAAATTTGATTTCGGCAATGATTTTGTACGAAAACTGAGATGTAAGAGAACTGAGGCGTCGGTTTCTGAAATCTCGAAAACTTTAATAGAGAAAAACAATCTGGCATTTCAAGGCAACCAAACTTAACTTTATTGCCACTGACTACGTGTACATAATTAATTGGAATGCTTGTAATAGGACTCCTCCTTTGTTAAGAGTAATAAACGAATATTAGAAAAGAGTGGCGCATCCGAGGTAGCACAGCTGTATTGGAGGAAATAGGGGAAGATTGGAAGATCGGCCGAGCATAGTTAGAAAATACACGATTTTTCAACAAAAAAACAAGTCAAAACTAACACATAGTTTTGTTTCTCATAAATACAATATCCCAAGTTTAAAACTGCTCATCGGCGTATCAAAACCTCTTCTATATTTTATCCAGAATTGTGAGAGATTGGCTAATATTATTTCCAACAACCGATTCACAACGTTCCACATCGGGATTAGCCTATGTCTTGCAAAATTGGTCAGCGTTTCTGTGCTACTAGGGACCATTGAAACCAGACTTCAAATTATCTCCTTGTCACTTACAAGCTGTTGAACGCTTATGTAGAGAGACAAGACAAAAAGTGGGTGGCGCTGACGCAAAAGACGTTAGGACAATATATATATATATATATATATATATATATATATATATATATATATATATATATATATATATATTTAAAGATTCATAACGCCCGACTTTTCTACAAAAGTTTCCTTCCAAGTGCATCACTGGGATAGATAGCTCGAGAAAAAAGTGAACCAAATGAATAATAGCATGTTTAAAAAAAAAAAAAAAATGTAAGAATAAATAACAATCGTACCCATTTTAAAGAAAAATCATTATTTCTTACAAAAAATTTTACTTTTTAATATTTTTAATTATTAATATATGTTTTAAAAATGCGTAAACTAATGTTTTTTCGTGTTATACCAAACTATTACCTTTCAAATGTATAACGCTTAGAAATTAAAAAAGTTTAGGAAAAATAGTTATTTTTTGTATTTTCTTCCAACTTTGAGGTAAATGCGCGATCGGAAGATATTTTTTTTTTTCAAATTTTTTTGTACAGTTTTTCTTATCAAGTAGTGTATCAACTTTTTTTACCTCATGCGTTTCAAAATCAAATAATTATTTTTTTCGAACTACCCTACTGTGCATGTTCCATTAGCACATCAAACACATCATGCACCAACAACTACCGTAAAATGGGGTGAATCGGAACACTTTTCAACTTTCAAAGTAAAAATCGGTTCTAATAAGATTGTTAAGGAACATATTTTTGACTTTGAAACTTGGGTCTTACCTTCTTCTTTGCGGATCAACTCAAAAAATGTTGAAAAAACTAGGACTTTAATTTATTTTGAATTTTTTCGTGGTGTTCCGATTCACCCAGCAGAAAGGGGTGAATCGGAACACTCATTACAATTTATGACTGATCTTATTTAAACGTTTACAGGGTGACAAAAAACAAGTAATAATGCATTGTGGTGAATAGGAACACAAAATTATCATAAAAAATCATTTAATATGACGGATAAAATTTGTGTTTGTCAATTATTGTCAAAACAAATCATATGTTTGAAAGCGTATCAACTCTTCTCCTATAACTAATCCAAATAGACTTACAAATTAATTTTTTTTAATGTACTTTGTGTTTGCTTGGCGTATGACTGCAAATTCCTTAAAATATCTTGTGAAAGAAGAAAAGCACCCTCATTTGTGTCAGAAAATCTCTTCGTTCATGGGCGCTTTTTGTAAAACACACTTATATAGCAATAATCTTGTGGGTGTAAAACTTTGCTCACATGAGTCTTCATACATTTTCCCATATCACTTGAAGATAACAAAGTCATTTAGAGAAAAATACATTGGAACAATCGGGTTTTCTGCCATGCGGAAACTAGGTTCCTCTTCTGACATTTATTCAAGCCTGCAATCTTGATTACTGTCTTGAAGGGAGTAATTAGACTCTTTTTCGGTCTTTGAATCTTGTATGGAATATAATCTTGCTAAAAATAGCTTTTTAATATCACTTTTCAAGTGTTCCGATTCACCCCGCAAATCTCAAAATCGAGACGAGGCAAAATATAAAAATTCATAAAATAAAAAGTTTTTAAAACCAAGTTAAATTAAGTATGGCATGCTGTTGTGGATGTTTATACTTATCTAAAAATATATTAATTAAGTCTATAGCTGGTATATGTTATTAGTTACGGGATAAGTTTTAGAGGGTTTAAATCCCATTTGACTGTATGCACGCTGTTTCAGAGTGTTTTTTTTTAAAAAAGGAGAGTGTTGAAAACCACACAAAACTTGTTCCAAGATTCCAAAAATGTTAGCCAAATAAAAAAAAAAACATAATTAATAAAACTGCTTTGTTTGTGTAAAATAATAATTTCTTTCTAATTTCATGAAGTTTCGTTACGATTCACCCCGCTCTTCCTATTCACCCCATTTTACGGTACTACCACTTCTCTACCACATGATTAGTGGTTCATATCAGCACTCGACACAACCAACAAGAAATTAAGAACAGAGAAGAGATCATAACCAATACCAAGTGGTATAGTGGTTAGCGTGCTAATTTCTAGACCGTGAGGTTGCGGGTTCCGAGTCCCATGTAAGGCATGGGTGTTTGTAATTGTATAGTGGCATGACGAATGTTTCGGCACATGTGTCAATGCCCTCGTGTTGCTGACGAGGATAATCTGAAAACAACCAATATCCAATACCAATCTCAACCAACAAGACCTCATGATTATAGAAGACCTTACCAGCAAAATACTCCGCCAACTGGACCTTATGATTCAAGTCAACATCCTTGCCAACACCTAACACCAAGCTCAGTTCCAACAAGATATACCCACTTATCCTTAATAGTCTTCGTGTGAGTTAATTATTCGCTCAACTACACCTGGAACTCGATATCTTGCAGTTACTCATCATGTTTATCTAGACCATGACTATTATTATGGCTATTACGATGACGACGGCCGGTTTGTCGTGTTGCGAACCAATGGAAGAGATCGAAACCCTTATTGGGAACCACCCAATTGTGGTCCAAGAAATGAACAAACCACTAGAAATCGATTGTATGTAACTACCACACCTTTAGCCTTCACAAGACAACTGAAAGTTCCTTGTTGGATGTTTTGCATCGGTGTTTGGTAGACAATTGCCAGGTCCGATACGGATCGGAGCGATTTGTGAGAAACTTGCAAAACTGGTTTCCGCTGCTGTGTTTCAAGCCAAGTTGTTTCAGGTGAAATGACGTCCCATTCGCATTAATCCAAATGTGACGTTTTTCCCTCCAAAACTAACAAGTAATCTTTGGTTGCAAATAAAAAAAAAAAAAAAAGGAAAGAAAAAGCGCAGTGAGCAGAAATTTTTGTGTTTATAACTTTTTTGAAACATTTAGAATTAAAAAATAAAAAAAAATGCGAGAATTGTTCATTGGATCCTGGTGGTTTTGATAGTTACTTGAGATTCTTTGGATTTATTTGTTGGTTGTTTTCAGATTATCTGGCGCCTTCAACAACACGAGGGCCATAATGCGCCGAAACATTCGTCATTAGACATGCCAACATACATTTACAAACACCCATGCCAAACACGGGACTCGAACCCGCAACCTCGCGGTCTAGAAGGCAGCACGCTAACCACTATACCGTTTGGTCGGCGAGAGATTCTTTGGAAGATAATAATATCGTACTGTTAGCCTACCATAGCTTGATTTCTTAGATAAAAAAATTAAATTACTAAATATAGCCAGAGGCTTACAGTAAATGTAAATTAAACAATCCATTTGATTTTGTTTACGGAATATTTTTGGTTATTTTAGACTGCCGTAATTTCAGAAAGTATCAAAAAGCCAGTATTAACACAGATAACCTTGCTACATATACACTTTCATTAGATGAAATGAAAATTAATCAGTCGGTTTCATTTCGTTGGTAAGTTGTTTTCAGATTATATGGCGCCGTCAGCAACACGAGGGCTATAATGCGCCGAAACATTCGTCATTAGACAAGCCAACATACATTTACAAACACCCATGCCTAACACGGGATTCGAACCCGCAACCTCGTGGTCTAGAAGCTAGCACGCTAACCCCTATACCGTTTGGTCGGCTTCATTTTGTTGGAGGTTACATATTTTTTGGTTGTGTTAGGCCTCGTGTACGATACGAGCGGCGAAAGACTTGCGACCTAACCTCCTTGCTTGCGACAGACCGAAGGAGGAATAGAACGGTGAGAGTTGGTCTGACTACGATGAGAGTGAAGTCGGTAATTTCCTTTAATTCCTTACGTGATGTGTCATCCAGCGACTAGCTTAGTATTTCATCTTGAGTGATTATCACATACAAGATGAAGTATCTAAAACCAATATTGTTTAATAGTGGTGAGATTATCACAAAACATCACTTTAACATACTTTTTTTTTTAAATAATAAAATACTATTCACAGTGGTTCCAAAAAGTTTTATATTTGAAATATAATTTGAGATGATATTTTATTTTTTGTTTAAAAAACGTATGTTTCAGTGATGCTTTGTGATAATCTCACCACTATTAAACATGTGCAGCAATTGAGCACTGCGTGTGAGTATCGGACAATATATGGATAATACTCCCAATTTTTCTTCCTCTTGTCTTCCAATTTTAATTAGAATGGAAAAACAATTTGACACAAAGTAATCTTTCCTTTGAGGTATAAAAATACATTTCGATTAAAAAGTTTTCCCATTATAATTGTTGCTTTAAAAGTCATAATTAGTTGAAAATACAATAAAAAAAAAGAACATTTTTCGTCTGCCATTATGAAGAAGCCAAATATTTAAATTTCTATATCTACTTGACGAATATTTTGGGAAATTTAGAATAAGTTTTTTTTAAATTTGAGCCTAGTAATTGTTGCGGAAACCAAAACTTAAATACGCTTTGGATAATTTTTTTAATTGATCTCTAAAATTAAATTAATCAATTATCACTGATTTTAGAAAATATCTACCTCAAGTTTTTCTAATGAATATTTGCTTAAATTTCTTTCAGCTCATTTAGGGCAAAACCAGGAGATCACTACGCAATCCCTGCCCACCATTACTACAACTTCGGCAAGGGAAGGGACCCTTGGCGATGCCTTGACGAAAAGGAAACTCATCGATTGGTTCGTGGGAAGAAGGAAGAACGGGACAGTGACCAACAAGTGGGGTCATGAGCTCCCAAGGATCGCCATCGCCTTGTTCCTGGCCGAAAAGGAATTCTTCGTGCCCGGGAACCGAACCATGGAGGAGATGAACTACGAGCTGACCATACAGCTCTTCTCACAGATCGCAAGGTCAGTTTGTTTCGATCTCGAAATTCCATTGGCAAATGAATGTGTTATTTGAGGCACATATTTAAATGTGCCTCAAATTTACAGGTACGACCATAAAGCACATGTTGCAGAAACTAACCATAGTTTAATAAGACACTTTCTATTGACTATTCTATTCGTAACTATTCTATTCGACACTTTCTATTCTATTCGTAAGTGATTAAAAGGTCTTTAAAATAGCGTCCAAAAACATCTGCCATCCAGGTTTACTGACATGCGATGACATTATGCATCATTGTGCCTTATACTGTACAGGGAAAAATTACGCTATTTGTTGCAATAAGAATCATCCCTCGAATTTGTATGAATTCTGTAGTGAGGTATTTACCAAGCAATGAAAGGTCCGTTATTTGCTCTTGACATAATGTCATGCATTCTTGTGAATTCATTAATTAGGGTTCAGCATTCAAACGGTATGTGACCGTCTGATCTATAATTTGAATGTGTGATACTCTCAGCCTCACGTCCCTGAGTATTTACCTGATGATATTCTGAGTAATAAAGCAGTGTTCAGTGCTGACCACAGTAAAACACTCCCCAGGTGTGAATAGTAATCCCCAGGTATTCTAGTAACTGTCGAATCCTTATATTCATCACTTTCTCTTCTCTCCTCACTTAAAAAGTTAATTTTTTATAGTACACCTAGTTTCTTGGTCTTGCATTGGAGACCCGTTATTGGTATACAGATCCCAGGTATTGGCGCTTAGCTCGCTGATTTGTTCATTGGTATGCAAAACCAATCTCGCTTTGCTCACTGAAAAGTTTACCCACAGGCTCGCTTCGCTCGCTGAAATGTTCATTGCTGGGCAAGCATAAGCTTGCATCACTAGCTAAAAGATCATTTTCTACGTAAACCTTTAATGTTGGAACCCCATCCCCTGTAAGAAACACAATCCCCCCCCCCCCCGTTGATACAATAAAAAAACTCTCCTCTAAGAATATTTTAACAGTATGTTTGCAAAAAAAAAAATTAGAATGTCAGAACTGCTCATTTTTAAAATTTCAGAACATATAGTGTATTAGAAGTCACTTTGTAAAATAAATTAATTAAAAAATAATTAAAATTTTAACATTCTGTTTGTCTAAAGTCAAATTAGAAGATCAAAATTACTAATGTTGAAAATTTCAGAACTCTACGCCTATTTGAAGTAGCTTTCTATTGAGGGACAGACAGACACATCGATTCTTTGTTTTATTGTTATAGATGACGTACTTGTCGAGACATTCTACTTCTATAATGGCAATATAGCATTACTCCGAATTGTAAAACTGGGTTGCTCGATGCTCGCTTATACAAAAAACATGTCATTCCTAGATTTCTTAGGTGGCAGTACATTGAGTAGCAACCAAACCAATAAGGTTCTTTGACAAATGTTTACTTGATTAGTGGTATATTACAAACTTTATATTTGTGTGTGGGAGGAATATACACAGTGTTTCTGCTCTTATTCCCAGAGGTGGAAACTTGAAGAGGAAAGATCTGTCTCTCTACATCCACGCCTTGATGGTGACTTGTGTCGATCCTCGGAACTTTCAAGGACGAGATCTGGTCTCGGAATTGCGTTCCATCGTAGATTCCGGAAACGTGACAGTCAGCTCTTTCGACTTGCTCGTTCTCTGCAACGCCGGCGACACCATGACCGACAAGGACGCGGAGAAGATCACAGCGGCATTCGATTCACAACATCGACCCTTCTGGACAGGTCAGTAAAGCCGGATTTACACTCTACCAGTCGGGATTGCAGTTTGTATCGTCAGTTTTGTGACGTCAGCTAAGCGACCGTGGCGCCTTCTGTTGGAGATCATGGGAGATCGCACGCGGTTGGATGATGAGAGTCGCCGACGCAATAAAAAATGTTTTATTTACTGAAACCAGTTGTCAGGTGACGTCATAGACTGGCGATCGATTTTGGAATCCCAACTGGTAGCGTGCAAATTCGGCTTAAGGATAATATTTTTTTTTTTTTTATTGTGATCAGTCGCAAATTTAAGATCCTGACTTCTAGTACAGTTTGATGTAACGCGGACTTCCTAAAATAAACAGCTCGATTTAAAAAGGCGACTTTTGCACTTTTGACTGAGAACATTCTCCCGCCCTCCAAGGGATGTTGGTACCCAAACATTTATAATAAATCAATTTTGAGTTTATTGTTGTTTATTAAAATTTGACTTTTTCCCTTTAAAATGATACCTCATTTGTAATAATACCTCATTTAGAAGCATTTTTAATAATTTTTGGAAGAACAAATTTGGAACCATAAGTGTAAGTAATGTTTTCTTTAAAAGGCGTTTTTCTCAAAACTACATTTTTCATTACTTATGTACCTTTTTCTTAGAAACTGCTTAAGCTATCTACCTCAAAATTTTATCCCATATTCATTTTATGTTTCTGTATTTACTGAAGTAAGGTTTTGTTATTTGAAAAATATTTTTTGTTCTGTCTTATTTCGTCAAAGAAAACCAAAAAAAACCTTGTGATTTTTAACAAATTTGAATGACTTACACGATAATTCATTTAAAAAAAAAAGTAAATGTGCTACAATTAAAACCCAGTAACTTCAGTAAAATAACAAGCGTCTGCTAAATATGATGAAAAAATAATTAGGTTTCTATATCAAGTATTTTCTGCGAAAAAGGTACATGAGTAATGAAAAATGTCGTTTTGAGATAAACGCATTTTAAAGAAAAGCTTACTTACGCTAACAGTTCATAATTTTATTTTCAAAAAATTATTAAAAATATTTCTAAATGAGGTACTATTACAAATGAGGTATTATTTTACAGGGAAGAATTTAAATTTTAATAAACTATAATAAACTCAAAATAATTTTTTTTTATAAATTTAGGGTATTAACTCCCCTTTATTGATTTTATAGAAGGTAAACGCATTGTTTGGTGTTAATCCGTTGTTTCTGTTATTCATAGCCACTTTGTAGTGGAGCAGTAAAGTTTCCGTTTGATGCTAGAAGAAGACTTCAGTGTAAAAAACCCCTTTCTCTGTTTTTACACTTCTTATCCGTCCTGAAATTTGATATACTGGTCCTTCTCAGCTTACGGTTTTGGCTTTTCTGAAAGATTTTTGTTGAATGGCTTTTTAATTGAAATCGGATCGTGAAAATTACGCCAAATTTGAAACTTTAAAACAGATATTGCTATAAATTGAAATCTTACTAGTGGATCTTCTAGTGGATAAGAATGGGTTTTGACCAAATTTCATTTTTTTTTAACGTTTAAAGGTACTTGACCACCTTATAAATTATTTTTTTCCCCTCTCTATTCTTTCCAGGGTTTTACGCTCCAGGATTGGCAGAATAACAAATTGAAAGTGAAAAAACTTGATTTTTTAAAAACTATTTGAAAAAAATAGCGAGTTTAAACTTTAAACGCGTTTTTCTCGAAACTACTTTTTTTTTTCAAATGGCGGACACTTAATCTCCGAAACTACTCGGTCGATATCAATGATGTTGGTCTTTCTTTGCTCGTTGAGATGTTTTGCATGCCAATTTATCACATTCTGCCAAAAAAAATTAATTATAAATTTTTTTTTAGCAAGGAATAGCGAAAAACGGGGTGTTTTTTTTTTAACAATTTTTTCAAACATTTGACAATTTTTATTATTTTATTTTTGGCAATTTGTGGTAAATTTTCACGTAAGGAACTTTTCTTTTGAAGATTCCGTTTTTTTTGTTTCAGATTTACCAATACTGAGATTAACTGTCCACCGTGAGACACTATTTTTTTGAGGCCTCGACTTTGGCACCTCCTGGACAGTTGTTAAAAAATTAAATTCGAAAAAAATCAAGTATTTTTATATTTTATAAGCTTCAAGTAAAAGTTACAAAAAAAAAAAAAAAAATCATTGTAATATCTTATACAGGACCTGAAATTTTTTTTCTTGAAAATGTTGTATTTTTTAGTATTCCAAGGTGGTCAAGTACCTTAAAGATTCAAATAAAATTAGGAAGATATTTTTGAATATTTACTTGCAACTTTTGGTTTAGAAAAATAATTGTTGGAGCCAGCAAATACTGTGGTTATTCCTTTATAAAATATATGAAAGGATTAATGTATCGGATGTGAAAAGATTAGACATCGTTAATACATAACAGTTATTTACGGTTATTAAAATTCTGTCCACCAGTAAAAAACTGTTAACTTGACTAGCTGAACCAACATTTGTCCTAATTTTTAAATAGATCTATAAAAACAGAGTTTTTACAAAATCCTTTATATGCATTGTCAATTTTTATATTAAAATACACATTGCTGATATCAAACATTTCTATCAGCGTCCTGAAAACTGCGTTTCAAAATTTATTTATTAAAAATGAACGTGAATTTATGTTCTCACATCCATTTATTTATTCTGAAGGAAGTAATTTTATAATTTATTCATTAAAAAAAATTTTGGCAACAGGAAAGAGTTTAAAAAATGATCGGTTTAATGCTAAGCAAAGCGCGATTGGATGACGGCATGTTGGTTTATTAGTATCCAGTAAAAGCGATCTCTTAGTGACAATAACAGTCCCAAAATTGAATAGAATGCATTGTCATCTACATCGAACCTTTTCTCCAAGTTTCAGTCCGATTGGATGATGGCAAAGGGGTTAATTAGGCCTCCGCAGATTTGCCTCCCATTGACATAATCGCAGTTAATATACAGGATTTAATATATATATATATATATATATATATATATATATATATATATATATATATATATATATATATATATATATAGTATATATATATTGTAATATCTTGTATTGTAATCTGTAAAAATAATATATATATCTGAGGGCATTTAATGTTATCTGATATCATTGCATCGAATTTCATTTTTGCTATCTGCTCCAGTTCAAATCTATTTTCCAGACAATCAAGCGATGGCCACTCTGGCACTAGCATGCATCTCCTCTCGCCCTGGGGTCAAAGTGGACGAGCGGACAGTGATGGACATGGCGCAGGAACTGAAGAAGAGGCAATTCAGGAACGGCACAGTGGACAACCTCAAGACAACTGCACTCGTGGTTCAGGTGAGAAGTAGTCAAAGATAATACTCAACGGTTTATACTATTTAACACGTTGAGCGCCGCGTCAGCTATCTGTAGCTGGCAGTGTAAAATATGATATAAAACTAAAAAATATTATTGTTTTAAGCAATTACTGAAGATTTATTTAATTTTTATTTATTACAGGATAGTATCATTAACACGTTGAGTACCGCGTCTGCCATCAGTGGCTGACAGTACGCTTTTGTTTTTCCCACACTTATAATTTGACATAGTGCCTTTCTTAGTATTTTTTAGTATTTTTTAAAGTGCAGGAAGTCTTTGTTTTTGAAGTATACTATTGATATTTCAATAGATAAAAATATTATTAAATATATTATGACATAAATGCCTTTGTGAAAAATTGCCTACCTAAGAATTTTAAGTCCGAGGTCTGGTAATTCTGAGTAAACGTGTGGAATGAATGTCGTAAGCATTTCATTCTGAGGGTAAATATCTTCTACTGCAATAAGAAACAATGGCCCTCATTTATTTATTTATTCAACAGTATGGAGTAAATTTCAATCTGTTAGTAGCGATGCGCTAGTATTGCGGTATAGCAATGAGAAGCATACTACTGCATGTGGCCTGAAGGGGATTTCCTTAAGAATTCGCTTGGCTCTCAACGTGTTAAACTACTTCTGCCAAAAGCTATCTGTTATAATAATTTCATCTTTATGGTAAAGGATCAATGTTTTTCTTATAAAAAAATACATCAATTCAAATTTTTGACTTTAGATGACAATTTGGTAGTTTACAAATCGGAAGATGGTGTAAACTTTATCGGGAAAGAGTGAGAAACTATTAGACCAAAGACCAAAAAAAGAAAACAATCCATTACAGTTTACAACATCTGTCACATTATCATTGAATTTCTATTTTCAAAAATGCAAACTATTTATTGAACTTTTTTTTGTATTTCTTTGAGACCATTTCCCTTGGCTACAGTACAATGAGTACCAACGTTATAAATGATTACCACAAGCCCTAGACTCTAGACAGTTCTTATTAGGTGCAGTTTAATTACAACCACTAGGTATAATTACTCTATCGAGTCATTTGTGATAGCTTTTATGATCATAACTATATATTTTTTCATAGGCTCTTATCGCTACCCAGAGCGTGCAGAGAGACTTTGATTTGGATGCAGCTCTGCGAGTGATCCAAAATGCCCAGAGAGAAGACGGATCCATCGGTTCGTTCCTTGACTCCTATTACATCCTGCCAGTACTTGCCAACTCCAGTCTGCTCAACGTTACCTCAAAACACTGCAAACGTCCCACCACTAGTGGTAAGAAAGGCATTCTCCATTCACTTGATCACGTTTCATTTCGTTAATTGTTATACAAATAATTCACATACAGAATAGGGGCAGTGCCCTAATCAAGTCATAGGTAGCCCCTTAAACATACTTCCAAAATTGGACGGAGCAATGTAAATACCAATTAAGCGACAAAATCTTAGTTCTTCAATAGAGACGAGAAGCTATTTTTCATCTTGAAATTGATTTACATTGAATATCCCTATATGTTTTCCAATTGCTTTCTCCATACTTTCATTTGCAATTATGTTTCTGAGTTTGGATGTATCTCGCTGCGAAATGATAACGATTACCAGATTTAAATTTAGATTCTTGTCTGGATTTTGCACTCTACATATTCGATTGTGATAGAAGAAATTCCGGCATTTATACAAACGGTATAGTGGTTAGCGTGCTAGCTTCTAGACCGCTAGGTTGCGGGTTCGAGTCCCGTGTTGGCATGGGTGTTTGTAAATGTATGTTGGTTTGTCTAATGACGAATGTTTCGGCGCATTATAGCCCTCGTGTTGCTGACGGCGCTAGATAATCTGAAAACAACCAACCAATCCGGCATTTATACGTTAAATTATTCACATTAATGAGTCTCAAACAAATCACTAATTTTCGACTTCGAAAAAGTTTAATCTCTTCTGTTCGTTTGATGAAGATACTAACTGCTAAAGTTTAGGAAATCTCGTAAATTATGCATATTTTAAAATCTGCTGATATCTTTTATTGTTTTTACAATTAAGGTTTTATTGCAGAGTAAGTTAAAAAATAGAAGGAAGTAGGAGGCGTTGCGGATACGAAGGGCGAACTCAACAAAAGGTGATTCTCAGAAAATGGCGTTTGAAAAGTTTTCCATGTATCGATTTTCCATGTATTGTATGATTCTCTGAGTATTTTGAGAGGGAAGGAAGGACGAACTAAACATGAAAATAAATACTTAGAGAATCTGTAAATAGTATAGATTTCGATATTGAATTTTTTTCACCCGATATTGAGTATGCCCCTCGTATCAGCAACACCTCATATGAAAACTCGATAGTTCGCTAACTACAAAAGTAGGACAATATGTTTAGTTAGAAATTTATAGAAGCAGCTAGGAGATTTTTATTGATAAAAAATATAATGTAAACGGAATACGGACTATTTATTCGAGGGATGTGTGATCCACTCCGCCTTCTTTTTTTAGCCATTTTGTAAAAACAACATTGACGTATTCGTCATACGGTTACAGTTCACAAAATACACCTGACGCAATATATTTCTCTCCCCCCCCCCTTCAAATTCCGTTAATTAGCTTCTATTGTTGTTGCTCAACCAACAGTGCAACATTTCAATCGCATCGCTGCAATATGTCGACCAATATTGGGTTAAAAATATTGCATAAGGTCTGTGGAGCGATGGAAAAAAAGATTCTTATCGAGTACTTCTCGATCTTAGGAAGTTTGTACAACATCTTCCACGTCTTGAGTATGTAGTACCATTGTGGTAGCCTCATTTCAAGAGGGTTAATGATTTGTTGGAAAAGGTTCAGCCTAGAGCAGTAAAAATGATACAGAGAATATCGACATTGAATTATGGTGCTATAATGAGGAACCTTATTATGTGTACATTTGAAGAAAGAAGGTCCCGTGGGGATTCGAACAACATATTTAAATCAGCTCTTTATATTTATCAAAAAGTGTAATTTCAAGGGTTTTGAATTCCATATAAGAGACCGGCCAAGAGTTCCGGCATATAAGCTATAGACTGAAAGGCGACTGCAATTTTTGAACCTCATCGAACATCATTCTGAATTTCTTATAGAAATTGGAGAAAAGTGAGTCGATTACGAATCCACTGGTCTGTCGTTTCAAAAATGGTTGAAACTGGTCAAAAATCGACTTTTAATAAGTTGAACTAAATCCAATTGCCAAATGCGCCATAACTTGCCAAATAATGAGCATTTTTTTTATTTGGTAACCCCCACTCTTTAATTTTCAATTAAGGTTGCAGACGATTCGGATGTGGGGCTATGGGTTACTTGCATCTTTCACAAATGAGCCGAATTGGCAATAAACATTACGTCAATGATAACGTAACTGATGTCGCCAATTTGGCTTACTTTTAAAAGATCCAAGTTTTTCGAGCCAGAGATCAGAAATCGTTTGCGCTTTTTCTCATTGAAAGTCAAAATGCAGTGGGTTGCCAGACGAAAAAGTTTGTTCTCTTTTTGGCAAGTTATGACGTATTTGGCAATCGGATTTTAGTTCAACTCATTTTAAGTCAATTTTTGATCAATTTCGACCATTTTTACCACGGCAGACCAGTGGATTCGTAATCTACTCACTTTTCTCCAATTTCTATAAAAAATTCAGAATGATGTTCGATGGGATCCAAAAATTGCAGTCCCCTCTCGGACTACTATTTAAATCGTATTTTTAACTTGGAGAATAGGAAACATCATTTTCATAATGTAGTAATTGATAAGTGGAACAATCTGCAGGACCACATCGTAAATTATTCCGAGTCAACAGTTTTAAAAGACAGCTGGATCTGTACTGAGGGATTGTTCAGAAAAGCTACATTGGATCAATCTTGATCGACTTTGTGCCAGCAGTTGGTCTGCAGTATTTGTATCTGTTAAATTATTCGCACCGTTTTGTGTTTTGTAGAGGCCGAGGCGCTGAGTGAGTTGCAGGGGGCACGTGGTCAACGATTGGTCATCCAGTTCTCTGTGTGGATCGGTAGCGAGGTGGACTTGAGGAGGACATGGACTCTGAAGGTCCCCGTCAACAGCTCTCTCTACAACATCCTGGAGACAGTGAACAGGCTGGACACCAGACAACAGTGAGTTAATCCCTTTCTCATTCTTCAGACGGATCTTATGGAAGAAAGTATTTTTTTTTCTCAAGTATATTTATGGGCTTTTTATAATTTTAAATAATAAAAGATCCCGAAAGTTCTCTAGCGTGGAAAAAATTTAATATTTTTTAGGGTTATAGAAATTAAATTACTTTTTATGTTTTTTTAATACTGTACAAAGTTATTGAGATCCTAAATATAATTTTAAACAATCAAACTTTAATTTTATTTTATGTAATTTGTAACAACCTTTTATTACTATTATTATATTATTCTGCTTGATTAGCTATTTCGATGACGACAGATTTTCATCCGGCATAATTGAAGGTTTGGTATCATGTTTGGAACCAAGAAATAAAAATATGAATACTCTTCAGGTGAATTTTAATGTTAAGTATATAACAATCCTTCTTAATAAGAAATCTTTATAAAATAATGTTCAACTAATTACTGATTTTCTGAGGATGCCAAAGAATTTTTCTTTTCTATATATTTTAAATGTGATGCCTAAACGTTTTGCTCTTTTCTTTCTATAATATCCAGAATACAATTATAGCTAAAATTTGCATTATCAGTTAGATTTTAGCCCACATATAGTCTTTGCAACACAGGAATTATTTTTTTCTAGAATTAATATTTTTTTAATAGTCAGATATTGCGAGGAATAAGTACCAAACAAATTAATAAGAAACTTTAAGATTAATTGCAAGTTCTTTTGTAAGTATTAGGTATGCGACCTTAATATCAGGATTTGTCTTTTTCCCCAATTTTAGCAAAACTTTAAGTTTAAGCATTACTTCATTACACCATAACATCAAACTTTACAGTGTATAATAAAATTAGCGCAAAAGGATGAAATATGCATCAGTTTAGCAAGTTCGACATCAGGTGGCGCTTTTCGATATGTAGTGTGAATTTTTAGTTCACGCTACTGATGCCATAGCTTTGAGTAGCATCTCTGTTGTTTGTTTCCAGGGTGTTGTACAACGTGCTGGAAAACAAGCCGTACGTTTCTTCCTTGATGGGTCTCCAAGATGACGTGGAGACCGGACTGTATTGGTTCACATATGTAAGGAACACGAAGGATGATGACCCTACACTGGTGGAGGAAAGTAAGTGAACGAAGCATGTAACATTTGTAATGTTACACATATTCCGTGTTATTCTTAAATTATATAATATGAAATTAAGCACTGCTGATTAATTTTATCTAGCAGTAACAGTTACCGATTTAGAACATTATTAATCAATGGACCTTTACCGCTGAGGACATATGCCAAAACGAATAATTATGTAGGCATAAATTTCACTTAAAAACCATGCACATTGTATAATTTAGCTCAATTACCGATGCAGCAAGGCGACATTTTGGTCCCGTTTGTCAGATAATATGCAACTCAATCACGCTGCCCAACTGCAACAGATGCTCCTGTAATCGAGTTGGCAGTGTTCTTTCGCTCCTCACCTGTGCATAAGTAGAAGTCATATAGTCCGAGAGGCGACTGCAATTTTTGGACCCCATCGAACATCATTATGAATTTTTTTATAGAAATTGGAGAAAAGTGACTGGATTACGAATCCACTGGTCTGCCGTGGCAAAAATGGCCGAAACTGGTCAAAAATCGACTTTTAATAAGTTGAACTAAATCCAATTGTCAAATGCGCCATAACTTGCCAAATAATGATAATTTGTTTTTAATTTGGTAATTAAGAAGGTTGCAGACGATTCAGATATCTGGCGACGGTCTACATGCATCTATTAAAAGGGAGTCAAGTTGGCAAAAAATATTACGTCACTTATGACGTAACTGATGTCGCCAATTTAGCTTACTTCTACAAGATACAAGTTTTCCGAGCCAGAGATAAGAAATCATTTGCGCTTTTTCACATTGAAAATCAAAATGTAGTGGGTTGCCAGACGAAAAAGTATGTTCTCTTTTTGGCAAGTTATGGCGCATTCGGCAATTAGATTTAGTTCAACTCATTACAAGTCGATTTTGACCAGTTTGGGACATTTTTGCCACGGCAGACCAGTGGATTTGTAATCTACTAACTTTTCTCCAATTTCTATAAAAAAATTCAGAATGATGTTCAATGTGGTCCAAAAATTGTAGTCACCTCTCAGTCTAATTGTTATGGATCATTCCTTAAACTCGCTGCATGCAATTTTCTCGCCCAGTGAGTTTAGAAACTAGCTTGTATAAAACCTTGAAATTAAATGAGTGGTTACGAAAATGATCACCTAATGAAATGACATAAATTGTTTTCATTTAATGTCTCTCTATTATAAATTAAAATTAAAATAACAGAAGACAAAACTAGGTGGAGCCACTGGATATGCATTGACGTAAGGATTTGAAATATAAAATAAAATATTTTAGATGTAATATTCGAGTTTTTAATTTGTATCGTTTCATTAGGTGATCTGTTTTGTGCTTACTCGCCAAATGTCAAGTTTTTATACGAAGTAATTTCTAAATGCAAAAAATATCGTAAGAGACAGATTAGAAAAATTTCATTTTGGTGTAAAGGCATAAAGAAAATTGGCTTTGTATTGCAACGTCTTGGGTGACTTTTAAAAGATGAGAGATCTTGGCATCTGGAAAGACAAAGCAGTACTGGGTTACCTGACAAAAAAGAATGATTATTATTTAACAAGTTATGACACATTTGGCAATCGGATATAGTACAACTCATTTAAAGTCGATTTTTTAATAGTTTCGGACAATTTTTGCCCCGCAGACCAATGGATCTACTAAAATTTCTCTAAATTCTACAAAAAATTCAAAATGATGCTCGATGAGGTACATAAACCTGTAGCCATCTTTGTCTATTGGGTCTTCAATGAAAAATAAAGAAATTTCTTCATCAAACACAAATATCCGTATCCATTTCATTTCAATGTAACTAAAAAATACCGTTTTAAACAATTTTTTAAAGAATATTCTGAAGAATTTTGTTTCTAATCCAATTGTAAATAGTGGAATGAAAAAGTTATAATGTATGTAAAATCCATTGAGTCATCTAGAGACCCAATTTGTTACAAATTGTACCTCCCAAAGTATAAAAGTACTGATTAAATTTTAGGGACACTCAAATGGTGTCAACAGTTGTTGATCAATTATATGTTCAAAAGAAAATGCAGGTATGCGAAATGGTCAGGAAGTTTCAATTCGGGATTTAAATCCTTTTAGCATCGTAATTCAATAAAGATAGGTTGCTTTGGTTAACTAAACTAGTTACAGAAATGAATATAAAACGCTAAATAAATATTTGTTATTTCCATTGATTTCAGCCAACCAAACGGTATAGTGGTTAGCGTGCTAGCCCCTAGACCGCGAGGTTACGGGTTCGAGTCCCGTGCTAGGCATGGGTGTTTGTAAATGTATGTTGGCTTGTCTAATGATGAATGTTTCGGTGCATTATAGCCCTCGTGTTGCTGACGGTGCCAGATAATCTGAAAACAACCAATCCATTGAATTCAATTTATTATTACGTGGTATAATTTGTGAATTTTTTTTTTTGACAAAGTCTATTTTTGTCTTTTACCTTGTCTCCTCCAATGGTCCCGTTCTTTGTTAAACTAGTTTTGGCGATAAAGTCTTTGCAAAATTCGCCATTTGGAGATTTATTTTGTTATTTAATATTCTCAAGGTGTCGAGGTTGAATTGGTGAGGTGGTTTTTTTGTAACACACACACACACACACACACACACACACACACACACACACACACACACACACACACACACACACACACACACACACACACACACACACACACACACACACACACACACACACACACACACACACACACACACACACACACACACTTCTGTCTTTGAAAGAATCTCACCTAGTGGCACTTTTTGGAACTGCATTTGTTCAATATTTTCGCATTAAACACCCATGCTTTTTCAAAATTTCTGTCCTCATTAATAGGTAGAATGATTTATATTTAGCACCTAATGACATTGATTGAAAACATCAAATTCGTTAATATTTCAAATGGAATATTTTTTACATGATCCTCTTCACTTACACATATCTTGCAGTAACATTACTTTTAATATTATTCAAATAAGTTAAAACTCTTTATTGGAGAGTTTGATGTCATTGTTACCGTTATTATTGTTGATGTTGTGGTAATCATTTCTGTACTTATTGATATTATTACAGTATTACAGTTGACGTTTCTTGTTCTCATTGCTGTTATTGTTTGCCTTTGCTATTATTTTTACTGTTATTAAATTAGGAAAATTACTTTTACAATCCAGGTCCAGTGGATGTGAAAATCCGCCCCAATCAGGAACTTATCTTGTGGTACAAGTCTGGGAAGTGGAACAAACTCACCACCGAAAGTTGAATTCAGTGTTATTATAACCATGTATTGTATTAAATTTGAAATATTAAAATCGTGAACACTATAATTATTTATTCTTCAATAAATAACTTTTGAAGAAAATTGCTTTTTATTTAATTTGTTTTGGTATTTTTTACAAAATAACATTTTAATGTTCTGGAAGCAAATGAATTGTAAAATCTAAAAGCAATGCATCTGTGGTCAACTAGTACTTGAATGAATGTCAATTGCAAAAAATTATTATTCTTTCGCCAACCTGCTGTTTATAGAGGTATAATAGTTCAATAATTCAGCCCTAGATGCCGCCGCCAAAATTCAACAGATTGAAAAGATTTTTGATCAGAATGCATATTTTAAGCAGTAAAAATGTATATTTTACCTTTGTATTTTATTTAAATTTAATTAAAAAAAAAAGTTTGTATGTTTTGATTTAAAGTGGGTCTCTATTTTATGTTTTTGTTTTAAGCATGAATTAGTAAAACAACGAATTTCACATAAATTAACAATATAATAATTTGAACTAACTTATCAATTGGTGTCATTTTAATATATACTCCCTTAAAAAATTTATACGACTAATGATACTTTAAAGTATTAAAGCAAGTATAATAAATAAACTTATATGTAAATTTAAGTTAAACAACCGATTTAATGTAAGTTCTGTAATAAAACCACCGATTTTCACATTCTTAAAAATTTATGATTAAATACTGATTGTTTAGCATAACTCTAGAATGGATCGACCAACGATGTTTAACTTTGGTATACGGGTTGGCGATGGCCATGGAAGCTGGTATTAAGGTTTTCGTCAAAATTGCGCATACGTAAAAGCTACTACCATTGAAAAATTTGTGTTTCAGCAATGGTCAAAAAACAACTCTAACAATTTTGATTGAAGTCGTTATTGTAATTTTTTAATGTTTTGCAACATCTCGATCCCCTGAATTCCCGTAAATTTTTTTACAAAGGTTTTTACAAAGGTGTAAAATGTTGAAAAACGAAGATGTTTTACTCACCCTAAAGCAACAATGTAATAGTTATTCAAAAAACCTCCCCAACTGGCCACTTTTTGCAATTAATGGAAATATATGTCAAATTTAATGCAGTAACAGGTATTGCAGTGCAATTGAAAGTATCGCAATGTTCCACATCCCTACTTGTTTGTGATGATCTGTTTGCTGATTCTACAACGCAAATTAAAAAAAAAAAAAAAACTTTCTAAGCAAAATTTTGCAATGCGTCGTTTAAAATAAACATATGCAAATTAAAAGAGCGACACATGTTATTCAGGAATTGGTAAAACAATTTTCAACATTTATATTGATACCCTATCTGGCCAAAAGTATCCGGACACCCCTTAAACAAGTGGTTCTGGTGAGTAACGCAATTTGATACGTAATTGAAAGCTATAAAAGTGTTGGTAGTGGTTTGTCAGATTGTATTTATGCGTTTGTGAGGCAATGAGTAAGTCAAAGGAGCTTAGTGAGTTTGATCGTGGCAGAATAGTGGGATGCCACCTTTGGGGGAAATCAGTTCGTGAGATTGCGGACATTCTACAGAAGCCTAAATCCACTGTGAGTGATGTAATTGTGAAGTGGAAATGTCGAGGCAGTGAAACGGCAGAAAAACGAACCGGTAGGCCGAAAACACTTGGTGAACGCAGCCGCAGAACTCTGAAAAGGGTAGTGAAACAAAATCGCAAGTCCTCGTTGGTGGAATTTTCTCAGGAGTTCCATAGTTCATCAGGCGTTAGTGTTAGCAGCAGGACTGTCCGTCGAGAGTTACAAGACTTGGGATTCCATGGTCGTGCAGCCGCTCACAAGCCGAACATCACTCCACAGAATGCGAAGCATCGATTGAAATGGTGTAGAGCTCACCGTCATTGGACTGTTGACATGTGGAAAACTGTTCTTTGGAGTGATGAATCTTGCTTTACAGTCTGGCAGTCGGATGGACGCGTTTGGGTTTGGCGGATGCCCGGCAAATGTTTCTATAGTGACTGCATTGTGCCGACTGTTAAGTTTGGTGGTGGAAGCATAATGGTGTGGGGGTGTTTCTCGTGGTTTGGCCTGGGTGCGTTTTGTTCCTGTGGTTGGAAACATGAACTCTGAGATGTATGTGGACATTCTGGACAATGCTGCACTCCCAACTCTATGGCAATATTTCGGGGAAGGCCCATTTCTCTTCCAGCAGGATAACTGCTCCATTCACACATCGAGGCTTGCACAGACGTGGTTTGACGAAATGGGTGTTCAAAAACTGGCCTGGCCTTCTCAGAGCCCCGATCTAAATCCCATAGAACACCTTTGGGACGAATTAGAGCGCAGATTACTTAGCCAGCCAAATCGACCATCTTCACTGCAAGCACTCATTTCAGCTGTGATGGACGCCTTGAAGGCAATTCCTATGGTCACCTATCAAAAATTGGTGGAAAGTCTTCATAACGTGTGCAGGCTGTCATCAATGCAAAAGGGGGACCAACATCATATTAATATGTGCCTCAGGACGCTCTAAGTCCATAACACTGGGTGTCCGGATACTTTTGGCCAGATAGTGTATTATATTAACAATATAAGGATCATTAATACATTTAAAAATTATGCTGATCTTTTATATGAGTCAAAAAATTAGAATAATTATTTCATTCAATATGAATTTGAAAAGCAGACAAAATATTTGCATACCTGCGACAAGTATAAAGCTTGGCGTTCGGAAAATCTTACGTTATTCCTTGGATGAAAATGGTTTCTCAAGTAATATTTCTGAAACAACGAAATCATGTATTTTATCATTGCTTAAAGCTGGAAAGGAACAGCTATTTATCTCGGATCAAATGACTGTTTCACTAACTACGGTTTTGAAGATTTTAAAGGAATATTGAAGAACCGGCGAGTTAAAATGTAACCGAAGTAAATGTGATACAAAGCTTGTAACAACTGCCAGAGATTAATGCAAATTAAAATAAATCGTCAAAAATAATCGCTTTAAAACAATTTTTTACTTCAATAAGTGTTGGAAAGAATCTGTAGTTGTAGTGTCGTGTCAAAGTCAACTACACTGAGGCGATTGCATAAATTTGAGTTTCAATCGCCGGTCACCAAAGTAAAATCATAGATGAACATGAAACAGAGACTTGTCCGACTTTCCTGGTGCAAAAAGAAGCTGACCTGGAGTCTAACATGATTTATCAAAGGCCAAACTTTTTAAACACGAAACCCGAACACTTCCTTTGTCAACATATATTTGAAATAAAGATTAACACTTCTTGATGTAAAAAGCAGTTTTAAATCGATTATTTTAGACGATTCGTTTTAATTTCCGTTCATCTCTGGCAGTTGTTACGAGCAATTTATCATATTAACTTGGGTTACTTTTTAATTGTCCGGTTCTTCTATATTCCTTTAAAATATTCGAAACCATAGATTGTGAAACATTCATTTTATTCGAAATAAATTGTAGTTTCTTTCTAGCTTTTAACAATGATAGAAAACGCGATTTCGTTGTTTCAGAAACATCGCGTTGAGGACCCATTTTCAGAAAAAGACAAACGTAAGATTTCCTGACTGCCAAGCTTTATATTTGTCGGGTTTCAAATTCATAATTCAAGGAATTGATTATTCAAATTTTTTTACCCATTTAAAAAATCAACAAAATTTTAAAATTTGTTAACGAACCTTAAATTGTTAAAATAATATCTGTATACTAGTTGAAAATTGTTTTGCCAATTCCTGAATGACATGCGCCATTCTTTTAATTTGCATATATTTATTTTACGCGACGCATTGCTGAGTTTTGTTTAGAAAGTACTTTTATTTAATTATTTTGAATTTGGGTTTTACCAGACGATAAAAAGATTGCATTTTAACTCCGAAATAAATCCCCATGATGAATTAGGGAAATATTTGCCCACTGCTATCTCTGCATAAAAGAAGTCTGTGGTGCAATCACAGAGTTAATTATCTTTATCTCGAATGGTTCTTATCTTCTAGATTCTAAGGTCACGATCTCCAACAGTTGCTTCTGTCTCTTGTTAACAATGAGGAGAGTGTTCTTTGATCATATATCCAAACATCGGAAAAACAGAGAGTCCATGTCCATCAACATATTCTAATTGCTATTCAGTAGAACCCGTATTTGTTTTCTCTTTCTCCAGCAACAACACCAGCCATGATCTATCTTCACTTCATCAGATAAATTTAAAATTGTTTCTCTATCTAGAACTGCCCAATTGGTCACATCGTTTATTTGTCAGCAAGTATATATATGAGACGAGTGAGGAGATAAATTATAGAAATTGGTTAATTCACTCGGGTGTCTTTCTATCCATCTCACTTCAAAAGCTTGCCAAATCATTGGATCACTCCCAATCGTTCACTGTAAGATGCAGCTCTTGAAACTTGGTTGCGCATTTGTTTGTGTTTTCTTTCTGGAGATTGGAGCTAACGGAAATCGAGGTGAGTAAAATGGATTTATATGTATGTACTCTTTTTAGGTAAAGGAGTGTAAAACATTGAAAAAAATGATATTGGAATGTGTACCGAAATTATGGGGTTTGGTAGGAAAAAGTACAAATACAAATTTTGTTTTAGAAATCAATCCTTTTATTAAAAACAGGTTATATCAATGATTTTAATTTAGTTTTTACAATTTTAGGTTAGTTCTTGATTGCACTCGTTGGAAAATAATAAATTCTTCAAATAAAACCAAACCTTTTCCTGAAATGTTCGTCTCACTTTGCAAAATGTAAACCAATATCCAAACATACTCAAATGACCGTGCATTATTGAATTTCATCATCAAATGGCAAAAAATTAGCCAGTTCGGGATTAAATTATTAGCCAAATAGGGGTTCTGATTTCTTCATAAAATATCTGATTCGTTAAAGATTGAATGGATGGATTTATTCTTAAACTGAAATAATTTAAGAGCAAATGTTTAGTTGAAATATTTATAGCCACAGAAACTGTAAAATTGAGTTTTTGAATTTAACTGCTAGAGTAAACTTTTTTTCTTAAAGGCCACTGTACATGTATTGTACATGTACCACGAGTAGATTGGTACGCCTGCTTGTGTTCAGCACTCAATGCCAGTTTGATGTGTGCATTGCATTGAAAACATGCAGTCAGTTTGTTGTTTCGGATGTATCCATAATTCTATCAACAGACTTTATTCATTTCGACAAATTAGGTACATATGGTACGATTTTGTTCATCCTTATTTTTTTAAATATCAATAGAAGAATTAGTTTTGAGTCAGAGAAAGCGGAAACAACTCCGAAAGTGTGTGAATTACTCATAAGAATTCATGACGATGTAAGTTATTGTCCATACATATTTTTCGCTTTCAATAACTCAATAAACTTCTAAACAATTCGGTAGACCAGCTAGACGTTATTTTCGACATTAGTAAGTACTGTCTTATATTAATCAAAATAGAATAAACAGGTGCATGGGCTGTTGGAATTTTCGGCAAGAGATCACACCATTTTCGACACAGATGTCAGTTTGATGTGTAACTTCGCAATATTTACACCAAATTGATTGTGTGTGGCAGTGGTATGACCCCCTTAAAAATCCTGCATACTAAGAAAACATGGGTGTCGTGTAATTATTGGCCAGAACACACGAAGAAAATATGAAACGATAAAAGCAAAATAGTTAGGTAATACACACAGATTAAAATTTACTGTTACTTTAACGATATCAGTCAAGAAGAAGCATATAATTTAAAGTTATAACTTCGAGGTGACATTCTAATGATTTAAAGAGGTTCGCTTTTGGCGGAAACTATCCCAATTACATTAATGCAACCAAAGATCATTTCGATGTCTATAAATAAATCTGTACTTATATGCATATAAAATTTGAGGTCTACATACTTCAATGAGTCTGACCCTGTACTTAAATATCATTACCGTCGTTGGAGATAGACGAGTCTCCAATGCGTAATGAAATGCAGAAGAATGTCGATTCGAACACCCATGGAGAATTTATGAGAAATTTTGTTTAATGAGAATACATGAGAAATTAATGTTTATTCAGAGTGTAAATGAGGCGGAAACAGCAAAGTGTGGATGATTGGTGGGTTGTTTTCAGATTATCTGGCGCCGTCAACAACACGAGGGCTATAATGCGCCGAAACATTTGTCATTTGACAAACCAACTTACATTTACAAACACGGGACTCGAACCCGCAACTTCGCGGTCTAGAAGCCAGCACGCTAACCACTATACCGTTTCAAAGTGTGGGTGAGATATTTTTAATGTTTAACTGCCAAGGGACACGACTCACTTAGATGACTCATTACATGGTGTCTCGAATGTCTTCGATACAGACATATATTTTCTAATCTGAAAATGTCTGATCTCTCAAAAGTTTCCTGTAAGGACCAGAATATGGGAGGAAAAAACATTTTAAAATTGGACATTTTTTAAATATCCCACACACGCTTCGAAATTTCGTTTAAAAAAAAAAAAAATTAATCAAAAATCAACATTCTGGTTGTTCAAGACAGTTTTTAGAATCTGAAAACATCTGATCCTTCGAAAGTTTTCTTTCAGAACTCAGAATATGAAGAAACAAAGTTTCAATTCATACACAATTTTTAGATATTCCACACACCAAAATTTCCATCTTTTTCAATTTTCAATTACCCACACGATAACATAGGGTAAAAAAAGTACAGTTTTCGGTAAATTTTAAATTTTTTTTGCATTTCTCTATGTTTTAGAGCATCCTTATTTCAGATGGTTAGTTGTTGTTTTCAGATTATCTGGCGCCGTCAGCAACGCGAGGGCTATAATGCGCCGAAACATTCGTCATTAGACAAGCCAACATACATTTACAAACATCCATGCCCAACATGGGACTCGAACCCGCAACCTCGCGGTCTAGAAGCTAGTACGCTAACCACTATACCGTTTGGTCGGCGCATCCTTATTTCAAAAAAGCGGTGTAGAAAAATATCTGTCTGCAGGTTCGTTTGTCTGTATGTATATGGTCAACATAAATACCGTACGAATTGACCTGCGATGTTCAAATTTGGTGTACGGGTTAGTAGCATTGGACCTATCATTTTTGTAAGTTCATTATAGCATGTATTGAATTCCATTGCTGAGAGATATAAAATTTCTAAGGTTCTGCCCTTAGTGTAAAAAAAAATATTACGTGTTACAGTTAAAAGTATATGAAAATGAAATTAAGTTTATGCAAACGCTGGTTGCAATTAATTGAGTATGGATTGGTTTGGAACATCCGACTGTCTATTTCTGTCACTTATAAAGTGCTTAACACAGTCTCGTAATTTTGAGCATCTAGAAGAATACGAGATTAACATCTTCTAGTGTAAACCCCCCTCTCCCCCTAGTGTTTCCCCTCTCTCCGACGTTAGCGTACTAGCTTCTAGATTGCGAGGTTGCGGGTTCGAGTCCCGTGTTAGGCATGGGTGTTTTTAAATGTATGTTGGCTTGTCTAATGACGAATGTTTCGGCGCATTATAGCCCTCGTGTTGCTGACGGCGCCAGATAATCTGAAAACAACCAACCCTCTCTCCGATCCCACCACACCAACGAGAGGATATTGAGGTCACAACAGATTTAATGTGCACCAGGCACCATGAGGAACACACCGATATTTGGCGGCCGTCGACGACCGAACCCACAATCTTCCGATCATGAGCCTGATACTCTAACCACTAGGATTTCGGAGCCCAAGCAATTGAGTAAATTGTAATGTTGGAAAAATCCGAATGGTCGATTGCGTCGCTAGAGAATGCAGTTTTTAATATTTAAAATTTATGAGTGGCAACAGAGTAAATGGAATTTTTGGGATAATTTAGAAATTTGATGGGAAATGTAGTTGTTTTCAACGCATTGATCTTCTGATCTACAACTTCAACTTTTGGATAGCTTACACTGATCTCTACTACAACTTTTGGATAGCGCATGCTTGGTTATTGACATGAAGTCGAAGAAGGCTTAGTAATCACCAAAAAGATCTATACTACAACCCGTGTCAAAAAGTATCTGATCACCGAAAGCAGTGCCCACGATGCGTTAAAATCAGTGGTCATTTTCCCACTATTTCAATTTTTTTTTTCAAACCTTCGAGTTTTTTGTAAAATATGACTAATTTAGCTAAAGAATATTAAATAATAACATAAATTACAATTACCGTTAACAATTTACTCGAGGAAATACATTGAATCGAGAAGGGAAAAAAGTTTCCGATCATCACTTTGTGGAGAAAAAAGTATTCGATCGCAAACAAAAGCAACGCATTTTTAGTGATAAATTCAATTTTTTTTATTTACTCGGTGCATGTGTTCAAGATTTAAGAAGACAGTACAAAAGGTCGAATCGTAGTTTGAAAGTTAAAAACTAGTTTCGCATCTGCTGAAGTAGGGCTCGAAAGAAAGAATTATCTAAAGATCGAAAACTATTATTTTTTAAACGTTTAAAAAGCGGAATTTCTCAAAGAAAGATTGCTCTGACCTTTGTATGTGCTCAAAGTGCTGTTTTCGAAGTTTGGAAAAAATATCGCTCGAGTAATAATGTAAAAAGTCTTCTTCCAAGCGGTCGCCCACGTGTAACATCAAGTACGCAAGACAGGAAATTGGTTAATCTTGCTACATCTGTGCGAAGTTATACGTCCAAACAACTCAATGCTGAGTAAAGGTATGTGTACGTACAGTGCGAAATTGTTTAAATGACAAAGGATATCACCAGTGGTAGAAGTGGTGAAAAAAAGGTGGGGGGACGCCCAAAATTTGGGGACAAGTGTACCCCCTCCCCCACTTCCCTTCTCCCACCCTTCAACCATAAATTTTATAAATTCGTAACTCATACTAAAACTATTAACTAGTAAAAAAAATAATTTATACTTCTTAACATTAGCATTAAACGAGGGTCCAAAATTTATTGTTATTTTAATGAAAATTCGGCGGCTTAGTTTTTTTACTTGGAAGTAAGAGATAAAGTTAAGTAATAATTAAAGTTTTCAAGTGTGAAAATAAATAACTTTTTCACAGTGTCACTACATTTAAAGGTTAATGTTATTTTTCATTAGTTGTTTTTAGGCGGATTGAGTGCTTTTAAAAGTGGGGGGATTTATTTCAGTGTTTTTAAAAGTGGGGAGACGCATGGGTATTTTCTTGAAAAGTGGTGGGGGACGCGTCACCCCGCGTCTACCCATACTTCTAGCACTGGATATTACTTCTGCAAAGCTAAAACGATACCATATATGACTAAAAACATGAGAAAAGTCGTCTTCAATGGTGCAAGAAACAAAAAAGTTGGTCTTTTGATGATTGCCAGAAGGTTATTTTAGTAAAGAATCTCGTATTTACATAGGAACGGGAATGGCACTGGAATCTTTGAGGAGTGGAGGAGTGCTGATGAAAAGTTCAAAGATGATTGCCTCGAAATTAAAACCAAATATCAGCGTTCATTTATGGTGTGGAGTTGTATGACATCTTAAAGAGTGGTTAAATTGTGTATAGTGTTGCGAACAATTAATTCTGAAGTATATATTGACATTTTTGAGCATTATTTGATTCCTAGCATCGAGGAAGCGTTTGGCCGACCAAACGGTATAGTGGTTAGCGTGCTAGCCTCTAGACAGCGAGGTTGCGGGTTCGAGTCCCGTGTTAGGCATGGGTGTTTGTAAATGTATGTTGGCTTGTCTAATGACGAATGTTTCGGCGCATTATAGCCCTCGTGTTGCTGACGGCGCCAGATAATCTGAAAACAACAACCAACGAAGCGTTTGGTGACTCCTCCGATTTCATTTTTCAAGATGATAACGCATCCTGCCATCAAAGTAAACAGGTCAAGATTTTTTTTTTAATCGAAAGGGAAATTCTCCCATAAAGACTATGAATTGGCCTGCAAGTAGTACGGATCTCAATCCAATCGAAAATGTTTGGAATGTTTTGAAAAGAAACATTGATAAGAGAAGACCTACTAATATGGAAGAACTACGCCTAGCCATCAAAGAAAGCTGGGGTTAAATTCCATAAATTTATGTCACGAGTTGGTCGAATCCATGACTCGACGCTTAAATGTAGTAATCAAGGCAAAAGGAGGACCAACAAATTATTAAACTGAGTTGATCGAATACTTTTTTTCTCACTAATATGATGATCGGAAACTTTTTTCTTTGAAGACTATTTAATTTCATCTTTGCATTGTTAAAGCTAACTGCAATTTATGGTATTATTATTGATTATATCACAAAATGAGCTGAATTTTGTATTGAAATACTTTAATTTGAAAAATATATTGAATTTGTAGGAAAATTACTTTTTATGTTAACTTATCGTAGGCATTGATTGCGGTGATCGGATACTTTTTGCCAGGGGTTGTAGTAACTTCTCCAAAACTAGTTAAAATTTGTTTGTAACTATGGGCAATCTATTTCAAAGCATTATGGGGGATTCATCTGCTTGCAGAGCAGAAACCGCTTATAAGCAATCCAGAAGTTGTAGGTAGAGATCAGTGATAGCTTATAAGCGGTTTCTGCTCTGAAAGCAGATAAAGCCAATTGAATACAGTCTCCCAAAATGGTATGAAATTAAGTTACCCATGATTACAAACAGATTTGAACTAGTTCTGGGAATGTTGCCTATATAGGTTTCTATGGTGATTTTTAGGCCTTCTTCTGCTTCATGCCAATAACCAAGCATGTGTTATCCAGAAGTTGTAGTTACAGATGAATGTTTCTACTTTATGTAGATGAATTAAGTCTTAATATTGTTTTAAAGTTTCTCTTTCAATGTGCTGTTGTTTAACTTTTTGGAATTAATATTTTTAACGAATATCCAATGTACTTTGTAGTTGAGGCTTCGTGTCCTGAAGATTCTCTGCCATGCGACGATGGGCGTCAGTGCATCAAGAGGATTGGATGGTGTGACAAAAAGATCCACTGCCAAGATAAGAGTGATGAAGCATACTGCCGGTCAAGATTTGGTAAGTTAATTTCGGTGTCTAAAATCATATCCTTTTTTGAAAAAAAGTTGACTCTAATGATAAGTTTTTCTTTGACTTCGATAGACTTATGAGTCCAATAAACTGTCCATCGTTGAAACACTTTCTTATTAGTAATGGGAAATTGAAGTTTTATCACAAGAATTGGTCAATTTTAACTTTTCTAACACTTTTCTTAAACTGTTGATTTAAACATTAAAAACTCTGAGCATAGTATTTTTAGTGACATTCAAGAGTTTGTCTTAAAAAAAAATTCTTTCAGAATGAATTAATGTCAAAATAAATTGAAATTATAAATTTGATGTCTCTTAGGAAACGTTATTTCTTTCAATCTTTTTAAATTCACCTGAGTAAAAAATCAGGGCTCTACTTACACAGAAAGATCTAAATTATACGGCAAAATTGAAATGGCAATTCGAGGTGAACCTTATAAGCACATTTTGCTAAGGAATGTGTGGTGTGCGGAAATTGCGCAAGTTATAAGAGGATATGAAGAATAGGTAGGTGGAAAAAAAGGATAAAAGTCAAAGGAAACAAAGATTTTACAGTCATTCATGGTAACTTTGATCCACATTTTGTGCATTTTCTCTTGCCCTACTTATAATCTAATAGAATTTTCGGACCTAATGGCATAAAAAGGAAGAATAAACCCTAAATTATAGCATAATTTACCAAAATTAGTAAATGATGATGAAAGCACCAAATAATAGAAAAATAACCCCGCGCTAAGTTACCCTACCATTCAGGGTGACTTTGAATAGGTATCAGAAATTTTATATAAAATATCTTTTTTTTTTTTTCAATCTAAAAGTCGAGACAACTTTGAACTATCACTTGAACAATCTCTGATTTATCAGTAACATTCTCCATGACAATTTCGACAGTAAAAACCTCTATTATCATGTCCTTATTGTCCAACTTTCATATTCTTATATTTATATTAGCTATTAAATATTTAATTATTAATTATTTAATATTTATATTAGCTTTTAAATATTTAATTATTAATTATTTAATATTTATATTAGCTTTTAAATATTTAATTATTAATTATTTAATATTTATATTAGCTTTTAAATATTTGAAAAATCATCAATCATGACATCAGTTCTCAACATCATAAAATTTGGACATTTTAAATAACACCAAAAAGAATATATTTTGTAGGAACAGTGGATGAAGAATAACATGAATATATTGCAAATAAGCCTATTTATTATTCAGTTTAAACATACAAATATAGTAAAAAAAAAGAAAAAAAAATATTTAGTTCATTCACTCACTTAACTATACACTCATTTCATAAATTAAAAATTGAAAAGATAAATCGAAAATAATAAAACTGATAGGCGGCCCTTATGCTATTAGTTAAAGTACCTTGTAAAACACAATGTGGCAAATATACAAATATTCTACGCTTAATGCTAGAAATACAGGGTGGTCATAAAAAACTTTGCTGATATATGGACCTCTAGCTTTCGTTCCACTCAACAGATCGAGATAAGATTTAAGGTATAGTTATTCAGAGGTATGAGCTTGAGATTCTGTGAATGACAACAAAAAGGAGCTCATGGTTACGGTTAGAGTTACAGAAACTAGACATTTTCGAATAACAACACCTATTTTTTCCTGTCGTTAAATGCTCAGCACATGCGAAATCCATAAAGAGCGATGGAACAGTACATCGGGACGCACAGTGGAAATTTGTATATGACAGAGGTCAAAGTTCACATGGGTGCCATTACAGGCAATTTTACCGGTTTTCTAAGCTGAATATCTGGCGAGTGGCGTTCTGTAATTGGTGTCGTTTTTCTGTTGGCTGTTCGCAGAGTTGCTTTTTGTGTGTGCATAAATGATCCGGTTTTTTTTTTTTCGATACACATAGTGTTCCAGCGCTCTTTAGGGTTTTCGCATACGTGGAGTATTTTGCGTCAGGAAAAAAAAAATAGGTGTTGCCATTCGAAAATTTCGAGTTTCTGTAACTATATCAATAACCGTGAAAGCCATTTTATTTGCCATTCACAGAATATTGAGCTCATACCTCTGAATAATTATACCTGAAATCTTGTGCCGTTCTGTTGAACGGGGTGGAAGCTAAAGGTCCATATACTGGCAAAGTTTCTTTATGACCAACTTGTAGTATGGCAATATTAAAACAAAATTCCAACTTTATAAAATTTCACTTTGGCATTCTTTAGATTAATAGTTTTACACCAAACAAAGAATCTAGCTAGAATAATAATTTCTGGAGATAATTTTTTATACACATCTGATTTTTATAACACAGATCACCATTGATATTGGGCCATTTCCAATATGCTCAGACTTTTTCATGAGCCACGAATATCACGTTGTCTTTTAAGTCAATTTGACCTGGGTACATATCTCCATCGTACTGAACATGGTCGTAAACCTAGCATGTGCAATAACACAAATCTAAAACACTTGTATGCTCTGTGTGTAAAATTCCTGCCTCATATTGATGTGTTCAACAACCATCACTTGAACAATCTCTGATTTATCAGTAACATTCTCCATGACAATTTCGGCAGTAAAAACCTCTATTATCATGTCCTTATTGTCCAACTTTCATATTCTTCGAAAATGGGGGAATCCAGGGAATAGAGATATTTTGCCTTGTAAAAGGTTATGTAGTTCCGATTTTTTAATATGTTATAACGGTTGGTCTCGTGGTTTATAAACCAAGTTTTCGACCTCCTAACCCTTGTGCGTTCACCGTGGAGCACCAAAAACTGAGCCGTTTTTCAATTTATACGTCACAACTCTTTGCAATGAATCTTAGAAACAAGCATTATATTCAAAAGTTGTAGAAAATTAAATTTGCTGCAACTTTTGTAAACTAAGTTTTTTCTAGACCTGTATGTAAATAGTTGTGTAGCTTCAAAGTCAACACTTTATCTTAAAAATGCTATTTTTTTAAGATTAGTGTCAAGTTTTTTTTATTATATCTCCATAATGGTATGGCTAAGAGAAATTTTTTTGTGAATAAAAGTCGTAGAACAACAGATTTACAACAAGTTTTATATATTAACTTATTTTCTAGGGTTAATAAAAAAGGAGCTACTCTGCTTTGTGTATTTTCCGTGGTGCACAAAAAAAAAAAAAAAAAAAAAAAAAAAAAAAGATTATAGATCATAACTCTTTTGCAATGGATCTTAAAAACAAGTATTAAATTTAAAAGTTGTAGAGTAAAAAAATTTCTACAACTTTTGTCACAATTAGTTTTTGTAAAGTAATTATGTTAAGAGTTACGTAGCATTAAAGTAAAAACTTTTTCGTAAAAAAGCTGATTTTTAAAGTTTTTTGCCGAGTTTTTCAACTATACCACTATAACAGTAAGTCGTAGAGAAAAATGAATTGCATGAAAATTGTAGAGCTATAAATATGCTATAAGTTTTATACAAAAAGTTACTATCTAGGACTAATAACTAAGGAGTTACTCTTCTTTAGGTAGTATAGGTGGGGCATAAAAATAGCTTCTTACTGCATAGTCTGACAATTTTAATAAAAAAATAAAACAATATATATCTATAACACTAATGATAAAGTAAAATAAAAAGTGGAAATACATTGAATAATGTAAATCTCTATAAATTATAACGGTAATATCAATTTACCATTTTCGCCATGATGCACCAAAAACCTTCTGAATTCTGAAATTTTGGATTTTTTTCAGTATACCGATCATATCCTTTTTTCAATGCATTTTAGAGGGGAAAATATTATTTTTGGTTGTGGAGTATTAAATTTTCTACAACTTATGTATGTTTAAAGTTTGTTTTGTAGAACTATTGTATGAAAAACAAATTGTATGAAAAGCATTAAAGCAAAAAATCTTTCGAAAAAGTACGATTTTAAGATTCTTGTCGAGTTTTTAGATGGTATCCATAATAGTATACCACAAAAATGTATTGAACAAAAATTGTAGAACCCTAAATTTACTACGTTTTATTTACAAAGTTATTTTACAGGACTAATAACAAAAGAGCTACTATACTAAACTTCAACTTAACTAGACATCACTTAGACGGTAGATTGTCACAGTGCTCATAGGTATTTAATCCATTTTGGCGGCGTGAAAGCATAACGTTCGCCAAACCACAACCCTATAGAGAACAAAAGGCTCTAAGGTTTGGCGAGAATTATGTCTTCACTCCGCCAAAATGGATTAAATACCTATGAGCACTGTGACGATCTATCGTCTAAGTGATGTCTAGTTAAGTTGAAGTTTAGTATAGTAAGATCTAATATTAAAAACAATTTCTTACTACAAAGCCTGACAACTTTGATAAAAAATAAAACAATACGGGTATTAAAATAATCTATATATATAAAACTAAGTTGTTTGTACGTCGGAACCTTATACAAATCCACAGTTTTGCACCTACACGTACGAAATTTGGTACATAGAAGCTTTAGTACATGGAAATTGTAGAGAACAACTTTTAAATTTGATTTAAAGTCGCTTTCACTCAAATTTAATGACATGAAAAAAAATTCTTGGAATGGCAACAATATTTTTTATAACATAAAAATAAAATAAAAAGTTATTTTAATATATCCTCCTCATTTTTCGGATTATTTTTGTGTATTACAATTGTCTTTCCGATCAACAGTTCCAATTTTATTATAATATTTCAATATATTTACTGTCAGTCGATGCCTGTAACAACTTCTGCGCAAGTGCAGTTTTAAAGCATTATTTTTTTTATGCAACGTTTTGTTTTTCTAGGTATTAAAATTCACCCTGCTTTTGTTTACATTTTGTGTTGTCGTCAAAGATGCATTGTGCTCAGCGGGTATTGACATTTTGATTTTATTTAATGAGTAATAATAACATTTAAGCAACATAAATTCGTTAAATTCCTTTATATTTCATTAGCAAATATTTTTTGTATTACAGTTGTCATAAATATCTAACATCTAAAAGTTCGTTTACCAACATAATTTACCACTAATACGTTGGTGCCGTTTTGCGATGTTTTCGGTCGAATTTTGGTCAACTTAATAAATATATTATAACTTTTATCCAAGATGTGTCCATTACAAAATCAAAAATAAGAAATCAATCTAATATGAAACACCTACGTATATCATTAGGTGTGTTGTGTGGCACCGCGTTGACCAATATTTGTATTATTACGTTATATCCATGCCACTTGGCGATAATTTTTCAGTTGTCAAACAATTTGGTCGATAACACTATCGTTTCAATGTCTGTTAAATGAAGAACTTGGTACAAAATATTTTCATGATTATTTTTTAAAACAGAGGCTTCAGCTGCCCTATAGCCACCAGGCACATTTTGATATAATTTTTATGTTTACAAAATTTTAAATGGTTAAATTTTTCTAGCTGGATTAATTAGAATTATAAAATTTAACTTCATTTAATGAGAGTGAGTCAAAATATACATAGAATCTAGCATAGCAATAGATTATTTAGACTCAATTTGACTTCATCACTTGCAGCCTCAATTATAGATTAGCTGAAGATTATTGAAATTCTCTGAAAACTTTCAAATCATTTCGACATTTGCTAATATGCCGCCAAAGAGAAGAACGAATATAGTTGCTAAGTATAGAGCATCTGCCACCAAGAGAGCTACGGCATCGAGTATGACCTAGCGCGCTATTACAAAATGAACGAAAACATTGATATGTTACAGTATATTAGAGGCTGATCACAAACAACAATTAATTCGAAGAAATTCCACGTCTATGTAACACAGAACTGATAGATATCCTTCAACGGGTCCCCAGCAGCGCGGGGCCACATAGCTAGTAGTATTATAAAACAAAAAGTAGAAATCTTATAAAAATGTATATATCTATGTATAATAATAATAATAGTAATATTAATAAAACTTACAATTTAGAAAACTTATAACTTCCTACATTTAGTTTCGTTTAGCTACGAAGGCTCGGCTAGTTCCTCCGCTACTTCTTCAATTATGAGTTTTTTTGGGTCTTCTTCATCGTGGTCATCAATTATGATGTCCGCTATATTGTCACAGGTTTGTCCATGACAATTTTACATATTATGGAGCACTTGGGACTGGCTTTTCTACAACCGCAGGCCTTAGTGCAGCCTATTTCTCATTTTTATTTCAGAATGCAGAAATTTTGGGTGCACCACGGCAAAATGGTAAATTTTATATTACTATTATTATCTATAAATATATACATTACTTAATATATCTCCACTTTTTATTTTACATAATCCTTATTATACATAATCATTTTACATAATCACAACCAAAACTCCATTGACAACTTTTATTTGGTGCTTTCTTGTAGTCGCGAAGCAAAAAGTCGCCAATGGGGTCCTATACTGCTTCTTCAAAATCCGACCTGTATTCGATGTTTCGGCCAAACAAAGAGGTGCCCTCAGTCTCAATGATTGTTTAGCAACTGGAGTTAATCTAATTGAATTGATTCCAAATATCTTATATCGTTTTCGTTTGGAGAAAATAGGAATTATTGCTGACATTCGAAAGGCATTTTTACAAGTTGGTTTGTCACCTTTTGATAAAGACTATTTGCGTTTTCTGTGGATTGGAGAGGATGGCCAATTGAAGTACTTTCGACATTGCCGTGTAGTGTTTGGTGTGTCTTGCAACCCCTTTTTGCTTGGAATTGGGATTCTGCATCACTTAGAAGATGTTTTGGGCCTTCAAGATGAGAAATATCCAGAGAAAATGGTAAAATTATTGTTGTAAAGTTTCTGTGTGGATAACTGCGTGACAAGTGTGCCAAACGAAAAGGAACTGGAGCTGTTCATTGAGGTTGCAAGTAATGTTATGACGGAGCGAGGCTTTGACCTAAGAGGCTGGAAAAGCACAAATTTCAACGATAAAAGCACTCCCGATACAAATGTTTTGGGAATGCAGTGGGACAAAGATACCGATACATTGGGTATCAACATGAATAGCCTGAAGGAGCTTTGCGTAGAAAATGTGACAAAGAAAACTATACTTTCCGCGGCTCATCGTATTTTCGATCCTATTGGAGCGACTTGTCCCGTTGCATTGTTTCCTAAACTTCTTCTACAAAAAACTTGGAAGCTAAAGTTGAATTGGGAGGAAGAGGTGGACTCTGATACTAGAGAAGAGTTTCTGAAATGGATGAAAGACATATTTCATCTAGGAAAAGTGCGAATTCCTCGATACCTAAAAACTGGTGATGAGAAATATTCTTTACGTTTCTTTACTGATGCGAGCATGTATGCTTATGCGGCAGTGGCTTTTCTTCGAGTTGAGGCGAGTGAGTGTGTAAAAGTTCTGTTGTTAAGTGCCAAATCCAGAGTTTCCCCAACGGGAAAGAAGAAGACAACTATTGCAAGATTAGAGCTGTTGGCGGCCACAATCACTGCACGCCTGGCCTCATCTATCACACGAGAGATCCCACATGAAGAAATCTATTTGTGGTCTGACTCGACGACAGTGATAACTTGAATAAAAAGAGAAGATGCTTGGGGTACCTTCGTTCAAAACAGTGTTTCTGAAATCAGAGCTTTGACTTCCAAAAGAAAACTGGAGACATGTGCCCGGTTCATTTAATCCTGCCGATCTTCCAAGTAGAGGGTGTTCTGCCAAGAAATTAATGCAATCGAAATGGTGGGAGGGCCCTGAGTGGCTACATTTACCTGCTGAGCAATGGCCTTCCTCCGATTTAGTCGTCAATGAAGATGAAGTTCTGAAGGAAAGAAAGAAAATTCTTGTGTCCTCCCCAACTGCCTGTTTGAATGCTCTCACCACCGAAAATGTGAATGTAGAAGAGCCTGATTGGTACTATCGTTACTTTTCACAGTATGAGAAAATTGTACGCATGATTGGATGGATATTGAGATTTTTGAAAAATCGTAGAAAACCAAAAGAGCTGAGAAAAAGTGGTATTCTGGAGCATTTCAGAAGCTGAAAAATCAGTAATAAAGATCATTCAAAGTGAGGCATTCGTTAACGAGAAGAACGAGAGATTGAAAACTCTAAATGTTTACAAAGATGAGGATGGTATCATCAGATTGAAAACAAAAATTGAATATTGCGAAGACAGCTATCCTTTTAGAAGATATGTAGTTCTTCCTTCTCAACACCACGTTGTGAAACTTTAATTAGTTTCCTTTCACAAAAGACATGGTCATGTGGGGTCTCAAATGCTACTTAACCTGCTTAGAGAACATTTCTGGATCTTATATGGCCAAAAAACTGTGTGATCAATCATTTCAAAATGTGTTATCTACAAGAGGCATTCCGAGAAAAGTTTATATTCAGCCCCCAGCCCCCATCACCAAAGATCGAGTTAGAGATACTGCAATATTTGAAGTTGTAGGAGTAGACTTAGCCGGTCCATTGTATTTGAACGATAAAAAGAAGACTTGGATTTGTCTTTTCACATGCGCAGTGTACAGAGCAGTACATCTTGAGCTTCTTTGAGACATTTCTACTGAAACCTTTATGTTGACGCTGCGCAGATTTGTAGCAAGAAGAGGCAGGTGCTCAGTAATCTATTGTGACAATGGAACGAACTTTGTTGGTGCTGCTAATTTGTTGAATTCGTTGGATTGAGACCAGATCGTCGAGAACGGATCTTTAAATCGCATTCAGTGGAAATTTAACCACCCTACTGCCTCCTGGTTGGGAAGTTGATGGGAAAGGTTGTGACGGTGTGCTCTACCGGAGGTTGGCTATATGATGCGCCGCTGATCACCGTACAGTTGCCAAGTGCGCATGGGCACCGAACCCATATAACCCCGGCCTGTTGTTGGGATGTTGCAGTTGTTTTGTTAAAGCTTGTTGTCGAAGTTGTGTATCACTAGCCTGTGTGGCGTGTGGGTGACACTTTGAGCCAAGGATGACAACTTGAGCCGACGACCGTCCCTGCACAGCAATGTCTGAATGAGTAGCGGCAGCACATGGGTGAGCTCGTTTAAGTTTACTTGCGTGTTTCCCTCCCTTCATTAGTTTCCGGGTTTGGTATTGTGATATATGTTTTTAAGCCAAATAAAGTACTAATTTAAACGTAACTCTATTGACTTTTCTTTCATGACTTGTCAAAAACGAGTACGTCACAAGGTTGAAAGGAGTTATGAAAAAAGTTCTAAAGAGAGTGATAGGTCATGCCTGTTTGTCATATGAGGAAATGATCACTGTTCTATGCGACTGTGAGTCGATTATTAACTTAAGACCTCTCACCTATATTTCAGAAAGAGATTCAGATTTGGTTCCACTGTCGCCATCATTATTTCTTTAAGACATCAAAGAAGTTGGCGTACCCTAGTGTGATGCAGCGAATCACAGAAGTCTAAATAAAAGGGTAAAATATCGTCTTGCATTGCAAAAAGACCTTAGAAGAAGATTCAGGTCCGAGTACTTAGGTTCTTTGGTTCAAAGGCCTAGACAACAAAAGTGGTCGACTATTTCTGTTGGTGATGTTGTTCTTGTAAGAAACGATAATCAGAAGCGTATCAACTGGCCTTTGGGACGTGTAACAGAAATTATCCCCGGAATAAACGGAATTACCAGGCTCGTGAGGATTAAAACAGCCGATGGAGAAAAGCTAAGACCAATTCAAAAACTGTTTCCGTTGGAGATCACTTGTGATATGGCTGAGGATGTCAAAGCTAAAGTGCATCGAGAGCAAGCTACTCCTTCCGAAGTGTCGCAGATACAAGCAGTAGACCCTGAAGGTCCCATTTCACAAACTGTATGAACTCGGTCTGGAAGAATCGTCCATGAACCACAGAGACTCAATTTGTGACTTTGAGATTTGTTGAGTTGTGAACTCTCCCAACTCAAGGTGGGAGGATGTAAGAAACTGACTGCTTCGAGATTATATAATTTAATCGTAACGTTACAAACTCTGAGTGGCAATGTGTTTTTGAGTTTCGATTCTTCTTTGAATTCTTTTTTTATGATTTTTCGTAGTTCTAGATGTTCTTAAATGTAAATATTTGTAGTTAAAGTAAATTAAAAGGCTTTAGTAAGTTTTTAAAGAGTATTAGAGTATTGAGATTTACATTAAACGAGTGTTGAGAGCTAGGAATATCGATCCATAATAGAGTTTAGAGATTGGTATCCGACACACAATCATTCATGAATGGAATTCTTCATTCTTAATTACTTAAATTCAAAGTTTCCTTTCAATGCTTCAAAAATGATAAAAAAAAAAAAAAAAAAAAAAACTTATTTTAACTTACTTATAACGAGACTTCATGTTTCAAAATAGTTCAATTAGAAGTTTTAGTATTAGTTTGAGAAGTAACAAGAAACCACATGTGTAAACTGATCACGAAAACTATTTCCGTTTCGTGGAGAAAATTCTAAGAAATGCTCGTTACTCCCGACATTACATCCCGATTCACTTACACACCCGAGGCAATCAGCACATGGAATTTACAAGTACAGTCGAAGTCGAAAAATTCGTAAGGGCTGCTTTTGGAACCAAGCCATATACATTTAGCGTAGACGCAAAATCCATAGTAGCTGTTGTTTCCATGGCAACCCTGCAGCTCTTTTGGAACTTTCACTCTCTGGCTGTACTCGATCGAACATCGTCAGATTTAGTTGATTTGAGCTGGGGGGGTTTTCCCCTCAATTGTGCATTTATCGGATTTTTTTTTTACTTATCGTAGAAATTCCATCTTCATTTTCGATTCTACTTTACATTTAAAAAAAATTGTAAAACTAGGGGACTCCACCCTCTTCTCGCTGACGCTCGCCGACCCCCGGGATTGCTACGCAGTTCCCCTTGGTTCGCGAAGAGAACCAGACTCTCTTCGCTCGCTTGAAAGTGTGGCATTTAAAATATGCCCTAGTAAAAAGCTATTCCAGTTGTATAATCAAGAAAATTCTTGAAGAGTGATATTGTGCCATGAAACTGAAGAAATTGGCTTATCCTACTGCTTATATGAGACGCGTTACGAAGGAACAGTGTTGCAACGTAGTGAAACGTTTTTGGAAAGCAATAAAAATAAACAGTTTCATGCACATATCTAAAAAATATCAGGTATTTCAATGAACAATTCACATTTACGGATTGGTTTCGCATGAATGATAATTAGGCTCTGGAACATAGATTCTTATTAAGATGGATAATTAGGAACATGGATTCTGTTTAGAAATAAATATAGGCTCACATTTATTATTCGGTGGCTCTTGGTGACTTTTTGAAAGTTTGTGATTTGGTGCCGAATGTGGCAACCCCTCGACTTGGTTTTCTGAGAACCCTAGGGACCGTTTGGATTTGACAACACGCCGCACCGTTTTAACGTCATTTTAGATTTAGCAACACAGCCTTTCAACTTTATTTTCATTTTGGCGACTTTTTTTAAAAGTCGCTAAAATGCACTGTACGGTAAATCATAACCTGAATGAATATTTTATAATAAAAAGTTATTTTTTAAAAAATTGTGGTTTATCCGGAATGCTGAAATTCTTATTCAATCTACTGTGAATTTTCAGCATAGAACCTTAATATTTTTAATGTAAATTCTGCTCTCAGTTTTTATCGGTATATATATTCGGGAAACTTTCACATATAAATATGGATAAAATTTTAAAGTACGGTACGGATTCTGCGCCAAGAATTGTTTACGTAAAACCGCATCAACTTATGGAAACCATTGGCAATTCACTTGTTATTAAAAAAAGGACGTCGGCTGACATTTGTTGGCAAAATTCTTCGCGTAAAATCCGTACCGGACTTGGAATTTTAACCGACAATTTTTCGGAAAAACCTGGTTTGTATAGAATTTTAATCCAAAAGAAATGTACTCATCTTGCATCTATTTATTCTGGTATCAATGTAAATATTAAATAAATACGGTTTAAATAGCTACTAATTTGTATCAGTAATAAGAAACGAATATATATAGCGAATTCAAGTTGTTGGCTGCTGACAGTAGTTAAATTTCAAAAGATATATTGTGATTGGCTGGATTGCTGAATTTGGAAACTCGTGCATAAAGCACATTTAGAAGATTTGTGATTGGTTGTTTGAAATCTTTGCCATTCTGCTCACAGAAATACAGCCGAATTTGGGCGGCGCGCAAGAGAATTCTGTACATAGATTTTTTTTATTTTTTTTATTCAAATTGTCAGACTATGCAGTAAGAAGCTATTTTTATACCCCTACCTATACTTACTGTACTCTACGACTTACTGTTATAGTGGTATAATTGAAAAACTCGGCAAAAAACTTTAAAAAGCAGCATTTTTACGGAAAAGTTTTTACTTTGATGCTACGTAACTCTTTACATATTACTTTACAAAAACTAATTGTATACAAAAGTTGTAGAAAATTTAATACTCTACAACTTTTAAATTTGATATTTGTTTTTAAGATTCATTGCAAAAGAATAATGATCTATAAATTGAATAATGTATATATATATTTTTTTTTTGTGCACCACGGAAAATACAAAAAGCAGAGTAGTACTTTGGCTATTAGTCCTAGAAAATAAGTTAATGTTTAAAACTTGTAGGAAATTTGTCGTTCTACAACTTTTATTCCCAAAATTTTTCTCTTAGCCTTACCATTATGGAGATATAATAAAAAAACTTGACACAAATCTTAAAAAAGTAGCATTTTTACGAAAAAGATTTGACTTTGATGTGTCACAACTATATTTACGTAATAGGTCTAGGAAAAACTTTGTATGCAAAAGTTGTACCAAATTTAATTTTCTACAAATTTTGAATATAGTGTTTGTTTCTAAGATTCATTGCAAAGAATTATGACTTAAAAACTAAAAAATAGCTCAGTTTTTGGTGCACCCCTTTTTTCGTCTCTATTCCTCGGACTAATAGTGTTGTACATACACTGTCACCTGTGTCGTCTAGTTTAGGTTGGTTGGTTTATACGCTCAATTACCTATTTTTATGCACAATAAACATCTACAACGAACATCTATGCCTAACCCGGGATTCGAACCCGGCATCGTTGGCATGTGGGACATGGGCATCTAACCACACAGCCATAAGATGGGTCATCTAGTTTAGGACTTTTACTTTTGCTGTCTCTTAAGAGTGTATAAGGTAGAGGACTTGGACGTTCCCCTCATGTCCTTGATCTACATATCCCTTTATAATTTCTTTGTGAGCTTCTAATATCTCTTTGATTTCATATAAATTTTTCACTTCCTCAACTGATACGCTTTTTAGATCCGTTACAGGTTGATAGATTTTTTTTTTTTTAGTTCTGTAAACCATTTTAAAATCATTATTTCTAATATTTTTAGGTACTTTTTGAATTCATTCTCAATATTTTCATTTCCTCTGATTTTGCATACAAGGGAAGATTCCGTAAATTAAATTGCATTTGTATGTATATAGATGCATTTTTAAGCAACCACAAATATATTGGAACATTTATTATGTAATTATATGAGAATTGTATACTAGGGTGGATCGTTCTTCTATGGAGAAAAATAAATATTATTAATCAGAATCTACCTATGGGGAAAAGATGTTCTATGATACAGAGATTAGGGGAAAAATAATAAAAAAATTTAATTTTATTACACTGCCACAAAGGGGTTGAATTTTTAAATAAAGTGCAAAAAGTCCTAATTTTGGTTAGAGGATTTTGCACTAAAAACAATTATTTTTTACAATATCAATCCTAAAAAAGTGATGTTTACTGAAAAAATAGTAGTATAACGTACATTTCAAACTTTTTTTTACCCAACTCCCCCCCCCCCCCCACTTCACCGTTGAATCAGTCCTCTATAACCTTGTAGTACAGTTGTCTGCGGCTTACGGAATTGGACTCCTAATCGGTGAGCGCTGTTCATGTAAAGTAAATTAAATTACAATTTTATTGTGTGCATTTGCTTTCTTGTGTACTTGGAATATTACTGTACTGTGGCGTTGCTAAGAAAAGACATGATTTGTCCTATATTTGGGTCAGGCTGTAATATGCCCACGATTATGCTGCCTACGTACGAAAAACGTAATAAGGTGCGTATATTGACAATCAAAAAAGAAACAAAAAACAGTGTATTTAAATACACTTTTCTCCGCGTATCAATAAGTTGCGAGTAAGTTAGAAGAGACATGGAAACGAGTTTTAATACCAATAAATGACCACTACAACATTTTGAGAAAAATAAGTTCATACCAAAACAAATAACGCGCTTTCAAAGCTAGAAAATAAGCTGAAAGCTATCGCAAGGAAAGCACATCGTAAGTTTTAGTCATGCGTCGACAATGACATAGATGTAACAAAGTTGGTTGCGATAAAAGGTAGTCTGTCAAGACAGGTATCAAAGAAGGTGTTATACGAAAAATGGAACTGATTCTGAAGCGTCCACTACAATGATTTGTGTGCCAGTTACAAGCCAACGAGTGACCGTATGCGAGATACTACCTGTAGTTTCATTCATGTAAACCCAACCTGTGCGAACTGACTAACATGAAAGACTTAAGTACTGATCAATTGTGCCTAATGGAAATTTGTGAAGCCATCACTGCGTATAACAATCGGTAATTTATGGTGCGCAGCATTTGCATCAATCAATCTTTCTATCACGTTATTTCTCAATTGATTTGAAGAAAGTCATTGATCCAATAATTTTTGAAACGGGGGTTTGGGCTTTCCTGAAAATATCCTGATATCAATCCTAGCTGACGACAGAAATAACATAAGGGAATTGGTTCTCCAAAGAATTTTGAATTTGCGCAAAGTCAAACGGTCTGCTGCAACTCAAACCCTTTTAGCGAATAATATCTATATCTTATACATACCAACTTTTGACCCTTGTGTGACAGATTAGGTGGACTTGATTAAGTGGGAGAATGTGACAGAACGATTTAGTGATGACATGATTTCAGGAGCAATAGTAAACCCAGCAATCATTTCTACGGCAATACTACCTACTATCAAGGGGTATCCCTGTGAGCGGCCTCTATCGTCCTCTTTAAGATGTAAGCCGATATAATCTCGCATTCTACGCTGAGAGCAGGTACGAAACGGATCTTATTATTAAAATTCTTTACCTCATTTACGTTGCTCAAATGTTTTATTCTACGAAATCTTTTATGATGTTAAGTCTTTACGACCCTACGATAAGAGGCTCCAAATAGGACAAGCCTATGTGCCAGCCTCGTTACAGTGGTTATCAGAAGTGCGGTGTACTCGCTCGACGAAGTACGACTGACAATGAACACGCTAAGCCTAACACGAGAACTCGCCCGCCCTACGAAGCAGAAGTACGACGATGGCAGACGGTTTGGAAAAGCTTAAAAAGAAACGGTCGATATTGAGAGCCTCTACCACCAAACTTATGGATAAGGTAGACAAAGCACGAATAGAAAATAATCTAACCCCAGAACTGGTCCCGCAACTGATTGAAAAAGAAAGAGCACTGAAGAACATTAACGTACAAATCGAGGCACTTATTACGGATGAAAAACTGTTCGAAGATGATCTGCTCGCTTCAATTGATTACGAAGAGAAAATAACGAAATGTTTGGCGTTAGCAGACATTCATCTCCAGACCGAAAGGGGAAGTCTACCAGCACATTCTCTTCCAGTAACGACTCCAGTTCAATACCAGGTTAGTGAAACAAGTACTGTAAAAAGTGGTTATTCACAACTCATAAAGTTAAATACTAGTAGCTTTAATGGTAACATTAAAAACTGGATTTCTTGGAAAAATAGTTATGACATAGCTATTCACAACAATACGTCGCTTTCTGCAATTGAAAAACTTTGTTACTTATTAAGCCTGCTTGATAGTCCAGCACTCTATGCTATTCAAGGACTGTCCATAATTGAAGATAATTATAAAAATGCTATGGCATCTTAATCGAACGTTTCGGCAAAACAGAAAACTTGATTAACTTTCATATGTCACAACTCGTGAACTTGCCTCAAGTAGCATACAGTAATGATTTATATAATTTGAGGAAACTGTATGATACATATGTAGTGTACATATAAGATCTCTTGCAACCCTGAACGTGTCAGCAGAATCTTACGGAATTATGCTATCAACAGTGATTTTTAAAAAGCTACCTTCAGAACTAATGCTCGATTGTACTAAAGAAGAAACTGGCTGTTTTGATTTAGGAAAGCTCATGGCGCACATCCAGCGACAGGTTTCGCACAGAGAATTAGCGAAATATATTGCTGCCCCCTCTCACTTTTCCCCGGCGCAGTGCAGTGATGTTACGACAGCATCAAGACGCCACCAAGGCGGAAGAACTCCTGGTCACTTGAACTGGAGGTTTACTAGTGTGAATTACGCAAACGCGCCGAAAGAAGATATTTGTGTTTTATGTGGTAACCATGGAAATCGCGAAAGTTGCCCTCTGACCCCGGAGCAGGGAAAGCAAGAATTAAAATTAAGCAAGCGTTGTTTTCTGTGCTATGAGGTGAATTGTGGTGCAAAGCGGTGTAGGTCAATGTTGAAGTGTGACGTATGTAATTCCAAGTTTCATGGGACTCTACTTCACGATCCAAACAGGAAAATTACAAATGTAATCGTCTCTAATTGTTTGACAGCCAAAATGTCGTCCGACCACTTGTTAAAATTAAACGGCATGAAGTACGAGAGTGATAACATTTTTAGTAGTTTGCCAACTATTGAAGTGTTGTGTGATAATGTTAAGATAAACGCAGTCGAAGATTCTGGAACGCAGGTAACAATAATTAGAAGTAATTTAGTACCTCAGCACTATAAAGACCCACATGGTCAAGTGATGTTAACTTCAGCATTTGGTCATAAGCTCAAAGCCCCTTTAATAAATATACCATTATCAAAGTGTACAGAAGACGGTAAATTTTGTGAATCCGTGTATTTTACTTGTGCAATGGTTGATGAGTTATCCAACGACATGTTGTTATCTTTAAGTACACATAATAGCTTAATTTCAAATGATTCAGGTAAGTTAAGTGTTGATTGTTGTAATGCAAAGATTATTGTTGAAACCCCAAATGATGTAATTGAAAACTCACACAATATTGATGATAATGTTATTAACCTTTAACTGCTGTGTGCGGTCTGACAAACCGCGAGTCATTTTTTGTAGAATGATTCAGCCCCTTAAAATATTTCAAGTTTGGCTTTTATGTTATTTTTTCCGATACTATGTTTCTTAAATTTTAAACTGATGTTCATTAAATTGTTTTATGCAGTATGGACCACGTGTTGCTCTTGCGCCAAAATTATCAAACCACCCAACCACAGCAATTAAAGGTTAAGAGTGATAATTTATATAACTTAACCTTTGAGAAAACTGTACAATATTTTGAGTCCATAGGTAGTAATAGTAAACTTAGTATTAGTGAAAATTCTGAAATGCCTTTTAATAATATTGAAGTGTTTTATATAAATAATGATGATGATATTAGTGTTAATAAGGACAATGTAATTGATAATATGGTAAACCAAGTTAATTCTATTATACCTTACGAGTTAAAATCTGACTGAAATGTTCCGATATCATCAAGCAAATGATTTGACCCTCGAAGCGTGTTGGCAAGATGCCAAGCGAGGGGTAAACAATTTATTTTTGTTTTGGACAATTTCTTATATCGTAAAGATAAGTTTTTTAGGAGAGTCAGTCAGCCAACTCGTGGTTCCTGAGCAAAGAAGAAAACAGCTTTTGGAGCTCGCTCATTCTAGTTTATGGGGTGGTCATCTCCGTAAAAAGAAAACAGCAGAATGGCTTAAGTACTCGCTTTATTTGCCGGGTATATAGAAGGAGATAGATGACTTCTGTGAAAAATGTGTATCGTGTCAACTCCAAGCTAAGAAGCGTCCCTTCGACGAAGTTCCCATCACGCCCGTTACTCGCCCAGATGAACCATTCCAAATTATAAACGTAAATTTAATTGAGTCAGTAGAACCGAACAGTCGTGGATTCAAGTATGTTCTTTGCGCTGTTGATCAATGTACTAGGTGGCCAGAAGCCGTCCCTTTGAAGAGTTTATCTGCTAAAGTAACTTGTGAAGCGTTACTACAAATTTTCACTCGCACTTGCATCCCTAAGGTAGTAGCCACGGACCAGGGAACCAACTTCACTGCTTCCCTGACTAAAGAATTTTTGGAAAGGATTGGGTCCTCCCCAAGATTATCCACTCCCTACCATCCAGCTTCTAATGGGCTCGTTGAGAGGTTTAATGCAGTTTTGAAAGGAATGATTCACCACACGATGCGAGAACACTTCAAGGATTGGGACAAGTATCTTCCTTACCTTCTGTGGGCATATCGTGAAGTCCCCAATGGCACAACCGGAGTTAGCCCCTTTCAGATGTTATATGGTAGACGCCCAACGGGACCTCTGTCCATATTGAAGACAACGTGGACCAATGACACTTCAGTTCCCCTAGGCCAGCTCAAATCAGTGACTGAGTACCTAAATGATTTGAAGATGAAACTAGAAAACGTAGCGGAATATGCAGGGATCTCAGCCACAGAAAAACAGAAAGCTTACGCATATTACCATAATAGGAAAGCACGACATAAAGAGTTTAAGGAAGGAGACAAAGTAATTGTCCTGATACCCGACAGTGACCACAAGATGTATGCCAGATGGACTGGGCCCGTCACTATTGTTAAAAAGCATACTGCCTACAGTTATATAGTTCAGCTCCCAGATTCAAGCACTAGGCATGTGCATGCTAACAAAATACGAGAATTCAAGTCGTCTACTAACAACGTTGGAGTTATTTATGACGCTGACATTAATTTTTGAGAAATGGAGAGTACGCCAAGAATAGTCACACTGGTTCCTAGTGAGATATACACTGACCTGAAGTTAGACTTGATGCACAATGATCCATCCAAAGGGCAAATGCTTATGAGTCTACTAAAGAAGCACTCCAAGTTGATGTCTGGTACTCCGAGAATTGCAAAGGTTGGATAACACCACATTAAATTGAAGCCTGGAAGTGAACCAAAGAAGCAGAATCCCTACCGAATCCGTGAAATATTGAAGGATGAGGTTGATCGTCAAATTGAGGAGTTATTGCAACTTGGACTGATTGTTCGCTCCGAAAATGAATATGCTCACCCAGTTGTGTGCGTAGCTAAGAAAGATGAATCCGTTCGCTTATGCATAGAGTTTAGGTATCTCAACGCACAGACTGAAGTAGATGCTTTCCCTATGACAAATGCTACGGACTTGATTTACAAAGTATCAAATCGCCCATTGACCGAGTTAACAGAAAGAAGAGCACCCAATAACGTAATATGGCAGAAGAAAGAAGACGGAGCTTTTGCACAACTCAAGCTTGCTATATGCAATGCTCCCAGATGTTATTCACCAAATTTCCAAAGACCCTTCATCATATACGCTGATGCCTCTTCATTTGGGGTTGGTGTTTGTCTCGCCCAATGTGACGAGTAAAATGTTGAACACCCAATAGCCTTCGATAGTAAAAAGTTATCAAACACACAAGAAAAATATGCAGTTATAGAGAACGAAGCATTTGCCGTCATTTTTGCCATTAAGAAATTCGAGACGTACATATTTGGATCTTAAATAATTATAGTTAGTGACCACAACCCTCTGAAGTTTCTTACGGAATGTGCTTCACAATGTCCTAGGCTACAACGCTTCCATGCCTTACTAACTTACCGTCGAGGAAAATATCATTTGAATGCTGATTCCCTGTCTCGTTTAACTGCAACCCACTGAAAAAATGATGCCAAACTAAATGACACTTGAACTCTGTTTCCTTGCTCATGGCTCATGAAGTGTTACCTCAGTTTAGAATATTGAGTGCAGATTTATGATATTGTGTTTATTTGCATATTTTTCATTTCCTACTTGTTTATATTTTTAAGAGTTAAACTTACTTTCTTGGTTTAATTACATGATAACTGTAAATTAGTGATTCAAATGTTTAAAATTTTACTTTTTTCAATTTAGAACTTAAATTAATTTGACAGGTCTTTAAAAAGGCGCAATCAAATCTTTTTTGTGGGGAGATGTGAGGCACGCTTTAAGATGTAAGCCGATATAATCTCTCATTCTACGCTGAGAGCAGGTTTGAAACGGATCTCACTATTAAAATTCTTTACCTCATTTACGTTGCTCTAATGTTTTATTCTACGAAATCTTTTATGATGTTAAGTCATTACGTCCCTACGATAAGAGGCTCCAAATAGGACAAGCCTATGTGCCAGCCTCGTTACAATCTCTGTCATACTCAAGCTACAGAACGAATAGTCAAAGAAGCATTTTCTGCTGTACGCGGATCATACATAAGAGACGGGTTAAAAAGAAATAGCTTGGAATCACGAAACCTCAAGCCAGTTTTCAACACCAAAAGTGATTACCGTTCACTGTAATTCCGAAGAGTTTTTTAGATTTTTCTTGACTTAATTCTTAAGAAGCTGTTATATATACCTAAAGCTTTTTTTCTTCCTGTCACCGATTAGTATATGTCCTCTCATTAAAATAAACATTTAAAAGTACTAAAGGCCTGTTTCAATTAAACAAAAATCACTTCGACTTTTTACCATTAAAAAGCTCAAATACCAAAACTTCATCCCCATTGCAAAGAGCTTAATATAAAATTTTTTTTTTTTTAATTTTATTTTTCTCTTAATCAATGTACCGTAGAACATGTTTTCCGTATAGGTAGGTTTTGAAATTCCGCAGAAAAAAAATTCAATTGACTTTGACTTTTTACTATAAAAAAGCTCAAATACCTAAACTTCATCCACCTTGTGGCTGTATTGAAATTATTGTTTATTATTATTTAATTTTTATTATTATTTTTCAATGTATCTACACTCATGTCCATAAATTAAGAATAATTCAGTTTTTCCCTAATAATTTCTCAGTGGAGTAGCATAGACACTTGAAATTTACTTCAAAGACACATCTTTATACAACAAAACGATAATTAAAACAACTCAGTCGCAGAATGAAATGCAAAGTGTACAGCGGGGCATATGCAAAAGAATGGAGTACCATTAGTGTGCAGTTGTACAGATGCATTTACATTGAAAATCACTCAACACATGGAGTTGAGTTTTAGTGTGAGATATGATCTTTCCTGTCATCAATATTTACTTGGCACAGTATTCTCATACTTAACATGAGTGACTTGATGAATTCTAGTGCCTAAATTGCTCGTTCCTCCTTTTGAAATGTTTGCAAGTGAGGGAAGTTCCAAATGCATTAAATCTTTACACAATGAATATCGTAGAAGCGCCCCACACATGTTTGATGGAATTTGGAGTAGAGGAGTGATCTGGCTTACTTAGAGGGGCGATACTCACATTTTTAATCCTTTATCCAAAGCAAAAGTGGAATAAAATAAACCATAACTATCAATAAACGCGATTTTGAAACTGATATTTCACAATGAAAGACGTGTCTAAATCAAGTTAAAGTAATTACAGTAAAAAAGTGGAATTTAATTATTTTTTGCGCTCTTGGGGAGCTTATTAAACAAATTCAACAAATTGAATATAAAGACCAAAACTCTTTTCCCACCAAATCATTATCTTGAACTGGCTTTACCATGAAATATCAAGTTCCCACCTTTCTACAGATCCTCTGATGTCCAATATTACTCATGAGACTGACAAAATTATTTTCAGTAAATAGTATCTGCTGTTAAAAAGATTTGGTCTTTGGGGGCAGTATGTTGACATAGGTACATAAGCTCCCCAAGAGACCAAAAGATAATTAAGTTCCACTTTTCCTCTGTAATTATGTTAACTTGATCTAAACAAGTTTTTAATGGTGATATATCGGTTTCTAAATCGTATTTATTGATACTTATGGCAAATTTTATTCCACTTTTGCCTTGGATAAGCGATTAAAAAATATGAATATCCCCCCTATAAGTAAGCCAGGTCACTCCTCTAATCCAAATTTCTTCAAGTATGTGTGGGACGCTTCTACGATATGAATTGTGTTAACACTTGATGTATTAGGAACTTTCCATCACTTACAAACAGTTCAAAAGGTGGGGCGAGCAATTTAGCCACTACAATTCATCAAGTAACTCATGTTAAGTATGAGAACACGGTGCTAAGTAAACACTGATGACAGGGGAGATCATATCTCACAGTAGATGTCACACTACATGAGTTGAGTGATTTTTAACGTAAATGCATCTGTACAACTGCACACTAATGGTACTCCATTATTTTGCATATGCCCCTGCTGTACACTTTGCATTTCAATTTGCGACTGAGTTATTTAAATTATCATTATGTTGCATTAAGATGTCTCTTTGAAGTGAATTTCAAGTGTCTATGCAGCTCCACTGAGAAGTTATTAAGGAAAAACTGAATTATCCTTAATTTATGGACATGAGTGTATAATACCGTAGAACATCTTTTTCCCCATAGGTAGAATATGAAATTCTGAATTTTTTTTTCGATCCACCCTATTGTACATTAGGGTGGATCGTTCTTCTATGGAGAAAAAAAAACATTATTAATCAAAACTTACCTATGGGGAAAAGATGTTCTATGATATAGAGATTAGGGAAAAAATAATAAAAAAAAATTAATTTTAAAATTTTGCATTGCCACAAGGGGGTTGAATTTTCGAAAAAAATTAAAAAAGTCATAATTTTCGTTAAATGATTTTACACTAAAAATAATTATTTTTACAATATAAATCCTAAAAAAGTGATTACTGAATAAATAGTAGTACAATGTACATTTCAACCTTTTTTTTACCCAACTCCCTCCCCCCCATATCACCGTTGAATCAGCCCTACTACCCAGTAGTGCAGTTGTCAGCGGCTTAAGGAATTCGACGCCTAATCGGTGAGCGCTGTTCTTGTAAATTAAATTAGAATTTTATTATGTGAAATTTGTTTGTTTGTGTACTTGGACTAATACTGTACTGTGGCGTTGATAAGAAAAGACATGATTTGTCCTACATTTGGGTCAGGCTGTAATATGCCCACGATTATGCTTCCTACGTACGAAAAACGTAATAAGGTGCGTATATTGATATTCAAAAAGAGAAGCAAAGTACAGTGTATTTAAATACACTTTTCTCCGAGTGTCAATAAGTTGCAAGTAAATTAGGAGATACCTGGAAACGAGCTTTAATACCAATAAATGACCACTACAGCATTTTGAGAAAAATAAGTTCATACTACGACAAATATCGTGCTTTCAAAGCTAGAAAATTAACTGAAAGCTATCTCAGGTAAAGCACATCGTAAGTTTTGTTCATGCGTCGACTTGGTTGTTTTCAGATTATCTGGTGCCGTCAGCAACACGAGGGCTATAATGCGAGGAAACATTCGTCATTTGACAAGCCAACATACATTTACAAACACCCATGCCTTACACGGGACTCGAACCCGTAACCTCGCTGTCTAGAAGCTAGCACGCTAACCACTATACCGTTTGGTCGGCTAGGTCATGAGTCGACAATGACATAGTTATAACAATGTTGGTTGCGATAATAGATAGTCTGTTAACACAGGTATCAAAGAAGGTGTTATACGAAATATAAGCGTCCACTACAATGGTTTGTGTGTCAGTTACAAGCCAAAAAGTGACCGTATGCGAGATACTACCTGTAGTTTCATTCACGTAAATCCAACCTATGCGAACTGACTAACAAGAAAGACTTAAGTACTGATCAACTGTGCCTAATGGAAATTTGTGCGGACAAAGTAGCGAAGGGCGTTTGAAGAGAAACTCTGGATATATTTGCCACTCAAGGGGGTTTACAACCCCTAATAGAATTCTCACGTTCTATTTGACTTAGAAGAAGTCCAACCAAAGCTTTATTGACATTAATTGCGTTCATCGTAAAAGTCTAGGCACCTATGTGATTCAAGATCAAAACCAAACAATCGGTAATCTATGGTACAGAGCATTTACATTATTCAATCTTTCTATCGCGTTATTTCTCAACTGATTTGAAGAAAGTCATTGATCCAGTAATTTTTGAAACGGGGGTTTGGGCTTTCCTGATAATATCCTGATATCAATGCTCGCAGACAACAGAAATAACACAAAGGAATAGGTCCTCCAAAGAATTTTGAATTTGCGCAAAGTCAAACGGTCTGCTGCAACCCAAACCCTTTTAGCGATTAATATCCGTATCTTAAACATACCAACTTTTGACCCTTGTGTGACAGGTTATGTAAACTTGATTAAGTGGGAGAATGTGACAGATGCAATACCATGATTTCAGGAGCAATAGTAAACCCAGCAATCATTTCTACGGCATTACCAACTATCAAGGGGAATCCATGCCGTACTCAAGCTTCAGAACGAATAGTCAAAGAAGCATTTTCTGCTGTAAACGGATCATACAGAAGAGATGGGTTAAAAAGAAATAGCCTGGAATCACGAAACCTCAAGCCAGTTTTTAACACCAAACGTGATTACTGTTTACTGTAATTCCGAAGATTTTTTGATTTTTCTTGATTTAATTCTTAAGAAGCTGTAATATGTTCCCAAGGTTTTTTTTTTCTTTCTGTAACCATTTAGTATATGTCCTCTCATTCCAATAAACATTTAAAAGTACTAAAGGCCTGTTTCACTTAAACAAAAATCCCTTTGACATTTTACCATTATAAAGCTTAAATACCAAAACTTCATCCCCCTTGCAAAGAGCTTAACATAAAATTTATTATTTTTATTTTCTCCTTAATTAATGTACCTCAGAACATCTTTTCCGTAGATAGGTTTTAAGATTCTTAAAAAAAAAAAAAAAATTCAATCAACTTCGACTTTTTGCTATAAAAAAGCTCAAATACCTAAACTTCATCCTCCTTGTGGCAGTATTGGCCGACCAAACGGTATAGTGGTTAGCGTGCTGGCTTCTAGACCGCGAGGTTGCGGGTTCGAGTCCCGTGTAGGCATGGGTGTTTGTAAATGTATGTTGGTTTGTTAAATGACGAAATGTTTCGGCGCATTATAGCCCTCGTGTTGCTGACGGCGCCAGATAATCTGAATACAACCAACCAACCTTGTGGCAGTATTGAACTTAAAATTTAATTTTTTTAATTATTTTCCATGTATCTATATACCATAGAACATCTTTTTCCCATAGGTCGGATTTGAAATTCTGATTATTTTTTTTTCGATCCACCCTACTGCTTATCCTGTGCACCTCTCTTTGTACTAAATAATCCAGAAATGTAATGTTTCATTTTGTCGATTTGTATTATTCCAGATCAACCCAATCCCTATCTCGATCCCAATGTATGTATGGAGGACATTCATTTCAAGTGCGACGACGGTCGGTGCGTACCTCGGGTGGCCGAATGTGATGGTTACGAAGACTGCCATTTAGGATTCGACGAAATATGTGAGTGTTCCTTCTTAATTACTTAAAAATGTGAACAGTAGGAGTGATCATACTTCATTGCTAATTAGTGAATACTCATTCTTATACTTTAAATCTTCACAAAATTTGATGCTTTTGGCACCAGGAAAAAATGAATAATAATAAAAAACAAACTATAATAAATAAAAAAAAATCTTTTTTTTTTAAGCAGTAAAAAATTTCGCCACGGATGCTTTGTAAACTATAATTCTATGACAGATATTCTAAACTTTATTCCATTCTAATTTTACTTTATATTTTTTCCCTCTCAACCTGCCAAATTGTTATACCATCTGTCATATAAGCCCTTAAAATACCACATTTTCATTAAGAGGATGACCTAGAAAGAACCATTCCCTATACTCGCTATGTTACAATCTTATAGCCCCATTAGAAACTAGTTTCTATAAAAACCCTGACATTTGGTGAGTAGGCACGAAAAAGATTACTTAATGAAATGACATAAAGAGTTTTCATTCAATGTCTAGCTATTAGAATTGAAAAAATAGCAAAAGACAAAACCAGGTGGAACTCCTATATGAGTATTAACTTAAGAATTTGAAATATAAAAGGAAATATATTAGACCTTGTTTTCGAGTTTTTAATTTATGTCATTTCATTAAGGGATCATTTTGGAACGTTCTCACACAATTTCAAGGTTTATACATAGTAGTTTCTAAACACACTGGGCTAAAATTTTTTAATAATTTAGACACGTGACTAATGGTTTTAGAGTATTTTTATGCTGCATCGAATGAAAAAAAAAAAAAGCAAGACGATATAACTAATCTAAAAAAAAGTTACAGTCCTTTTTACTTTCAATTACCCATATGTATATATACTTAGGATAATGAAAGTATAGCATTTGGACAATTTTTGTTTAATTTTTGTATATATTTTTTTTATTTTTCTGCATTTGTCCACGTTTTGGAACATTCTGATTTCAAAAAAGTGATCAAGAAAAAATGTCTATCTGTGTGTGTGTATCTGTGTCAGTGGTCAGTATTACTCCCGAACAAATTGACCAACGATGTTTAAATTGGTATGAGGGTTAGTGGCGGCCATGGGACCTACCAATAAGGTTTTCATCAAAATCGCGCATGCCCATAAGGTAGCTGCCATTGAAAAATATCATGTTTTTCAATGATTGCTAAAAAACGGCTCTAACGATTTTGATAAAAATCTGGTAATGCCTCTTAAGGTGTTCTAAGCATCCCCATCTCGAAATTCCCATAAAAATGCTTTAACTGCGTAAAAAGTTGAAAAATGAATGCCTTCAACACAGAGTTCTCTTTCCTTGAGCAATTGAGTATACCTCATTGACGATCATTTTTTTCTTCTCCTCTTGGTTTCGCTTATAATAAAAGATAATATAAGGATTATTGAAAAGTATATCGCCAAAATAACCATTTTTGCAATTTTTTTTTTTAATACCCAGACAAGAATTATTGCAAAAAATATCGCCAAATGGCCACTTATTCTAAATGAGGGATGAAAATATACAAACGGTATGACACAAATCTACGTCAGCATTATAGTGTAATTGAAAGTTGTGCGATGTTCCACACCGATAGATACAAATGAAAACACATGTAAAAACTGAGGAAAGATAAAATACGACATAAAAAAAAATGGTTCGTTCATGAACCTTAGAAAAAATGTTTTATTTGTCATGAGAATAAAGAAACAAGAGTCCATAAAAATATTTAGCATAGAAGGCTGTTTTTGAGGGGTTGGGGAGGGGGGGGGGGTGAAGGGTGTTTTATAAACTGAAAATTGAAACTCGATATAACCTGGGAAAGTGACACATGTGTGTGGAGTATTTTTTGACGCTGAATCGAATAAAAAAAAGCAAGATGATGTTACTATCCAATCAAAAGTTACAGTCCATTTTATAATCGTAAATACATGTAACATAAAAATACAAATAATGAATAAAAACTGTGTACAATCAAAATTCAATAGAAAGAGTACGAGTTAGGAATAAAATAACTAAATAATGGTGAATAATTTAAATAGTAAGTAAACAAAAGCATAAGAGATCAAGAATAAGTAATGAAATAATGTACACATTTATGGTATATCACTTGAATTTACGCAAGTCAAAATGACTAACTTTTTGTAGGATAGTTATATCGTCTTGCTTTTTTTCATTCGATTCAGCGTCGAAAAATACTCTACACACATGTGTCGCATGCGGGTTATACCAAAATTAATTTTCAGTTTACCCCCCCCCCCCCCTTCCTTCCCCTCAAAAAACACCCTTCTATGCTAGATATGTTTAGGACTCTTTTGTTTCTTTATTCGCATGAAAAATGTAACGTTTTTTCCAAGTTTCCTGAAAGGACCAATTTTTTAATTCTCTATGTTTTAATTTTCCTTTCCTTGGTTTTTATACGATTTTTCATTTATGACGACTGTAACCCTTTTTAGCTAAGCTACATCGTCTTGCTTTTTTTCATTCGATTCAGCATAAAAAATATTCGAAAACATCAATCATCCATCACTGGTTCGTTCTCAATTGTGACAGAGCCTCTCGAACAGCAATATCCAGATTAGCAGGGCCGACCAAACGGTATAGTGGTTAGCGTGCTAGCTTCTAGACCGCGAGGTTGTGGGTTCCGAGTCCCGTGTTAGGCATGGGTGTTTGTAAATGTATGTTGGCTTGTCTAATGACGAATGTTTTGGCGCATTATAGCCCTCGTGTTGCTGACGGCGCCAGATAACCTGAAAACAACCAACCAGATTAGCAGGCGGTCACACTAAAAGTGTCTCGTTTTTCGAGGGCAGGAGGATCTTTGCAGCCTGCTCTAAATGTCAAGCTCAGAAAGTTTCTCCTGAACACTTCCTGAACTGTCTGGGACTTTCCAGATAGGACTCTCCCCCCCCCCCCTTCTGGTCTTTGACTTGCTTAGGGTCAACGGTCTAATGAACTTTTTCTGACTTCATCAGACAACTGGAGGATGAATTGTAACAACAATATTAAAGATATTTTCAAATCCATTAATCGTTGTATGGATAATTAACTCAATAAAAATGTACTCGAGTGTTAATAAGAAAATTTGTTCCTGTTAAAAATGAGAAGATTAAAATTTTTGTGGCACTGTGTGACTCCAAACCTGTTGATGTACTGACTGTACATAGTTCGGATTTGGAAAGGTTAAAAGTACACCAAGACTTCTAAGACTTAAAATTAGAAATAGATCACCAAATATGTAGTTATTAAAATCTTCAATAAAGTCCAGTAAAATATGTCCTAAATGGAATTTCAATATAATCTGAAAAACCGCAATTTCTTAGAAGTTGATAGTTCCTTCGTTATCTTTAAGAAATATACAGTCAGCGTCAAAAGTGAACCTACACCTTCAAATTTCACAAACTCAGCTTCCAAATGTTTACTTAGTAAGTAGGGAAAATTATCATTTTTTGTGAAACAATTATATATACCCAAAGGTTAATATTACTTCGTAATTTTGATAGCACTAATGGTCGGCCTTTGTTTATCTTCTGCGATAAACTGTAAATGCATCCTCATTGAATAATTAATTTGGTTTCCCTGAACGTGAACACATCTAAATAGTTACAGTCAAATAATATCTTAGGGTAATATCATGAACAGACAAGTGACTTTTTATACAATTTTCCTTATTTCTCTCAAGGATTTACCATAATATTTTCAATCACCCGATGAATTTATGTACTTTCTCACTAATTTCTTTACGACGCGTTTGCATAATTCTCAACAACGTAAAATAAAGTAAAGTTTTAACTTAAATAACCTAAACTTTCAGGAAACTCAATTTACTGAACTCTCAAAACGCAATTTAAAAGAAAAATCAAGAAAAAAATGTGTGCTGTACTATCACTTTTGACTTGCAGATTTGTACTATTTTTTATAAATACTTAAGTGGACTATTTACATATTGCAGAATTTGATTTTCTACAGTGATCATTTCGACATAGTAATTGCCACATGTATTCTAGATAAAAATTTCGAATTTCAATTTAATGTTTCCTTTTTATCTAGGGCCGACCAAACGGTATAGTGGTTAGCGTGCTAGCTTCTAGACCGCGAGGTTGCGGGTTCGAGTCCCGTGTTGACATGGGTGTTTGTAAATGTATGTTGGCTTGTCTAATGACGAATGTTTCGGCGCATTATAGCCCTCGTGTTGCTGACGGCGCCAGATAATCTGAATACAACCAACCAACCTTTTTATCTAGGAATTTGATTCTAGAAAATGGTGTACGTTCACTTTTGACTCTGACTGTATATTGATTTCTCGACTTAAAAAAATCTAGATCTCGATTGGTTTTGCTAGTAGCAATATAAGTATAATTTATTAATGACATATTAAATTGTAATACATCTCTTACAGGTGAACCGGATGGCTATGGTAATTATTACTCCAATCCAGTGGAAACTACACTCATGTCCATAAATTAAGGATGATTCAGTTTTTCCCTAATAATTTCTCAGTGGAGTAGCATAGACACTTGAAATTTACTTCAAAGACACATCTTTATATAACAAAACGATAATTAAAACAACTCAGTCGCAGAATGAAATGCAAAGTGTACAGCAGGTGCATATGCAAAAGAATGGAGTACCATTAGTGTGCAGTTGTACAGATGCATTTACATTGAAAATCACTCAACACATGGAGTTGAGTTTTAGTGTGAGGTATGATCTTCCCTGTCATCAATATTTACTTGGCACAGTATTCTCATACTTAACATGAGTGACTTGATGAATTCTAGTGCCTAAATTGCTCGTCCCTCCTTTTGATATGTTTGCAAGTGAGGGAAAGTTCCAAATGCATTAAATCTTTACACAATGAATATCGTAGAAGCGTCCCACACATGTTTGATGAAATTTGGAGTAGAGGAGTGATCTATCTTACTTATAGGGGCGATACTCACATTTTTAATATTTTATCCAAAGCAAAAGTGGAATAAAATAAACCATAACTATCAATAAACGCGATTTTGAAACGGATATTTCACAATTAAAGACGTGTCTAAATCAAGTTAACGTGATTACAGTAAAAAAGTGGAATTTAATTATTTTTTGGGCTCTTGGGGAGCTTATTAAACAAATTCAACAAATTGAATATAAAGACCAAAACTCTTTTCCCACCAAATCATTATCTTGAACTGGCATTTACCATGAAATATCAAGTTCCCACCTTTCTACAGATCCTCTGATGTCCAATATTACTGATGAGACTGACAAAATTATTTTCAGTAAATAGTATCTGATGTTAAAAAGTCTTTGGTTACATAAGCTCCCCAAGAGACCAAAAGATAATTAAGTTCCCCTTTTTCCCTCTAATTATGTTAACTTGATCTAGACAAGTTTTTAATGGTGATATATCGGTTTCTAAATCGTATTTATTGATACTTATGGCAAATTTTATTCCACTTTTGCTTTGGATAAGCGATTAAAAAATATGAATATCGCCCCTATAAGTAAGCCAGGTCACTCCTCTAATCCAAATTTCTTCAAGTATGTGTGGGAAGCTTCAACGATATGAATTCTGTTAAGACTTGCTGTATTAGGAACTTTCCATCACTTACAAACAGTTCAAAAGGTGGGGCGAGCAATTTAGCCACTACAATTCATCAAGTAACTCATGTTAAGTATGAGAATACAGTGCTAAGTAAACACTGATGACAGGGGAGATCATATCTCACAGTAGAAGTCCACTCCATGAGTTGAGTGATTTTTAACGTAAATGCATCTGTACAACTGCACACTAATGGTACTCCATTCTTTTGCATATGCACCCGCTGTACACTTTGCATTTCAATTTGCGACTGAGTTATTTTAATTATCATTATGTTGCATAAAGATGTCTCTTTGAAGTGAATTTCAAGTGTCTACCCTGCTCTACTGAGAAGTTATTAGGGAAAAACTGAATTATCCTTAATTTATGGACATGAGTGTACTACAGAGCACATGATCTAGGAAGCATATTCTGAAGTCTCTGAGATTACAACTTCTGCCCCTACTCTCGGATCCATACCAAAGGCGACATCGAAAGAAAGTAGATAATCTGCATTCCTACTTAGCTCTTCATCAATCCCTCCTTATCTTCCCCTGGTGACCACAAAAACTGTGCATTAGGGAGGTTCAAAAAAAAAAAAAAAAAAAAAAGTTTTTAAATGCATGAGGTAAAAAAAAGTTGATACACAACTTGATGAAAAAAAACTGTAAAAAAAATAAATAATAATATTTTCCGATCGCGCATTCACCTCAAAGTTTGGAGGAAGTACAAACAATAACTATTTTTCTTAAATTTTTAAAATTTCTAAACGTTATATATTTGAAAGGCAATAGTTTGCAGTGAGTAGTGAAAGGGTGGACACTATTCCATACATTTTTAAAAAATATATCAGTAACTAAAAATACTCAAAAGTAAAAAATTTTGTTAAAAAAAAAAAAAAAAAGATTTTTTTATAAAATGGATATTAAAGTTATTTTTTACAATTTTTTGTTAAAAATGTTTTATCTACTTCAAAATCACTTCAAAGTTTTGAATAAATAAAAAAAAAGACATTTTTTTCATCAATTTGTAGAATACACCAATAACTAAATTGTCGAGGTACATTAGTTTGTATTGTGTAGAATGAGGAATGAAGTAGATAGAACTTAGAAAAAAATCAAATGAGTAATTATTCATTAATAATCGTTCGTGCATAAAATTTGGTACATTGGTAAAAACTGTGTTGTGGCGGGTTTCAATCTGAGTTTGCCTTTCTCGTGGTGCCTTCTCTTCCTTTGAAGCTTATAAACTTACTTGCTTATTCGTTGGATTACAGCGCAAGTGCCTGTTATTGTGACTGCCATTAATAGTGGCTGGAAATAATCTGGCAGATCAAATTAAACATTGGGAGACCACTACATTGAGATATATGCCTCCTATACTCCAATGAACTATCGCCGACCAAATGGTATAGTGGTTAGCGTGCTAGCTTCTAGACAGCGAAGTTGCGGGTTCGAGTCCCGTGTTAGGCATGGGTGTTTATAAATGTATGTTGGCTTGTCAAATGACGAATGTTTTGGAGCATTATAGCTCTCGTGTTGCTGACGGCGCCAGATAATCTGAAAACAACCAACCAATGAACTACCATTCAGACACCTATTTAAACACTTAGATAGTATTACTACAGGGCCAATATCTTTCAATGAGATCAAAAATTGAAGAGTCATCGATCAAAAATTAAAGAACAATGAAAAATTTCCCTCGACTGATATTTTCCGTGTTGACTCTTCAATTCCTCAAGCTGAGATGAAAGTACTGAGCACAGATTAGTTATATAATGATATTTTTGCAGTGATTAGATTAGGCCAATGACATGGCATCTTGCAAACCCAATGCCCTTTCACACTCCAGATGACTAACGACAGAAAGCAGAGTACTTAGAGTATATGCGAGTGAATGTAAACCATCGGATGAACTCAAACAAGTAGTATTCTTTATTTTATATTGTTACATGCCACATTGATTTCGAATTTAAAAATAAAGTTAATTTTCTGAAGGACCTAAGAACATATGAGACATTTAGATTGTCTCGATACCTCCCTGAATATTTACTGGATGTTTTAAACTCAGTTATTGAACGAAATGCTTCCTTACCTCACCCAAAAAATTTGATTTCGGCAATGATTTTGTACGAAAACTGAGATGTAAGAGAACTGAGGCGTCGGTTTCTGAAATCTCGAAAACTTTAATAGAGAAAAACAATCTGGCATTTCAAGGCAACCAAACTTAACTTTATTGCCACTGACTACGTGTACATAATTAATTGGAATGCTTGTAATAGGACTCCTCCTTTGTTAAGAGTAATGAGTAATAAACGAATATTAGAAAAGAGTGGCGCATCCGAGGTAGCACAGCTGTATTGGAGGAAATAGGGGAAGATTGGAAGATCGGCCGAGCATAGTTAGAAAATACACGATTTTTCAACAAAAAAAACAAGTCAAAACTAACACATAGTTTTGTTTCTCATAAATACAATATCCCAAGTTTAAAACTGCGCATCGGCGTATCAAAACCTCTTCTATATTTTATTCAAAATTGTGAGAGATTGGCTAATATTGTTCCCAACAACCGATTCACAACGTTCTACATCGGGATTGGCCTATGTCTTGCAAAATTGGTCAGCGTTTCTGTGCTACTAGGGACCATTGAAACCAGACTTCAAATCATTTCCTTGTCACTTACAAGCTGTTGAACGCTTATGTAGAGAGACAAGACAAAAAGTGGGTGGCGCTGACGCAAAAGACGTTAGGACAATATATATATATATATATATATATATATATATATATATATATATATATATATATATATATATATATATATATATATATATTAAAGATTCATAACGCCCGACTTTTCTACAAAAGTTTCCTTCCAAGTGCATAACTGGGATAGATAGCTCGAGAAAAAAGTAAACTAAATGAATAATAGCATGTTTAAAAAAAAAAAAAAAATGTAAGAATAATTAACAATCGTACCCATTTTAAAGAAAAATCATTACTTCTTACAAAAAATGTCACTTTTGAATATTTTTAATTATTAATATATGTTTTAAAATAGCGTAAACTAATGTTTTTTCGTGTTATACCAAACTATCGCCTTTCAAATATATAACGCTTAGAAATTAAAAAAGTTTATGAAAAATAGTTATTTTTTGTATTTTCTTCCAACTTTGAGGTAAATGCGCGATCGGAAGATATTATTTTTTTTTTTTCAAATTTTTTTTACAGTTTTTCTTATCAAGTAGTGTATCAACTGTTTTTACCTCATGCGTTTCAAAATCAAATAATTTTTTTTTCGAACCACCCTACTGTGCATGTTCCATTAGCACATCAAACACATGATGCACCAACAACTACCTTAAAATGGGGTGAATCGGAACACTTTTCAACTTTCATAGTAAAAATCGGTTGTAATAAAATCGTTAAGGAACATATTTTTAACTTTGAAACTTGGGTCTTACCTTCTTCTTTGTGGATCAACTCAAAAAATGTTGAAAAAACTAGGACTTTAATTTATTTTCAATTTTTTTCATGGTGTTCCGATTCACCCCGCAGAAAGGGGTGAATCGGAACACTCATTACAATTTATGTCTGATCTTATTTAAACGTTTACAGGGTGACAAAAAAAAAAGTAATAATGCATTGTGGTGAATAGGAACACAAAATTATCATAAAAAATCAATTAATATGACGTATAAAATTTGTGTTTGTCAATTATTGTCAAAACAAATCATATGTTTGAAAGCGTATCAACTCTTCTCCTATAACTAATCCAAGTAGACTTACAAATTAATATTTTTTAATGTACTTTGTGTTTGCTTGGCGTATGACTGCAAATTCCTTTAAATATCTTGTGAAAGAAGAAAAGTACCCTCATTTGTGTCAGAAAATCTCTTCGTTCATGGGCGCTTTTTGTAAAACACACTTATATAGCAATAATCTTGTGGGTGTAAAACTTTGCTCACATGAGTCTTCATACATTTTCCCATATCACTTAAAGATAACAAAGTCATTTAGAGAAAAATACATTGGAACAATCGGGTTTTCTGCCATGCGGAAACTAGGTTCCTCTTCTGACATTTATTCAAGCCTGCAATCTTGATTACTGTCTTGAAGGGAGTAATTAGACTCTTCTTCGGTCTTTGAATCTTGTATGGAATATAATCTTGCCAAAAACAGCTTTTTAATATCACTTTTCAAGTGCTCCGATTCAACCCGCAAATTTTAAAATCGAGACGAGGCAAAATATAAAAATTCATAAAATAAAATTCATAAAACAAAAGTTAAATTAAGTATGGCATGCTGTTGTGGATGTTTATACTTATCTAAAAATATATTAATTAAGTCTATAGCTGGTATATGTTATTAATTACGGGATAAGTTTTAGAGGGTTTAAATCCCATTTGACTGTATGCACGCTGTTTCAGAGTTTTTTTTTTAAAAAAAGGAGAGTGTTGAAAACCACACAAAACTTGTTCCAAGATTCCAAAAATGTTAGCCACAAAAAAAAAAAAAAAAAAAATACATAATTAATAAAACTGCTTTGTTAAAATAATAATTTCTTTGTAATTTCATGAAGTTTCGTTCCGATTCAATCCCCTGTTCCTATTCACCCCATTTTACGGTACTACCACTTCTCTACCACATGATTAGTGGTTCATATCAGCACTCGACACAACCAACAAGAAATTAAGAACAGAGAAGAGATCATAACCAATACCAAGTGGTATAGTGGTTAGCATGCTAGTTTCTAGACAGTAAGGTTGCGTGTTCGAGTCCCATGTAAGGCATGGGTGTTTGTAATTGTATGTTGGCATGACGAATGTTTCGGCGCATTACTGCCCTCGTGTTGCTGACGGTGCCAGATAATCTGAAAACAGCCAATATCCAATACCAATCTCAACCAACAAGACCTCATGGTTATAGAAGACCTTACCAGCAAAATACTCCGCCAACTGGACCTTATGATTCAAGACAACACCCTTGGCAACACCAAACACCAAGCTCAGTTCCTACAAGATATACCCACTTATCCTTAATAGTCTTCGTGTGAGTTAATTATTCGCTCAACTACATCTGGAACTCGATATCTTGCAGTTACTCATCGTGTTTATCTAGACCATGACTATTATTATGGGTATTAGGATGACGACGGCCGGTTTGTCGTGTTGCAAACATCGATATAGATAAACAACTGGATAGACTGCTTAACGCTGGGAAAATGAAGCCGTTGCCAGATGCAATTGGTGGGATTAAAAATACGGATTGCCGAGCATTGAAAATAAAATTTTGGGTTGTACACAGCAGAAATGTCAATAGTAGACCTTAATTAATAATAATGTGCAAACAAATATATACTCTAACACTTTACAAGGTTTTTCGCATTCCCATCCAACTATAAAAGTGAACTGTGATTGGTTAATCTTCCCACCAGCTACGCAAAGCTTCGCAATCCCCGACTCGTTTTTCTCTTTTCATTGACAATGGAACAGTCTATCCAATTGATTATCTATATCGATAGTTGCGAACCAATGAAAGAGATCGAAACCCTTATTGGGAACCACCCAATAGTGGTCCAAGAAATGAACATACCACTAGAAATCCATTGTATGTAACTCCCACACCTATAGTCTTCACAGGACAACTGAAAGTTCCTTGTTGGGTGTTTGGCATTGGTGTTTGGTAGACAATTGCCATATCCGATGCGGATCGGAGCGATTTGTGAGAAACTTGCAAAATTGGTTTCAGCTGCTGCGTTTCAAGCCAAGTTGTTTCAGGTGAAATGACGTCATATTCGCATTAATCCAAATGTGTCGTTTTTCCCTCCAAAACTAACAAGTAATCTTTGGTTGCAAATAAAAAAAAAAAAGAAGGAAAGAAAAAGCGCAGTGAGTAGACATTTTTGTGTTTGACTTTTTCGAAACATTTAGAAATGAATAAAAAAAAATAATTAAAAAATGAGAGAATAATTTATTGGATCATGGGTGGTTTTGATAGCTACTTGAGATTTTTTGGAAGAAAATAATATCGTACTGTAAACCTACATAGGCTTTATTTCTTAGATAACCAGGGGTTTGCAGTGCATCTGTAGTAAACATACTTCAAATACAAAGTAAACAGTTCATTTCGTTTTGTTTACGGAATATTTTTGGTTATTTTTGACTGCCGTAATTTCAGAAAGTATCGAAAAACCAGTATTAACACAGATAACCTTGCTACGTATAAACTTTTATTAGATGAAATGAAAATTAATCAGTCGGTTTCCTTTTGTTAGAGGTTGCATATTTTTTTTGGTTGTGTTAAGCATCGTGGACGTTACAAGCGGCGAGCGGTGAAAGACTTTCAACAGACCGAGGGCGTAATAAAACGGTGCGAGTTGTTCTGACTACGATGTGAGTGAAGTCGGTATTTTCTATCAATTCCTAACGTGACGTCATCCAGCGAACTGACTGAGCGCTTCATTTTGAGTGATTATACTATACTATAATAATGGTTTTATGGTGGAGCCAGCCCGGAGGCACTGTTCCACCTATCGAAATGGAGCCCGAAGGGCGGTAATTCAGTGGGGTAAATATGAATGGCACATTAAACAATTAAATAAAAAAGTGGACGGACGGGACAAAAACAAACATACAATACAAAAAATGCACATAATAAGAAGCGGTTAAATATTTTTTTTTCTTTTTTTTTTTTTTTTTTTTCTTCCGAAACTGGGAAAAAACTATGTACAGTAAAATGAGTCAAAAGCTATGAAAACAAGCTGTATAAGTAAAAAGGGCAATAAAATACGCAGCGCAGGTTAAATAATTTAAACTCCAGGTAACTGGGGAATAACTATGTACAAGAGCAAATTAAAAAAGTCTAACTAATTAATTGAATTTTTTGGCTAGAGTGGCATCTGACAAGCAGAATGCAGCGTACGGGCGGTACTCTGCATCTTCCTTTACTATCACATACAGTCATTCAGGGTAACTTTGAGCCATAGGGTATAACTTTGCGCCACCTCCTAGTTTTCGGTATTTTTGGTTTTAAAGAGCTGTTAATGATCCACTGCTGCAAAATGCTGGCAAGATTGTGAAATTAGATTTTTGCTCTATAGTTTAGAATATGAATTGGCAAAATAGTACATAATTTATTTGGCCATTCAATTGCTTTTCTGAAGTACTGTTTGCAAGTTCCATTTAAATGCTTATTTGAAGTTGATGTAAATCAATTAATTTATGCAAGTAAGCATCAACTTACCACTTTATCAGTTATATAATTTTCTGGAAATAGTGAAATTGTTAGTAGCTGATGGTTATTTATTTACTAATATTTGGTAAAAAACTAAGGTACTACCATTTTACCACATATTCAGTGTAACTTTGAGCCGGTTCAAAGTTAGGCTGATGGACAGTGTGTAATGCATACACTGCTCATATAATTCATATTTTATTCCAATTTATTTTTGGTTTTGCTTTTAAATACATTTATATACATACAAATGCAATTTACTTTATACAATCTTCCTTTGTATGCGAAATCCGATAAAATGAAAATATTGAGAGTGAATTCAAGAAGTACCTAAACATATTAGAAACAATGATCTAGCAGTCATTCCCAGAACTAAAAAAAAATCTGCCTGCCTGTGATGGCCTTTTAAAAGCGTTTCATTTGAGGAAGTGAAAAATTTCTATGCAAAAAAATAAATGGTAAAGGAACATGGACATGAGGGGATCGTCCAAAGTCCTCTACTATATGAACTCTTGGTAGACAGCAAGAGTATAAGTCCTAAACCAGATGATCCACCTGATGGCTGTGTGGCTAGAGCTCAGGCCCCGCATGCCAAAGGTGCCGGGTTCAAATCCCTGGGTTAGTCATGGAAGTTCGTTGTAGTTCGGATTCCACGTTAAGCTGTAGGTCGTTCAGCGTATAAACCAACCAACCTGAACTAGATGGTGCAGATGACAGTGTATATGCAACACTATCATTTTCGGAGAAGGTGAAAGTTGGAGAATAAGGACATGATAGAGTTTTATACTGCTGAAATTGTTATGGAGAATGTTACTGAAAAATCAGAGATTGTTCAAGTGGTGGCTGTTGAACACATCAATGAGAAAGGAATTTTATACACAAAGCATGCAAGTGTTTTAGATTTTGGTTATGGCATATGTAAAGTTTACGACCACATAATTATTCAATAAGATGGAGAAACGTACCCAGATCAAATTGACTTAAAAGACAACGTGATATTTGGTGGTTCATGAAGAAATCTGGTGCATATTGGAGATCGCCCAATATCATTGGTGATCTGTGGTATGAAAAATTATGAGTGTTTAAAAAAATTATCTCCAGAAATTATTATTCCAGCTAGAAGACGAGATGTTTTCCAGATCAATAATTCTTTCTTTGATGTAAAACTATTAAACTGAGGAATGAAAAAGTGGAATTTTATGAAGTTGGAACTTTATTTTTATACTGTCATACTATTTCTAACATTAAGAATATAATATTCGTATTTGTGCCACATTGTGACTTGCAAACACCATAGTACTTAACTAATTGCATAAGGGCGGCCTATCAGTTTTATTATTTTCTATTTATCTTTTCAATTTTTAATTGATAAAATGAGTTTATATTTAAGTGAATGAACTGAAGATTTTTTTCACTATATTTGTATGTTTAAACTGAACAATAAATAGGTTTTTTTGCAATATATTCATGTGATTCATCATCCATTGTTCCGACCTAATATATTTTTTGTAGTATTATTTAAAATATGTAAACTTTAGGATGTTGAAAACTGCAGCTGATGATGTTTCAAATATTTAGAAACTTAATTTTACTAGTTCAAATATTGAATAGTCCTAGACTGAATAAAAAAAAAGGTATTTTATATGAAACTTCTGATAGTGGTTCAAAGTTACCCTAAATGCCAGGGTAACTTTGCACCGGGTTATTTTCCTATTATTTGGTGCTTTCATCATCAACATTTACTAATTTATGTAAATTAAAATATAATTTAGCGTTTATTCTTCCATTTTATGTCATTAAGTCTGAAAATTCTATAAAAACATAAGTAGGGAAGAAGAAAATATTGAAAATGTGGTTCAATGTTACCCTGAATGACTGTAGTCGAAACAGTTGCTAATCACAGGGTCAGCTTTAAGAGCCTTCCTAAAGAAAGTAATATTTAAACTAGCTAAGTGTTCAGCCACTGTTGGTACTCTTAAATCCCTGTGGATAAGGTCGTTCCTAACAAATCTAGAGGCGTCTACAATACCTCTCAGAACTTTATTTTGTATTTTCTGCAGCTTAACTGCATCTCTAGCATTTGTGTGTGTTCCATGCAGGTGCAGCGTAAGTGAGAATTGGTCTGATGGTACTCAAGTATATACTCCTCTTGTAATTGAGGGAAAGCGAAGAATTTTTTCCTAGAATAGGCCAAAGTCTGTTTAAAACAGCACAGGATTTGTTGTTTACTTTCTTGACATGGTCGGACCAAGTGAGAGTGTTATTGATAGTGACACCAAGGTATTTAGCACTTTGGACGATGGGGATAGTTTCTCCAAAAGGGTGACTGAGTTATTAAGACCTTTAAGCTTATTTTTAGCCTTAATGCAGAGAATTTGGGATTTGTTAGCATTGATGGAAACTTTCCATCTGGCACACCATTCCTCAATGTGAACAGTTTTGTTTTGGAGATTATTCAAGGTCTGCTGAGGTCTGATAGAAGTTGTGACAATTGCAGTATCGTCTGCATAAAATGCAGTGAGGCAATGTCTATCGTCATGAAAAGTAGGGAAATCTGATGTATAAAGATTGTAGAGTGTTGGGCCCAGGATACTCCCCTGGGGTACACCGGCCCTAATAACTCTGTGATTTGAAATAGCTTTACCCACCCTGACCCTGAACAGTCTGTTTTCCAGGTAGCTAGAAATAAGGTGAATAATATCATGTGGAAACTTCAAAGTGATAAGTTTATAGAGCAGCCCCCAATGATACACTCGATCGAACGCTTTTGAGACGTCGAGCATAAGCATTGCTGAGCTCTCTTTTCTGTGTCTAGCAGATCCAATAAATTCTAAGATTCTGACAAGCTGGCCAGTAGTCGATCGATTATGCATAAATCCGAACTGTTCAGCTGGGATGTGAATTAAGAGGGGAAAAAGTCTGTTGGATATTAATCTCTCATAGATTTTCCCTAAACAGGGCAGCAGGCTGATGGGTCTGTGACTTGTAGGATCAACTGGATCTTTGCCAGGTTTGTGTATCAGGACAATGAGAGCCTCTTTCCAAATGGGAGGAAAGTAGCTGAATTTGAGACTAGCATTGTATATGTTTGTCAAAATCTGGACACAGTTGGATGGGATGCCTTTAATCATACGATTGGAAATTTTGTCGATTCCAGGGGACTTCCTAATTTTTAATTTCCCAATAGTATCAGTGACTTCCTGAATATTAGTTTGTTGGATTGAATTGAGGAAGGGCCGTTGCCTCCAAATATTGATTGTGTTAATGACATGACTTTCAAAACCTTGGTCATTGGGGGAGGTGTTGTTCTGGAACTGCTGTTCCAAAGAATTAGCGAAGGTTTCAGCTTTGTCTGATTCAGTGAAAACAAGGCCATTGATACTTTGGAGTGGGGTCTGGATTGCCTTTTCCCTTTTGAGGGCTCTAGTCATCCTCCAAATGGAGTTGTCTTCAAATTACAGCGTGGCCAGCCTTTCCTGCCACCTGGACTCCCTATTTGCTTTGGTGTAGACACTGATACATCTTTTGAGGGCATTTATTTCCCTTTTGAGAACTGGGTCTAAGTTCCTCTGCCATTTCTTACGCAGCCTGTTTCTATGCTTAATGAGATCTCTAATTTCAGTGGGGAGGCTCATATAATTATTAATGAAAGGCTTTTCTATAGTTGCATCTTTGTGAGCAGTGTGGAGGTTTTGATTGAGTTCCAAAATAGCAGTGTCTATGTCAGAAGTGGTATTGAGTTCCGTTTGTGTAAAAGTTTTAGTAGCTAAAGTGTTATAATATAGATTCCAGTCTGTTTTTGAGATTGTACCAGGATCTGGGTTGGGATGTTTGGCGACTCTAGCAATGACTGGTAAGTGATCTGATGAAAGATCGTTGATAACTTCAGGACTAGAGACCAGATCTGTGTTTGTAACTATGATGTCTAGTATATCTGGAAGGTATCCCATAACAGAGTAGTGTGTAGGTCTGTTGGGAGCCAGAACTCTAACATTGTTGACACCTATGATTTTGTTGAGAATTTGCCCATTCCTATTACTAGCTCTGCAGCCCCAGTTTTTGCTCTTAGCGTTAAAATCGCCACAAGCAATGGTTGGAACATTTTTAGGGATAAGGAAATCGAGCAGCTCCTTGGAAAGGGTGTTGCGAGGTGGATTATAGATTGCAGAAAAGTGGGTAATTTTCCCTCTAACCTCAAGAATGACATTTGTCTCCTCGATGTTATCTGCATTATTCGAGCGAAAGAGAGAGGTGGAAAGAGAGGTTTTAGCAAACACTGCACTACCGCCGCCCCGGTGGTGCAGTCTGTCTGCACGGAAAGTATTATAGTTTGGAATTTTCAGAGAGTTGCATGGTTTAGCATGCGTCTCTGTAACCAGACAAATATCTATGTTGTGAGAGAATAAGAAATCTTTTAGTTCTTCAATCTTGCCAATAAGATTGTTAGCGTTCCAGACCGCTATGGAAATTGGAGCAAAGCTTTGTGTTCTACTGGACATGATTATTGTTAAAGGTAGGCTTATTTGGTTGTGAGTTTTTGAACTCCCTAAGTAAATCTATTAATCCGGACTCTTTGATCCATTTGACCAGGCCAGATAGTTCCTCATGAAGGATCTTAGCTTCATTTTTTGTGTTATTTTCCTCCAGTTTGTCAATTTGGAGAATGTGAAGCTCTTGGTTTACAGTTTGAAAAGACGAACTGTCTTGTCTAATTACATTAGTAATGTTTGGGGGTTTATGCCAAGCATTAGTGGTGTCAGTAATAGTGGAATTTGTATACACCCTTCCCTGTGTGTTGTTTACTTGTGGTATCGTCTGAGTGTTGTTGGAGGGTCTAGGATTGCCTCTATTGGCAGGCTCTGATGGCCTCATGGGACACCCAATCCAGTTTGCAGTGTGTTTATCGCCGCAATTTGCACATTTTGGATCTCCTACATGTGTGCATTGTTTAGTGTGGTGGTTCCCTGCGCATTTGGCGCATCTAGAAGGCTTTCTGCAGCCGATCTGACTGTGAAAGTACTGTTGACAATTGTGACACATGGTCACCCCTCCTCTACCTTTATAAGATTCTACTGTGATTTTAAGATTCATAATACATTTGAGGTTATGAATATCTCTACCCTTGTCTGTTCGAGAGAGTGTAACAAGGAAGAGAGGCAGCTTAGTTACATTACCATCTCGCCTTCTAGTGAGCTGGCTAACACTTTCTACTGGAAATGAATTTACTAAAAGTGCGTCTTTCAGATCGTCAATGTCTGTGTCAACAGGGAGTGACCTAATAATAACTTTGACTTTTTTGTCAGATGGCAAAACAAAAGAATAGTAAGCTATATTATTTAGTGTAAGGAGTTTGGTTATATGTCTGTGTTGTTCATCTGAAGTTGCCTTAATTTGGAACTTACTGCTACTCACAAGGGTAAGAATAAAACACTCGATTTTATTAAGGGCAAGCTGTTGGTTGACATATTTCCAATTTATCTTATCATCGTCTATATAAATAGGAGTTCTACATGTCGTTTTCCTTGGTTGCTGGAACGTAGCACCTGTGTTATTGTCAGTGTTTGTGTCTGCAGCAATGTCCTGCGTTGGAGGGAGTGGCTCCGAGGAGCTCATTTCTGATTGGTCGTGTAACTCCTCCCCCTGAAATTCAGGTTGGGACTGAGTTTGTTTATATTGCTCTGAGACTTGGCACAGTGTGGTTGCCTCAATAGAGCTAATTTCAGTGTCATTTTTGTTTGCATTTTGAGGTATATATGTGTCCTCAATTAGATCAGTATGAGCGGAGCTAGAGCTAGGCTCAGAAGGGTCATGAGGGGGGGTGTCAATGTTTTGTTTATCAATAGGCTCTGTGTTGATTATAACAGTTTTTAGCTTATTTGGTTTGTGTGTTTTACGCTTAGAGGTTTTATTAAAATTACCATCCCTGTTTATTTCCTCTTTTCTAAACTGGGTGTTATTCCTCGTGGTAGAGGGTTTGTTAATGTTGGAATCCTCATTTTCACTATCCAATTCAGTTGTGGAATCATTTTCCAAATTTGCCATTTCATTCTGAGTTAGGAAGAGTGTTTTATTTTCAGCAGGGGGGTTATCTTTTAACCTTAAAAAGAATACAATTTGCTTTAATAGGTCAGTAAGCTTAACTAGAGATGGTTTCTCAATATCTAATGTGCTGATAGTTGCAGCAAAATCAATAAATGCCTGGTCAACAGGTCTTTTAACTCTATCATCAAAGTAACAATTAAAATTATCCATAACCGCGCAGGGTGGGAAAAAATTAAATTACAATTAACTAACAGGTTAGCCTAACAGCGCAGAAGGAATCCTTTGCCTGCAAAAAAGTTGTGGGACCAGGATAAAACCTAGATCCTACCCAATCCTTTTTCAAATGAAATGGGAGGATGGCAGTTGCCTAACCTAAGCTACGGACGATGCCGCGCTTTAGAGTTCAACACAACTGCCGGAATCCGTGGATTTCAGGTATGGGCTAACTTAACCTATCTTCAACAGCAGCAGAAATCGTCAGTTCATCAGCGAGCACCAGTAGGGAATTCAGTTGAGTAGCAGCCGGGAACGATGAATCAGTAGGATCACGAGTTGACTTCTCAGGACCATGGACGGGTATCGGATCGAAGGTTGGAGGCACACACGATTGAGTGATTATCACATACAAGATGAAGTATCTAAAACAAAAATTGTTTAATAGTGGTGAGATTATCACAAAACATCACATAAACATACTTTTTTTTTAGAAAATAATATAAAATACGGTTTACAGTAAATCAAAAAAGTTTTATATTTGAATTATAATTTGAGATGTTACTTTATTGTTTTTAAAAAAAACATATGTTTATGTGATGTTTTGTGATAATCTCACCATTATTAAACATGTACAGTAATTGGTCACTGATGCGTGTGAGTATCGGACAGTATATAGATAATCCTCCCAATTTTTCTTCCCATGTCTTCCTATTTTAATTGGAATGAAAAAACAATTTGATATAAAGTAATCTTTCCTCAAGGTATACAAATACCTTTTGATTCAAAAGTATACCCTTTATTATTGTTGGTCTAAAAGTCATAATTAGTTGAAAATACAATAATAAAAAAACCCAGAAAACATTTTGTGTCTGTCTTTCAACTATGTAGAAGCCAAATATTTAAATTTATGTATCGACTGGACGAATATTTTAGGAAATTTAGAATAAGTTTTTCATAAATTTTCTAAAGTTGAGTCTAGGAATCGTTGCAGAAACCAAAACTTAAATACGTTTTCGATAAATTTTTTTAATTGATCTCTAAAATTAAATTATTCAATTACCACTGATTTTAGAAAACATCTACCTCAAGTTTTTTTAATGAACATTTGCTTAAATTTCTTTCAGCTCATTTAGGGCAAAACCAGGAGATCACTACGCAATCCCTGCCCACCATTACTACAACTTCGGCAAGGGAAGGGACTCTTGTCGATGCCTTGACGAAAAGGAAACTCATCGATTGGTTCGTGGGAAGAAGGAAGAACGGAACAGTGACCAACAAGTGGGGTCATGACCTCCCAAGGATCGCCATCGCCCTCTTCCTGGCCGAAAAGGAATTCTTCGTGCCCGGGAACCGAACCATGGAGGAGATGAACTACGAGATGACCATACAGCTCCTCTCACAGATGGCCAGGTCAGTTTGTTTCGATCTCGAAATTCCATTGGCAAATGAATGTGTTATTTGAGGCACATATTTAAATGTGCCTCAAATTACAGGTACGACCATAGGGCAGATATTGCAGAAAATAACCATAGTTTAATAAGACACTTTCTATTGACGTCTACACTAAGTTTAAAAAAATCAACAGACTGGAAATGGATAACTTTGCAGGCCGTACGAGGTATTGGAGGTTTCTATTTATTTAAGAAACTTTATTTGTCAAGTTTTTCTGGATTTTCCAAACTTGTTCGTAAGTGATTAAAAGGTCTTCCAAATAGCGTCCAAAAACATCTACCAACCAGGTTTACTGACATGCGATGACATTATGCATCATTGTGCCTTATACTGTCCAGGGAAAAATTACGCTATTTGTTGCAATAAGAATCATCCCTCGAATTTGCATGAATTCTGTAGTGTGGTATTTACCAAGCAATGAAGGGTCCGTTATTTGCTCTTGGCATGATGTAATGTATTCTTGTTAATTCATTAATTAGGGTTCAACATGGAAACAGTACGTGACCGTCTGTTCTATATTTTGAATGTGTAATTATTTTAGCCTCACTTACCTGAATATTTACCTGATGATATTCTGTTTAGTAAAACAGTGTTCAGTGCTGACCGCAGTAAAACGCTCCCCACGTGTGAATAGTAATTCCCAGGTATTCTAGTAATTGTCTAAGCCTTACATCCACCACTTTCTCTTCTCTCCTCACTTAAAAAGTTCTTTTTTTATACTACACCTGGCTTCTTGGTCTTGCATCGGAGACCCGTTATTGGTGTACAGATCCCAGGTATTGGCGCTTAGCTCGCGGAACTCTTTATTGCTATGCAAAACCAATCTCGCTTTGCTCACTGAAAAGTTCATTGAAACGTAAGGACAGACTCGCTTCACTCGTTGAAAGGTTCATTGCTGGGCAAGCATATGCTAGCATTACTAGCTAAAAGATTATTTTCTACGTAAACCTTAAAAGTTGGAACCCAATCCCCTGTCAAACAACACGATCCTCCCCCCACCCCCGTTAATACAATAAAACAAACTCTCCTCTAAGAATATTTTAACAGTATGTTTGCGAAAAGTAAAATTAGAATGTCAGAACTGCTCATTTTTAAAATTTCAGAACATATAGCGTATTAGAAGTCACTTTGTAAAATAAATTAATTAAAAAATAATTAAAATTTTAACATTCTGTTTGTCTAAAGTTAAATTAGAAGATCAAAATTTCTAATGTTGAACATTTCAGAACTCTACGCCTATCTGAAGTAGCTTTCTATAGAGGGACAGACAGACACATGGATTCTTTGTTTTATTACTATAGATGACGTACTTGTTGAGACATTCTACTTCTGTAATGGCAATGTAGCATTACTCCGAATTGTAAAACTGGGTTGCTCGTTGCTCACTCATACAAATAACATGTTATTCCTAAATTTCATAGGTGGCAGTACTTTGAGAGTAGCAACCAAACCAATAAGGTTCTTTGACAAATGTTTGCTGATTAGTGGTATATTACAAACTATATATTTGTGTGTGGGAGGAATATACATAGCGTTTCTGTTCCTTTTCGCAGAGGTGGAAACTTGAAGAGAAAAGATCTGTCTCTCTACATCCACGCCTTGATGGTGACTTGTGTGGATCCCCGGAACTTTCACGGACGAGATCTGGTTTCAGAATTGCGTTCCATCGTAGATTCCGGAAACGTGACATTCAGCTCTTTTGACTTGCTCGTTCTCTGCAACGCCGGCGATACCATGACCGATAAGGACGCGGAGAAGATCACAGCGGCCTTCGATTCACAACATCGACCCTTCTGGACAGGTCAGTTGGGGAAATACTTTTTACTCTGGTTATAGTCACGATTTCGAGATTCTGTCCTCGAATACAGTTCGATGTTATGTGGACCTCGTGGTTCCCTGGATACCTAAATGGTTTGAATAGTTTTAAGGGGGTATGGTACCGAAATTTCTTCAAAAACTCCAATTTTTTTTTTCTAATTTTAAAAAATAGTTCATACATTCCTGAAGAGAATGATGTTTTTATCTTATTCCTCCGGTGATTAGAACGCCACAAAATTACCCGTGATTTAAACATCACTAATGGGCGTAACACCTTGAAGCGTCTGCTTAAAGTGCGTTTTTCGAGCACTAGTGTTTTTCACAGATGTTGCATATTCAAATCGATATATCTCCAGAACCATTAACAATTGGCTATTCAAATTTCTGGAGCATTTAATTTATATAGTTTTAAATATTTTGTCCTCACAGAATTTTATTTTTTTAATTCCTGTTTTAAAATATAATTTTTAGCGTAAAAGATAACATAAAAAAAAGCAAAAATTTCAATATTTTAACTTTGAGAATTTTTTTAACTTTTTTTAGTTCACCTATCAAAATTCTGTGACGACAAAATTTTCTTTATATAATTATGTATTACAGAAAGCTTTCACTTTGTAATTTTTTTTATTTTTTCTTGACTTATATCAAAATACGTAAACATCAATTATTATGGATTTTTCTTGGTTTTTTAATTTTTTTTAAATAACAAAACACAATATTTAAAAAAACATTTTCTCAAAGATATATAAATAGTATCTCATACATAAAATAAATTTTTGACGTAAAAATGTACATAAATAAAGTTTTTTTTATTTTCGGTACCGCACCCCCTTAAATTATCCTCTTAGAATGAAAACAGCGCTGGCTAATATCGCTTGACATTAGCCAATCCCGACATGGAACGTTGCAAACCGGCTTTTGTTACAGTTATAGGTCAATTTTCCTCAATGTCAGATAACATAATCTGGAAATTTGAAATGTTAATGCACTGTTTTAAAATTAAAATGTTTTATTTTTGAGAAAGGACGAAGAAGAAAAGTATGTTTTGAGATGTTTTTGACACGTTTATTTAAGAAAATCGTGTATTTCGGAGCTCGAATTTCAGCTACAATCAGCCAATCTCCCACAACCCCTGTTTCTGACAATGGCCTGTACTGCTGAGTTACCTGGATAAGGATAGTGAAAGTGAAATATAGCGTAACACTTTCGATTACAATTCATACTGATGATATTTGGCTCGGATTGATGTAATTTATCGTTTTCATATCTTTATTAATTTATAAAAATGGCATTTTTTGAATTTTTCGACTATAATTGTTACACTGGTAAAATGGCGAAATGTTTTTCGATAAATATTATATTTTCCTTTCTTGTAAGTGGAACAGAGAAGAAACAGTCGATATATGAGCAATGCCCAAGGGAAGAAAACTTTGTGTTAACGACATTAGTTTTTCTGCTTTTTACACCTAATCGCATTTTTACGAGAATTAAGGTGGGGATGTTTAAAAACACTTTGAAAGGAATTATCGCAACGATTTCGATCCAATTCAGCGATTTGACCAAAATGACAGTTCTCGTAGTCACCACCAACCTGTATACAAAAGTTGTACAGCATAGATCAATCTGTTAGGAAGTTATGCTGACCACATACGTACATTATTCTTAGACCACTTTTTAGTGCTCGGATGCTACAAAACGTAAAAAATGCAAAATGCAAAAAAGAAAAAAAATACTGATTACATTTTTTTATTGCCCTATATCACATATAGGGTAATTAAAAGTAATGATAAATTTTAAATTTTATAAAAAAAATAAAATAATATTTATTAGAATGTTAAAAACAAGTTACTGAATTAAAATGAGATAAAAAAATGTAATTAAATAAGAAATTCAAACGGCAAATATTGCAGTTTATTCTTCACAAAATGCAATTTTACTTAGTCCATTAGACGAAAAGAATCAGATTGGAAAGAAATAGATTTGCAGTATCATTATTAATGTTCTGTCACTCTAAATAGTTCGCTTGACGAGATAATAATTATTTCTCCAGTACGATCTGATTTCAAACCAAATCTAATTACTCAATTGAAAATTTTCTTAGAACTTCAGGAAAAAATACTTTTTTCTTGTGAGATTTTAGGAACAAAACATATAGGAATGCGAGTTGAGGTGATTTTCGAATGTGTCAGCTGATAACCGTTACATCAAATTTCATTTTCGTCACCTGCTTCAGTTTGATGGACCAAATCTGTTTTCTATAGACAATCAGGCGATGGCCACTCTGGCACTAGCATGCATCTCCTCCCGCCCAGGGGTCAAAGTGGACGAGCGGACAGTGATAGACATGGCGCAGGAACTGAAGAAGAAGCAATTCAGGAACGGCACAGTGGACAACCTCAAGACCACTGCACTCGTGGTTCAGGTGAGATTCAGTCAAAGATACTACAAGTACGGTTAAATAGATAGTATATCTCAAGGATTGGTTAGATTCTAAATTATTATATATATGTAACGACCAAGATCTCGTGAACTAAAGTTATGTTACTGGACCATGCGTAGCCTATAGTTTTAGGGACCATGTAAGACAAATTTAAAAAAGGTCTACATAAGCATTTTCATGCCCTTATTTACGATACCATAAACTTTTTATGCCATAAAACCCTTCAAATGGAAAAAAATAAACAGGTTGTATCAAAAGAATAACTGCCATATTCTCAACTAACTGCTTTTATGGTGATTTCTCCATCGCTTAAGCGTTTGGAGCCATCTAGTGGCGATTTCCTTAAACTCTAGGCCATCGTCTAGTCCAGGTTCTTTAACATATTACTTGTTATTCTAAAATATAACAATTTAGAATAGAGTCATTTTCTTTTTATTCACTCTTTTTTTTTTTAAACTGTACCTGTTTTGAGCAGTCTGAAGCCTGTTCTAATTAACTTTATAACAATTGGTACTCACTCCATGTAGGTAAAGGGGAAATGGAATTTCTGATTAAAAAAAAAGGTCAGTTTAGCTTTTTGCCACTAGATGAAAATGTGGCGCTTTACAAATTGAAAGAGGGTTTAAACTTTAAAGGGAAAGAGTGTATAATGTATTGGACCAAATCTCGAAAAGAACGCAATTCATTACAATTTAGAACTCCTGTCATACAACTATTTTCCTTGATATACCACTTTCGTAAATTTAAACTATTTATTTGAATTTTGTAAAAAGTTTCTTACAAATCATTGTTAATTATACTTTGGTCTCAGCAGAATGTATTGCAACTTTTTAAATGATTATTACGGCACTTACACTTTTGTAAACAGTTGTTGGTTGGTTGAACTTCCGGCTAGGAGTGGAAAGGAAGGACTTTGTGAACTAGTATCTGCCTATGCGTACATATGTGAGAGAACCACCTCTCTGGAACAGGTTGAAGTAAAAAAAGGAACTAATAAAAAAAAAGGCGGTATATCAAATCATTTCGGTGCAGAAGGAATTTTGTGAAGTTGACATTTCAATACTTTTTCCGGTTGAGGACGTGGACACACACGTCGAGCTTCTTACATCTTCGCGGGGTTTCTTTATCAACTTCCGCATGAACATAAACATTTGTATTTTAACCAGTTAACTGAGTTTGACGAGTATACTCGTCATGGAGAAGTGCCAGGATTTTTTGACATGACGAGTATACTCGTCATGAGTAAAGAATAGTGACCATTGGATATTTAAATTGTAATTATTATGGAAAACGAAACATATTCTGAAATTTCAAGATGTGTGGAATATTTTGAGGCCAGGCCGGAATAAAACAAAAAAATTATTAAATATGAAAAATTTGAGATAAGGGCATGCGTCCCCGCCATTGGCGGCTTCAAGGGGGGGGCCATGGGAGCCATGGCCCCCTCCTTGAAGCGTTCCCTCTTCCTCCCTAGCCCTTTCAAATATCCCAAAACTCTTTGAGAATTTCCAGTTTAAAAAACGGTGAAAATACAGATTTTTAAGCACAATTTCATTAACGTAAATTGTTTCTTTACAGTACAAAGAATTATAGCCCCCCTCCCCCCCTCCAGAAAAAACCCTGGTTTTAAATGTATTTACGTACACAACACACGACACAATACCCGGTACACAACACAAGTACACAGGTAGTGACTATCCCCCTCCTAAACGACGATTTCCTTTTTCCCGGGGGCTTCTGCCCCTTTTTGGAACAACCATGCTCTTCTAAGCAACCATGGCGCCGAGGGTATAATTTCAACACGTGATGTCTGGACTAGTGTGTGACTTTTGTCACTTGGGCATGGAATTGGTACTGTGTTATTGTTATAACTAGTTTAGACAGGCCATTTATTGTGAAAATATCTGTTGAACTAGCAACACTTTTATTCGTTGTTTAAAGATTTCGTGATCATTTTACCTCGAGTAATTAGTGACGAATATCTACAATATGTCTTCAAAAAGAAAAAATGAGAGCATTTTTAAATACTTCTCTAAAAAGAAATACTCAAATACCAGAAGAGTATTTTAGAATCTCGGTTTACATACCTTTATTGGATAATATAATTGAAGATATAATAGGAAGATTTCCAAAAGAAAATTTGGATTGTTTTGGCTTTCGATTACTGATTCCAACCTCCGATATGGAAAAGCCAACAGAATCAGAAAGCAACGAGCTTTAAAACTTATTAAAGAAGTTCATACCAATTTTAGGACTGACACAAATGAGTGTTATTCTGATTGAAAGTGAGCTAGCACTATGGAGAGAGAAACGGAAAAAAGAAGAATAGCTTCCCACTTCTGCCATAGATACAATGAGAGCTTGTGACAAATATGTATATCCTACTATTTACGAGTTACTTAAAATTTTGGCAACACTACCAGTTAGCGTTGCCTCTGCTAAAGAAGCTTGATGAAGTTTCTCTACCCTTCGACGCTTGAAAACGTGGCTAAGAGCTAGAATGGGGGAAGAAAGGTTAGCAGGACTTAGCTTGTTGCATACTCACAGAGACATAAACATTGATGTGAGCTGTGTCATAGGCAGATTTGCCAAAACAAAGCAGAGAAAATTGGATTTTGTTCTTTAGGCTTTCAAAGAGTAAAGAAGTGTGATTGTAAAACAATTATTAACTATTTTTATTTTTTTATAATTTCTTTGTTTTACTCTTTTCTTATTTTTCAGGAGAGCAATTCAAGCTTAAATTAACTTTTTTAATTCTGCATCAAATGAAAATTACTAATTTAGAAAATTCTACACTTATCATTGCAATCAAGCATTTAATCAGCAGTTAGTTTATTATAATTAGGTTACATAGTGCATACATTTTACGAACTTAAAGTTTAAAATGGCCCCCCCTGAAAAATGAACCTAGGGCCGCCTTTGGTCCCCGCATACACCGGCTGAAACAGCTTCGGTTTGGTTGTGGGTTTACAGGCGCAAGAGCAACATCTGGGCAATACTGCGTCCCTGCTGAACAGCGTACCCTGTTTCGGTGAATACCACTCCACAACAGGAATTTAAATTTTTAACTTTAGATATACTATTCTTGCGTTTTTCGTTAATTACGTAATATATGTTAAAGAAATAAATATAAGTAGTCAAATTAGCAATTTTATAAAATAAATCTATCTTTTTAAGGTATACATATACATTAGGAATCGCCAAATTTGACTCAAGTCTGCGTTTTTGTTTTTTGGTTTTCAAATATTCCCGAATTCATTACAATTAAAAGGATATCATTTTCTTTCTGAGACTCAAATTACTTTTTAAATTACAGTAGGTTTTGTGAACCTGTTTTGTATCACCTTCATTAGTGTGGTAAACTTTAAACGAGTTTTCTGAAGAATTATATTTTGGTGTTATATGACTTTACGCCAACGGTCATAACTTCATAATAAATGGTTTGATTTACAAAATTCTAATTTTGTTTTGTAGACAATAGTTATGAATGTGTTTTCTATGGAGAATCTAACATATATTGTTATAAACACATTTTTTATGCAGATTTTAATCTTAATTTTTTGTTAAAACTATATATTTGTTTTAACTTTTTATTTAAAAACTTATAATAAAATAAATATTGAAGCCAAATTCAAAATTCTCCATAGGAACATGCGTCAATATAATATCTCTAATTTGCAATACAAATAATACCTCTAAGTTAATTACAAGTTTATTTATGTATGTTCTAATAATGTCCTAATTAGTCACTTTAATTGCAGTTAGCGGATCAAAAAACTGACGGGGAAAGAAAAAGTTTATATATAAAAATGCATCATTTTTAATTCTGATATACTGCCAAAAAGTTTGAAATTATAACCGTAAAATTAAAGAAAATCATCTCATTTGTATGTATACCTTAATGCAATATTTTAACAGCGACACTTACTCTGTGCTTGACGACTGTACTCGTCATCGATCGATTTTCGTGACGCACAGAAATTCGCTCTTTCAAAACGGAGCGACACAGTTAACTGGTTCAGAAGAAATCTTAGTAAGGATCATTCCCTATACTCGCTATGTTACAATCTTCTTGCCCAGTGCATTTAGAAACTACTTTCCATAAAACCTTGGCCCATCTCATGGTTGCGCTCTGGCCACGTATGGCAAAGGTGCCGGGTTCGAATCCCGTATTAGACATGGAAGTTCGTTGAGGCTCGGAATCTACGTTAAGCTGTAAGTCCCGACCTTATTAGCTGTCACTGTGCATAAAAATAGGTCGTTGAGCGTAAAAAACCACCAACCGTCAAACCTTGAAATTTGGTGAGAGGTACGAAAAAGCTCACTTAAGGCGTACGTATAGGTTTCAACATTTTTTTTTTAATTTTCAATTTAAAAATAAGACTTTTGCTCAATGTGAAGTACATTATCTTTTTAAATGTTTCCAATTTTTTTTTTTTTTTTAATCTTCAATTTTATTAATTAATTAACATTAATTGTATTAATTAGGCTAATTTTGAACGGTAATTACAAAAAATCTAATTCACCCACAGATACAATATTGGTGTTAAATAATGTGGAATACTCTGCTCTATGTTTTGACCCTAAAAACATAATTATACCGTGTGTATATTTTGTGATATCTTGCTTTAGCTGAATGCATGAGAAAAATCCATGTTTTTTATACGAAATCTTATTTTTAAAATTCTATTAAAAATATATTTATTTACCAATCACTTAGTATTTAGGGTCAAAACATTCAACAATGTATGCAGATTGTACAGCAAAAATCAAATTTCAAAAAATATTATTTAAACTGGAGTTATTACTGTTTGAATGAAATGCAAAATAGAAAAAACTACGTTCTGAGAAAAACAAGTTTAAAGTTTTAAAATGGCATTTTTGATAAAAAAAACTGTTTATATTGTATTAATTATTATATATTTAGAATTTAATATGCTCCTCCATCATAGGGCTTTCCTTCTTTGGTGCTGTTTTTATATTGTTTTTGCTTTTTGAGACCTCTCAAACATTTGCGTCGCTTCTTCTGCTGTGGTGTGGATTGGCGAATGCTCTCCGAAATACGCAATTCGTCCTTTTGTTCGAGTCCTGTGGTCATGAAATGTCCAGGAGCAATGTTTAATCTTTTCATAAGCTCTAGTTCGGTTTTGGAACCTGCATTGAAGTGCATTACAGCATCAAAGGTGGCGAGCTTAACGACATTGGACCCAGCAAATTTGCTTTTTGGACATCGCTTCCAAATCAGGCTGTGGAAACTCTCGTTTGCATTTTGGGTCATTCCGTGTAAGCACTTCTCGAGCATTGTAGGATCTGTTAGTCGCTGGTACACTGGCTTAATGACTTTCAGAAGTGTCAATGGCAAGCCACCCTGGTGTTTGTACTTTCTTAGTGTAAGATTTCCCGCAGCTTTGGCACGCTGGTAAGTACACCAACTGTCTTTTCCCGTCGGGCATTTGGTGTGAAGAGGATGCGTATCTTTTGCACTCAGATGGTAAAACGTTGCCCATATTGCCTTTGACATTTCTTTAACAGATGAGGTGTTGTTACGCAGTGCCATTCCAAAATAGTTCTGCATTTTATCAATTTTCTTGTCTGTCAGCTTTCCTTGCCCTCCGATCCCTCGATGACTTTTTTTCAACTTTCGCAGAGCAGTCCCCAACCTTTTTTGGTAGTGACCTACACATTCTTTTTTGACAATGATCTTTCCAGGATAAGGGTTGAGTTCGACGACAGCCGAATAACTTTTACTGTCCCCGTCTCCGTAAAATTGTGTGTAGGTCAACCCTTTTGTGAGCTTGGACCTTTCGAAAATTCTTCCAGCACCGACAGGCTCCATACCACCAGATGATCCCTCATAGTTAATTGGGCACACATGATTTGCTTTCCAGGAATTGTAGCGGGTACTCGACTTGTCTTTAGAATTCCACTTTCGACAACCATGACAAACTTTGCTCATTACTTCTACGTCGAGGACTTCGCCGGTGTCGATGGAGACAGCAGTAACTACGCCATTCAACGAAGAGAATCCCCTTTTCTGCCATGTCCCGTCGATGGAAGCGCCACAGTCTGAAGAACTATTTTTCTTTCGGACACGAAATGCTGCTGTGATCATAGTTTCTTCAGAAAGTCCTTTCACAACGGTGAGCAGTGACTTAGTATGACTATTATAAGCTGAGGGACTTGGTGGTGGAGGCAAGTTCATTACATTCAAGAAGTGGCTGGCTTCGTTATATCCGCAGCCAAGTTGTCTCATTGCGTAAACAAGTCTACGATTCACGTCAAATATGTGCCCTGTTTTCTTGGACGTTGAGCATGGTGCACTAATAAATCCACAGTTACTGCAAAGCAGATTGAGTTCTGCAGAACATCCAATTCTGTTGTTTGGATTTTCTTCGATTACTAATTCCTTGGCTTTGCATTCTGGACAGTAAAGTTGGGAAAGAAGAATACTGAAACAGTCTATAATAAAACTCTTAGAATGAGAATCCTTTGCAGGTACATTAGATATATGGTTATTCAGTTTATTTTGCGATGCAGATTTCGGTTCAGCAGACTTTTCAGGAACTGGAACATTTTCCGATTCTTTTGCTTTTTTAAATTGATTAAAAACAAAAACTCTTGTTTTAGTGCGTCTACTTCGAACTTTAGAGCACATTTTGGATGGTTTTCAGGTAAAATGGGGAGTAAATTGAAGATGAATTGTGAAGATATATGATAGCGTGTAAATAAACGATTGTAAACAATTATAGTCGGATATACAGTTACAGTTAAACCCTGTTGCTAGTTGTGAATTAAAACTTAAAAAAAAGCTTTTAAAATAATTATTAATTAGGGTTTAAAAATTGAAATATCTGCTAAAATAGCGATTAGGCCTAAGAATATGCTAAAACGAAGCTAATTTTTTTGCAAGAGACATTTAGAAGAAGTGTTGAAACTTTTTTATTATAGCGATTTTTTTTACAATCTTGATATGTCTTGTTAGCTAAAGATTTGGCGCGTATTTTAGGACAATTAAAAAAAAATGGCAATTTTCACCAATTTTTGCGATTTGAAACCTATACGTATACCTTAATAAAATGACATTAAATGTTTTCATTTAATGTCTATCAATTATAAATGAAAATTACAACAGGAAAAGATGAAACCAGGGGGATCCACTGCATTGACGTAAGGATTTCAATTATAAAATAATATATATTATATGCTATTTTCGATTATTAATGTCATTTCATGAATTGAGATCACTTTAATAACTACTCACCAAATTTCAAGGCCGACCAAACGGTGTAGTGGTTAGCGTACTAGCTTCTAGACAGCGAGGTTGCGGGTATGAGTAACGTGTTAGGCATGGGTGTTTGTAAATGTATGTTGGCTTGTCTAATGACGAATGTTTCGGCGCGTTATAGCCCTCGTGTTGCTGACGGCGCCAGATAATCTGAAAACAACCAACCAAATTTCCAGATTTTAACAAAGTAGTTTTTAAATGCACTGGGCAGAAGTTTGAAACATAGCAAGTATTGGGAATGATCTTTACTAGGACTTCTTCTTAATTGTTATCATTAGGTATACTAATTCTTCCGATCGTCATTGTTAGTGATCATAATTATCGAGTTCTTCTCTTAGGCACTTATCGCCACCCAGAGCTGGCAGAGGGACTTTGACTTGGATGCAGCTCTCCGCGTGATCCAGAATGCCCAGAGAGAAGACGGATCCATCGGTTCGTTCCTCGACTCCTATTACATCCTGCCAGTACTTGCCAACTCCAGTCTGCTCAACGTCGCCTCAAATCACTGCAAACGTCCCACCACCACTGGTAAAAAAAGGCCGCTTAGTCTTCACTCGATCATGTTTTGTTAATTGTTGTCAAATAAGTCACATACGGAATAGGAGAACCTAACTCTCAATTTATAAAAATATAAATTGGACAGTAATTTGCAAAAACAGGCAAGTAACAGATTCCCAGTTCTTCAAAGGGGACTAGAAATAACTGGTTATTACTTTCAATTACCCATATGTTTACATAGAGTAATAAAACTATGGCATCCGGTTAAAAAAATAAATTATATGTATATATATATATATATACACACAGTAGAATCTCGATTAACCAACCTAACTCGGACCAAAGCAGGTCGGTTAAGCGAAAATTCCGGATAAAAGAGAGTTGTAAAAAACAATAAAAAGTCAATGATTTTCGTTCATTGAATACAGGACATTTAATGTTTTTTTTAAGACATAATTGTTGGAAATGAGTTTTTGTTGCAATATAATCTTGATAATCTTTATTTCGCTGCTCTATCCCGGAGTTTTTTTGAAGGCAATAGTTCAGTTTGATCTGCATCCGTTGGTTGCTCTAACCATGTCAGCTCTTTAGAAAAACAGTCAAAAGCCTCACCATTACTTATGTAACTTGAGAGCAAGGGAAAAGATTACTGTTTAAAAAGGAACAAATGATTTATTACTCATTTGGGAAATTTTTGATGTCGACTAAATGATTGCCGGTTAACAGAGAGTTCCGGATAAATGAGGGACGGTTAATCAAGGTTCTACTGTATATAATTTATATATATATATATATATATATATATATATATATATATATATATATATATATATATATATATATATATATATATATATATTGCACTTCTCAACGTTTTGGAACATCCTGATCTCAAAAAAGTTGTCTAGAATAATGTCTGTCTATGGTCAGCATAATTCCCCAAAAAATTGATCTTGGATGTTCAAATTTGGTGTGTTGGTTAATGGTGACCATGAGACCTACCATTAAAGTTTTCGTCAAAATCGTGCATACGCATAAGGTAGCTGCATTGAAAAAAAAAAATATTTTTTTTCAACGATTGCTTAAAAAGTGGCTGTAACGATTTTGATCGAAATCGCTGTGGTAATGCCTTTTAAAGTGTTCTAAGCATACCTACCTCCGAAATTCCCGTAAAAAAGTATAATGTCGTACAAAGTTGAAAAACGAATGCCTTCAACACAGAGTTCTCTTTCCTTGAGCATCGTGCATTTCGCTTTTTCTCTTCTCCTCAGTTTCACTTATAAGAATGGCTAATATAAGAATTATGTTGCAAAAGTTTATCTTTTGGAGGAGACCCATTTAAGAATTATCTCAAAAAAAATATCGACAAACTGGCCATTTTTCTAAATGAATGATGAACATATAAAAACAGTAAATAAAACAAATCCACGTCAGTATACTAGTATAATAATGTAATTGAAAGTTGTGCGATGTTCCATATCCTTGGTTTTAAATAACTTCAGTGAATATCTTATTGTTTACCAATTGCTTCTTTCAAATTTCCAATAAAGGGAGGAAAGACTGACAAGAGACGATCCCACTTGAGTGTTTCTTGATGTTGCAATATTTGTGCAATATGTCTGTTAAATTACCGACTACGTTTTGTGTGTGTTTCAGAGGCCGAGGCGCTGAGTGAGTTGCAGGGGGCACGTGGTCAACGATTGGTCATCCAGTTCTCTGTGTGGATCGGTAGCGAGGTGGACTTGAGGAGGACATGGACTCTGAAGTTCCCCGTCAACAGCTCTCTCTACAGCATCCTGGAGACAGTGAACAGACTGGACACCAGACAACAGTGAGTTAACTCGTTTCCCCAGTCTTCAATTGGATGTTTTGAAATGAAGTACTTTTTTTTCCAAGTATATTCGATGGGCTTTTTATAAATTCAAATAATACGAGGCCTCTAAAGTATTCGAGTGTTGATAAAAATTGATATTTTTGGGGGGTTGTACTAATCAAATTACTTTGTTTTGTTAAAAAATACGTATTAGACTGAGAGGCGACTGCAATTTTTGGACCCCATCAAACATCATTCTGAATTTTTTATAGAAATTGGAGAAAAGTGAGTAGATTACGAATCCACTGGTCTGCCGTGGCAAAAATGGACGAAACTGGTCAAAAATCGACTTGGAATGAGTTGAAATAAAATCCGATTGCCAAATATGTCATAACTTGCCAAATAATGAGCATTTTTTTTTATTTGGTAAACCTCACTCTTTAATTTTCAATTAAGAAGGTTGCAGACGATTCAGATATCTGGCGACGGGCTACTTGCATCTATTAAAGGGAGCGAAGTTGGCAAAAAATATTACGTCACTTATGACGTAACTGATGTCGCCAATTTGGCTTACTTTTAAAAGATATAAGTTTTCCGAGCCAAAGATCAGAAATCGTCTGCGCTTTTTCTCATTGAAAATCAAAATGAAGTGGGTTGTCAGACGAATAAGTTTGTTCTTTTTTTGGCAAGTTATGACGTATTTGGCAATCGGATTTTAGTTCAACTCATTCCAAGTCGATTTTTGATCAGTTTCGGCCATTTTTGCCACGGCAGACCAGTGGATTCCTAATCTACTCACTTTTCTCCAATTTCTATAAAAAATATTCAAAATGATGTTCGATGGGGTACAAAAATTGCAGTCGCCTCTCGGACTATATGCACAACCTTATTGAAATACTAGAAAGAATTTTCAACTATAAATATGTAATTATTTAGTTCAAAACGGTCTTTAGAGGAACAGCATTAATAATTTGTGCTTGATTGATGATTTAAATAATCATATGATTTCAGCCGGCACAAGATGTGACGTTCATACGAGACATCAAAATTCCGAAATTTCCCCGTCGATTTCTACAATTTTAAACACTTTGACTTTTACGTGTTGTCCCTTTGCATTACAACATCAGACTTTACAGTGCGCATGAGCTCAAAATGGTTGAAAAATGCCTCAGCTTAGTAAGTTCGACATTAAAGGACACTTCTAGAAGTGTCTTTGCAATGTGCATGCATGCATTTCTAGTTTACAGAAATTTTTGAAATCTAGTTGCATCTCTGTTGATTGTTTCCAGGGTGCTGTACAACGTGCTGGACGACAAGCCGTATGTGTCTTCGTTGATGGGTCTCCAAGATGACGTGGAGACCGGACTGTATTGGTTCACATATGTAAGAAACAAGAAGGACGATGACCCTACACTGGTGGAGGAAAGTAAGTGAATAACACAGACACACACACACAGACACGCACACACTAAAACTGCTTCATTTAAAAAAATGTATAAAACAAATTACTTTTTTTGGAATTCATAGCCACATTAACAGGTTGAAACTTGGCCTTGTTGATATTTATAAATACAATCCAATTCGTTTAGATAAGTAATTGTTTACCCTGGCGCTTAACCTTTAACTGCTGTGGTTGGATGGTTTGAGGTTTTTGGCACAAGAGCTACACATGGTCTATAGTGCGCCAAACAAATTGATGAACATCAGTTTAGAGTATAAGAAACATAGTATCGGAAAAATTAATATAAAAGTCAAAAGATGCGATATTATGGGGGTTGAAGCATTCCACAAAAAATGACTCGCAGTCTGTCAGACCGCTTACAGCAGTTAAAGGGTTAAGATTTAGGGTATTGTTTTCAATTATACTTAAACTTCAACTTAACTAGACATCACTTAGACGGTAGATCGTCACAGTGCTCAAAGGTATTTAATCCATTTTAGCGGAGTGAAGACATAATTCTCGCCAAACCTTGTAGCCTTTTGTTCTCTACAGGGTTGTGGTTTGGCGAACATTATGCTTTCACGCCGCCAAAATGGATTAAATACCTACGAGCACTGTGACGATCTACCATCTAAGTGATGTCCACCATAGTCAAAAGTCTGGACCGGTGTCTGTCCTCACTTAATATTTGGGATTGCGCAGGAAAGGCATTGTGTGCGCCTACTCTGCCTGTTTGTATAAATAGAAATGTATGCTGATGTTGTCCAGTTGTATTGATGTATTAAAAAACTCAAACACTAAAACAACAACTTTGTAATGGGTTTGGACTTTAGGCCCAGCGTAAGCTGTACATCTTCCCTAAGCCTATTTTATTTATTTTATTAATCGTATTTTCTGATACTGTATTTAATTAATACTGCTGCTCGTACAGTTTTTTTTTTGGATAAGATTATTGTTGATATTATTAATACAAGTTTTGTGCGTGTTTGAGTTGCTGATGTTATTGTTAGTATTGTAATTGTAATTTGAACTGTTCTTATTGGCATTCTTACTGTTTATTTTGCTGTTCTCATTGCTATTATATTCCATAGTATTTTTTGTTACTGTTATTGAATTAATAAGAAGAAACATTCACCTTCCAGGCCCAGTGGATGTGAAAATCCGCCCCAATCAGGAACTTATCTTGTGGTACAAGTCTGGATAGTGGAGCAAACACAACACTGAAATCACCACCCAAAGTTAAATATGTGTGTTAAGATAACCATATATCTTTGAAATTAAATATAAAAACATGAAAATGTATTTATTCTACTCAATAAACAACTGTTGCTCTTAATTTTGTTGCTTTTTTTTAAAATAACAGCTTTTAATATTATGGAAAGAAACGAATAATCTAGGGTGTACTAATCAATTAATAAATGCTAATTGATAAATTTTATACTTTCTCTTCAACCTAATGTTTATGAAGTTATAATAGTTCAACAATGTATCCATAGATGTCGCCACCACAATTGAAGATGTGATCGATGGAAAATGCCGGTGGGCCTTCACATTATTTCTGAAAGTCCCCCCCCCCCTTTATGTGGAGAACCCCTTATTCCCTTTATACAAATTAAAATTTTATAAATGATATACAAATTGAAAGATTTAGTGCAACGCTTTAGACAAATATTTTATTTACAATTGTTCATTTATATATATATATATATATATATATATATATATATATATATATATATATATATATATATTGCCATTTTTATATTCATTAACTCATTAACATAGAGCTGATTCTGTTGTCAGTGTGTGCTTGCTGTTAGTATCGAAATTTGAACATTAAAAACATGTCTAACGGCAAAATATGTAGCAAAATACATTTCAATAAAATGTGGATGCAAATTTATGCATTCTTGTTAAACTATCTTTTATTTATTAAATTATTTGATCAAAACATATTTTCCAACAGGAAAAAGTTTCAACAGTGATTGGTTAAAATTCTTTCACTTACAGCGTTACTACGCAACGCAAATGTGGAATTGATTGGACTTCACTCCACAATAAATTTATGCATTAGAGTTCAATTACCTTTAATTTATTATGATTAAAATAATTTTGGCAACAGTAAAGAGTTTCAACAATGAGCAGTAAAATGTGGTTTATTAATATTCCGGAGCGAATATAGAAACGTGTGTAAAAGTTATTTTTTTGTGACGGCCACCAAAACTTGATGGAATGAGTTGTCATCGACATCGAATCTATCTGCAAGTTTCTGCCCAATCAAATGACGGCAAGTTCGAGATATCGAACTGAATGTCGGTAACATTAGTTTTTAATTCACATGCTGGGTATTGCATTTGCGAAGAGTGGAAGCGAGGATTGTTTTTAGAATATAATAAAATGGCAGTACATTTTAATTTGATGAACGAACGAACTAACGAAACAGACAGCGACTAAATGACTATGTCGAACAAAATGGGAAGCAATTTGTGTATATTTCTAAAACCCTTCTATTGAATCAAAACCTTTAGATTGTATTCAGATTGGTTGTATTCAGGTTATCTGGAGCCGTCAGCAACACGAGGGCTATAATGCGCCGAAAACTTCGTCATTAGACAAGCCAACATACATTTACAAACACCCATGCCTTACACTGGACTCGAACCCGCGGTCTAGAAGCTAGCACGCTAAACACTATACCGTTTGATCGGCTCAAAACCTTTAGAAGTTTTTAAAATATTATTTTTAGTTTCAAGCTCAAAATAATGTATAAGCAAAACTAAAATTCCAAACTACAAAATCTATTCACATATTTCTTTTGTATTAAACTCAAACATTGTGAAATCAATTTTTAATTTGCTTGTATCAATTGTAGTTTATATTTTATTCGAAAACAATTTTATGACATTAGTTATAGCACGAGATGCTGAATGAGCTAAAGAATTTCTTACAAAAGCATTAAAGTGCATGATCGAATTGGAAATTTTCAAGGCCTAAAGCTATACAAGGGCTAGTCTGTAGCTAGTCTTTGCCTCTCTCCATGTTTCGGAACATCCTGATTTCAAAAATATGATCTAGAAAAAATGTCTGTATGTGTGTATGTGGTCAGCATAACTCCCGAACAAATTGACCTACGATGATCACATTTAGTGTGAGGATTGATGATAGCACAAGGACCTACCATTAAGGTTTTCGTCAAAATCGCGCATGCGCATAAGGTAGCTGCCATTGAAAAAAATCATATTTTTCAATGATTGCTAAAACACGGCTATAACGATTTTGCTCAAAATCACTGTGGAAAATGCTTCTTAAGGTGTTCTAAACATCCCCATCTCTGAAATTTCCGTTAAAACGCTTTAACGGCGTAAAAAGTTGAAAAACGAATGTCTTCAACACAGAGTCTTCTTTCCTTGATCATACCTCATTATTGATCGTTTTTTCTTATCTAGCCAGTTTCACTTAAGGTATATATATACAATTGAGATGATTTTCTTTAATTTTTAGGTTATGATTTCAAACTTTTTAGCAGTATATAAGAATTAAAAATGATATATTTTTATAAATAAACTTTTTTTTCCGTCAATTTTTTAATCAGATAATTGCAATTAAAGGAACTAATTAAGACATTATTAGAACATACATAAATAAACTTGTAATTAACTTAGAAGTATTATTTTTATTGCAAATAATAGATATTATATTGACGCATGTTCCTATGGAGAATTTTGAATTTAGCTTCACTATTTATTTAATTATAAGTTTCTAATTAAAAAGTTTAAAAAAAAACATAGTTTTTTTAAAAAAAATTAAGATTAAAATTGCATAAAAAATGTGTTTATAACAATATATATTAGATTCTCCAGAGAAAACACATTCACAACTATTGTCTACAAAATAAAGTTAAATTTTTTTTAATCAGACCATTTATTATGAAGTTATGACCGTTGGCGTAAAGTCATATAACACCAAAATGTCATTCTTCAGAAAACGAGTTTAAAGTTTACTACACTAATGAACGTGATACAAAACAGGTTCACAAAACCTACTGTAATTTAAAAAGTAATTTCAGTCTCAGAAAAAAAATGGTATCATTTTAATGGTAATGAATCCAGGAATATTTTAAAAACAAAAAACTAAAACGCAGACTTGAGTCAAATTTTGCGATTCCTAATGTATATGTATACCTTAAAATAAAGGATAATATAATTAAAATAAAGGATAATATAATTAAAATAAAGGATAATATAATTAAAATAAAGGATAATATAATTAAAATAAAGGATAATATAATTAAAATAAAGGATAATATAATTAAAATAAAGGATAATATAATTAAAATAAAAGATGATATAATTAAAATAAAGGAGGATTATCGTGAAGTATTTCGCCAAAATCACCATTTCGGCGGAGGTTTTTTTTTTTTTTTTTTTTTTTTTTCCCATTTTTTTTTTTCTTTCATTTTTTTTTTTCCCATTTTTTTTTTTCATTTTTTTTTTTTATTTTTTTTTATATATTTTTTTTCATTTTTTTTTTTTGTTTTTCATTTTTTTTTCTTCATTTTTTTTTATTTTTTTAAGCCCACACAAGAATTATGGCAAAAAAGTATCGTCAAACAGGCCACTTTTTCTAAATGAATGAAGAAAATTTAAAAAGGGTAAATAACACAAAACCGAGTCAGTGTTATAGTGTAATTGAAAGTTGTGTGATGTTGCACACCCCTAACTTCTGAGTTATCTGATCTCCTTTTTTAAACATTCTCATGTGGTTTTCGCTACTTCCAGTTTGTGAACGAACATCATTGGGTAATAAATATCAGGTTTATAGGCAAACTTGCAAGTTTTTTTTTATTTAAAATAATTGGTTTAAAATATCTAATAGATGCAGTTGAAATAGTTTGAAATGAAAGCAAAACGTTCGGTTATTTATTCATATGTGCCACACAATATAAAGAGCTAAGAGTTTATTTTTTGCAAAAAAAATGACAGAGGCAAAACACCAATCACAGAACGCCGTTCGTCTGATATTCGGTCTAGAAAGCTGATAGAATTCCCTGCAATTGCACCCATGTGAACTTTGGTAAATTTCCACCGTGCACAACGCGTCCTTTTTTGTGATACACATACCATTCCAACGTTCTTTAGAGTTTTTGCATTTGCTGGGCATTTTACGGCAGGAAAAAGTAAGTGTTGCCATTCAAAAATTTCAAGTTTCTGTAACTATAACTGTAACCATGAGCGTCATTCTGTTGCCATTAAGGTATACGTATAGACTTCAAATCGCAAAACTCGCAAAAATCGGGGAAGATTTGAAAGGCCGCAAAAAACAAAAGTAAAAAAAAAAACACAAAAGAAGGAAACCCAATGATGGAGGAGCATACTAAAAAGGAAATATATAATAATTAATATAATAATAAAAAAATTTTATATAAAAAAATACTTTTTTAAAAGTTATTCTCAGATTGAAGTTGTTTCTATTTTGCATTTCATTTAAACAGTAATAACTCCAGTTTAAATAATATTTTTTTAAATTTGTTTTTTGCTATATAATCTGCATACATTGTTAAATGTTTTGACCCTAAATACTAAGTGATTTGTAAATAAATATTTTTTAATTGAATTTTAAAGACAAGATTCTGTATAAAAAAAACTTGGATTTTTTTAAATAGATTCAGTTAAAGCAAGATATCACAAAATATACACACTGTAAAATTCTGATAATAGGGTCAAAACATAGAGCAGTGTATTCCGCATTATTGAACACCAAAATTATATCTGTGGGTGAATTAGAATTTTTGTCATTACCGTTCGAAATTAGCCTAATTAGTTGATTAAATGTTAATTAGTTGGTTGGTTGTTTTCAGATTATCTTGCGCCGTCAGCAACACGAGGGCTGTAATGCCTCGAAACATTCGTCATTAGACAAGCCAACATACATTTACAAACACCCATGCCTTACACGGGACTCGGAACCCGCAACCTCGCGGTCTAGAAGCTAGCACGCTAGTCACTATACCGTTTGATCGGCTTAAATGTTAATTAATTATTAAAATTGAAGAAATTTTAAATTTTTTTTTATTGGAAACAGTTTAACAAATAATGTACTTTTAAAGGTGCAAAGGTCTAATTTTTAAATTAAAAAAAAAAATGTTGAAACCTATACGCATACCTTAACAGAATCCCTTAAACCTTACCTGTTAATACCTTAACAGAAAAATCAACATTCTGGTTGTTTAAGACTGTTTTTAGAATCTGAAAACATCTGACCCTTCGAAAGTTTTCTTTCAGAACTCAGAATATGAAGAAACAAAGTTTCAATTCATACACAATTTTTAGATATTCCACACACCAAAATTTCCATCTTTTTCAATTTTCAATTACCCACACGATAACATAGGGTAAAAAAAGTACAGTTTTCGGTAAATTTTAATTTTTTTTTTGCATTTCTCTATGTTTTAGAGCATCCTTATTTCAGTTGGTTAGTTGTTGTTTTCAGATTATCTGGCGCCGTCAGCAACGCGAGGGCTATAATGCGCCGAAACATTCGTCATTAGACAAGCCAACATACATTTACAAACATCCATGCCCAACACGGGACTTGAACCCGCAACCTCGCGGTCTAGAAGCTAGTACGCTAACCACTATACCGTTTGGTCGGCGCATCCTTATTTCAAAAAAGCGGTGTAGAAAAATATCTGTCTGCAGGTTCGTTTGTCTGTATGTATATGGTCAACATAAATACCGTACGAATAGACCTGCGATGTTCAAATTTGGTGTACGGGTTAGTAGCATTGGACCTATCATTTTTGTAAGTTCATTATAGCATGTATTGAATTCCATTGCTGAGAGATATAAAATTTCTAAGGTTCTGCCCTTAGTGTAAAAAAAAAATATTACGTGTTACAGTTAAAAGTATATGAAAATGAAATTAAGTTTATGCAAACGCTGGTTGCAATTAATTGAGTATGGATTGGTTTGGAACATCCGACTGTCTATTTCTGTCACTTATAAAGTGCTTAACACAGTCTCGTAATTTTGAGCATCTAGAAGAATACGAGATTAACATCTTCTAGTGTAAACCCCTCTCTCCGACGTTAGCGTACTAGCTTCTAGACTGCGAGGTTGCGGGTTCGAGTCCCGTGTTAGGCATGGGTGTTTTTAAATGTATGTTGGCTTGTCTAATGACGAATGTTTCGGCGCATTATAGCCCTCGTGTTGCTGACGGCGCCAGATAATCTGAAAACAACCAACCCTCTCTCCGATCCCACCACACCAACGAGAGGATATTGAGGTCACAACAGATTTAATGTGCACCAGGCACCATGAGGAACACACCGATATTTGGCGGCCGTCGACGACCGAACCCACAATCTTCCGATCATGAGCCTGATACTCTAACCACTAGGATTTCGGAGCCCAAGCAATTGAGTAAATTGTAATGTTGGAAAAATCCGAATGGTCGATTGCGTCGCTAGAGAATGCAGTTTTTAATATTTAAAATTTATGAGTGGCAACAGAGTAAATGGAATTTTTGGGATAATTTAGAAATTTGATGGGAAATGTAGTTGTTTTCAACGCATTGATCTTCTGATCTACAACTTCAACTTTTGGATAGCTTACACTGATCTCTACTACAACTTTTGGATAGCGCATGCTTGGTTATTGACATGAAGTCGAAGAAGGCTTAGTAATCACCAAAAAGATCTATACTACAACCCGTGTCAAAAAGTATCTGATCACCGAAAGCAGTGCCCACGATGCGTTAAAATCAGTGGTCATTTTCCCACTATTTCAATTTTTTTTTTCAAACCTTCGAGTTTTTTGTAAAATATGACTAATTTAGCTAAAGAATATTAAATAATAACATAAATTACAATTACCGTTAACAATTTACTCGAGGAAATACATTGAATCGAGAAGGGAAAAAAGTTTCCGATCATCACTTTGTGGAGAAAAAAGTATTCGATCGCAAACAAAAGCAACGCATTTTTAGTGATAAATTCAATTTTTTTTATTTACTCGGTGCATGTGTTCAAGATTTAAGAAGACAGTACAAAAGGTCGAATCGTAGTTTGAAAGTTAAAAACTAGTTTCGCATCTGCTGAAGTAGGGCTCGAAAGAAAGAATTATCTAAAGATCGAAAACTATTATTTTTTAAACGTTTAAAAAGCGGAATTTCTCAAAGAAAGATTGCTCTGACCTTTGTATGTGCTCAAAGTGCTGTTTTCGAAGTTTGGAAAAAATATCGCTCGAGTAATAATGTAAAAAGTCTTCTTCCAAGCGGTCGCCCACGTGTAACATCAAGTACGCAAGACAGGAAATTGGTTAATCTTGATACATCTGTGCGAAGTTATACGTCCAAACAACTCAATGCTGAGTAAAGGTATGTGTACGTACAGTGCGAAATTGTTTAAATGACAAAGGATATCACCAGTGGTAGAAGTGGTGAAAAAAAGGTGGGGGGACGCCCAAAATTTGGGGACAAGTGTACCCCCTCCCCCACTTCCCTTCTCCCACCCTTCAACCATAAATTTTATAAATTCGTAACTCATACTAAAACTATTAACTAGTAAAAAAAATAATTTATACTTCTTAACATTAGCATTAAACGAGGGTCCAAAATTTATTGTTATTTTAATGAATATTCGGCGGCTTAGTTTTTTTACTTGGAAGTAAGAGATAAAGTTAAGTAATAATTAAAGTTTTCAAGTGTGAAAATAAATAACTTTTTCACAGTGTCACTACATTTAAAGGTTAATGTTATTTTTCATTAGTTGTTTTTAGGCGGATTGAGTGCTTTTAAAAGTGGGGGGATTTATTTCAGTGTTTTTAAAAGTGGGGAGACGCATGGGTATTTTCTTGAAAAGTGGTGGGGGACGCGTCACCCCGCGTCTACCCATACTTCTAGCACTGGATATTACTTCTGCAAAGCTAAAACGATACCATATATGACTAAAAAACATGAGAAAAGTCGTCTTCAATGGTGCAAGAAACAAAAAAGTTGGTCTTTTGATGATTGCCAGAAGGTTATTTTAGTAAAGAATCTCGTATTTACATAGGAACGGGAATGGCACTGGAATCTTTGAGTGGAGGAGTGCTGATGAAAAGTTCAAAGATGATTGCCTCGAAATTAAAACCAAATATCAGCGTTCATTTATGGTGTGGAGTTGTATGACATCTTAAAGAGTGGTTAAATTGTGTATAGTGTTGCGAACAATTAATTCTGAAGTATATATTGACATTTTTGAGCATTATTTGATTCCTAGCATCGAGGAAGCGTTTGGCCGACCAAACGGTATAGTGGTTAGCGTGCTAGCCTCTAGACAGCGAGGTTGCGGGTTCGAGTCCCGTGTTAGGCATGGGTGTTTGTAAATGTATGTTGGCTTGTCTAATGACGAATGTTTCGGCGCATTATAGCCCTCGTGTTGCTGACGGCGCCAGATAATCTGAAAACAACAACCAACGAAGCGTTTGGTGACTCCTCCGATTTCATTTTTCAAGATGATAACGCATCCTGCCATCAAAGTAAACAGGTCAAGATTTTTTTTTTAATCGAAAGGGAAATTCTCCCATAAAGACTATGAATTGGCCTGCAAGTAGTACGGATCTCAATCCAATCGAAAATGTTTGGAATGTTTTGAAAAGAAACATTGATAAGAGAAGACCTACTAATATGGAAGAACTACGCCTAGCCATCAAAGAAAGCTGGGGTTAAATTCCATAAATTTATGTCACGAGTTGGTCGAATCCATGACTCGACGCTTAAATGTAGTAATCAAGGCAAAAGGAGGACCAACAAATTATTAAACTGAGTTGATCGAATACTTTTTTTCTCACTAATATGATGATCGGAAACTTTTTTCTTTGAAGACTATTTAATTTCATCTTTGCATTGTTAAAGCTAACTGCAATTTATGGTATTATTATTGATTATATCACAAAATGAGCTGAATTTTGTATTGAAATACTTTAATTTGAAAAATATATTGAATTTGTAGGAAAATTACTTTTTATGTTAACTTATCGTAGGCATTGATTGCGGTGATCGGATACTTTTTGCCAGGGGTTGTAGTAACTTCTCCAAAACTAGTTAAAATTTATTTGTAACTATCGGCAATCTATTTCAAAGCATTATGGGGGATTCATCTGCTTGCAGAGCAGAAACCGCTTATAAGCAATCCAGAAGTTGTAGGTAGGGATCAGTGATAGCTTATAAGCGGTTTCTGCTCTGAAAGCAGATATAAAGTCAATTGAATACAGTTCCCCAAAGTGGTATGAATTTAAGTTATACATTATTACAAACAAATTTAAACTAGTTCTGGGAATGTTGCTAATATAGGTTTGTATGGTAATTTTTAAGCCTTCTTCGGCTTCATGCCAATAACAAAGCATTTGCTATCCAAAAGTTGTAGTTACAGATCAATGTTTCGACGTTATGTAGATGAATTAAGTCTTAATATTGTTTTAAAGTTTCTCTTTCAATGTGCTGTTGTTTAACTTTTTGGAATTAATATTTTTAACGAATATCCAATGTACTTTGTAGTTGAGGCTTCGTGTCCTGAAGATTCTCTGCCATGCGACGATGGGCGTCAGTGCATCAAGAGGATTGGATGGTGTGACAAAAAGATCCACTGCCAAGATAAGAGTGATGAAGCATACTGCCGGTCAAGATATGGTAAGTTAATTTCGGTGTCTAAAATCATATCCTTTTTTGAAAAAAAGTTGACTCTAATGATAAGTTTTTCTTTGACTTCGATAGACTTATGAGTCCAATAAACTGTCCATCGTTGAAACACTTTCTTATTAGTAATGGGAAATTGAAGTTTTATCACAAGAATTAGTCAATTTTAACTTTTCTAACACTTTTCTTAAACTGTTGATTTAAACATTAAAAACTCTGAGCATAGTATTTTTAGTGACATTCAAGAGTTTGTCTTAAAAAAAAATTCTTTCAGAATGAATTAATGTCAAAATAAATTGAAATTATAAATTTGATGTCTCTTAGGAAACGTTATTTCTTTCAATCTTTTTAAATTCACCTGAGTAAAAAATCAGGGCTCTACTTACACAGAAAGATCTAAATTATACGGCAAAATTGAAATGGCAATTCGAGGTGAACCTTATAAGCACATTTTGCTAAGGAATGTGTGGTGTGCGGAAATTGCGCAAATTATAAGAGGATATGAAGAATAGGTAGGTGGAAAAAAAGGATAAAAGTCAAAGGAAACAAAGATTTTACAGTCATTCATGGTAACTTTGATCCACATTTTGTGCATTTTCTCTTGCCCTACTTATAATCTAATAGAATTTTCGGACCTAATGGCATAAAAAGGAAGAATAAACCCTAAATTATAGCATAATTTACCAAAATTAGTAAATGATGATGAAAGCACCAAATAATAGAAAAATAACCCCGCACTAAGTTACCCTACCATTCAGGGTGACTTTGAATAGGTATCAGAAATTTTATATAAAATATCTTTTTTTTTTTTCAATCTAAAAGTCGAGACAACTTTGAACTATCACTTGAACAATCTCTGATTTATCAGTAACATTCTCCATGACAATTTCGACAGTAAAAATCTCTATTATCATGTCCTTATTGTCCAACTTTCATATTCTTATATTTATATTAGCTATTAAATATTTAATTATTAATTATTTAATATTTATATTAGCTTTTAAATATTTAATTATTAATTATTTAATATTTATATTAGCTTTTAAATATTTGAAAAATCGTCAATCATGACATCAGTTCTCAACATCATAAAATTTGGACATTTTAAATAACACCAAAAAGAATATATTGTAGGAACAGTGGATGAAGAATAACATGAATATATTGCAAATAAGCCTATTTATTATTCAGTTTAAACATACAAATATAGTAAAAAAAAAGAAAAAAAAATATTTAGTTCATTCACTCACTTAACTATACACTCATTTCATAAATTAAAAATTGAAAAGATAAATCGAAAATAATAAAACTGATAGGCGGCCCTTATGCTATTAGTTAAAGTACCTTGTAAAACACAATGTGGCAAATATACAAATATTCTACGCTTAATGCTAGAAATACAGGGTGGTCATAAAAAACTTTGCTGATATATGGACCTCTAGCTTTCGTTCCACTCAACAGATCGAGATAAGATTTAAGGTATAGTTATTCAGAGGTATGAGCTTGAGATTCTGTGAATGACAACAAAAAGGAGCTCATGGTTACGGTTAGAGTTACAGAAACTAGACATTTTCGAATAACAACACCTATTTTTTCCTGTCGTTAAATGCTCAGCACATGCGAAATCCATAAAGAGCGATGGAACAGTACATCGGGACGCACAGTGGAAATTTGTATATGACAGAGGTCAAAGTTCACATGGGTGCCATTACAGGCAATTTTACCGGTTTTCTAAGCTGAATATCTGGCGAGTGGCGTTCTGTAATTGGTGTCGTTTTTCTGTTGGCTGTTCGCAGAGTTGCTTTTTGTGTGTGCATAAATGATCCGTTTTTTTTTTTTTTCGATACACATAGTGTTCCAGCGCTCTTTAGGGTTTTCGCATACGTGGAGTATTTTGCGTCAGGAAAAAAAAAATAGGTGTTGCCATTCGAAAATTTCGAGTTTCTGTAACTATATCAATAACCGTGAAAGCCATTTTATTTGCCATTCACAGAATATTGAGCTCATACCTCTGAATAATTATACCTGAAATCTTGTGCCGTTCTGTTGAACGGGGTGGAAGCTAAAGGTCCATATACTGGCAAAGTTTCTTTATGACCAACTTGTAGTATGGCAATATTAAAACAAAATTCCAACTTTATAAAATTTCACTTTGGCATTCTTTAGATTAATAGTTTTACACCAAACAAAGAATCTAGCTAGAATAATAATTTCTGGAGATAATTTTTTATACACATCTGATTTTTATAACACAGATCACCATTGATATTGGGCCATTTCCAATATGCTCAGACTTTTTCATGAGCCACGAATATCACGTTGTCTTTTAAGTCAATTTGACCTGGGTACATATCTCCATCGTACTGAACATGGTCGTAAACCTAGCATGTGCAATAACACAAATCTAAAACACTTGTATGCTCTGTGTGTAAAATTCCTGCCTCATATTGATGTGTTCAACAACCATCACTTGAACAATCTCTGATTTATCAGTAACATTCTCCATGACAATTTCGGCAGTAAAAACCTCTATTATCATGTCCTTATTGTCCAACTTTCATATTCTTCGAAAATGGGGGAATCCAGGGAATAGAGATATTTTGCCTTGTAAAAGGTTATGTAGTTCCGATTTTTTAATATGTTATAACGGTTGGTCTCGTGGTTTATAAACCAAGTTTTCGACCTCCTAACCCTTGTGCGTTCACCGTGGAGCACCAAAAACTGAGCCGTTTTTCAATTTATACGTCACAACTCTTTGCAATGAATCTTAGAAACAAGCATTATATTCAAAAGTTGTAGAAAATTAAATTTGCTGCAACTTTTGTAAACTAAGTTTTTTCTAGACCTGTATGTAAATAGTTGTGTAGCTTCAAAGTCAACACTTTATCTTAAAAATGCTATTTTTTTAAGATTAGTGTCAAGTTTTTTTTATTATATCTCCATAATGGTATGGCTAAGAGAAATTTTTTTGTGAATAAAAGTCGTAGAACAACAGATTTACAACAAGTTTTATATATTAACTTATTTTCTAGGGTTAATAAAAAAGGAGCTACTCTGCTTTGTGTATTTTCAGTGGTGCACAAAAAAAGAAAAAAAAAAGATTATAGATCATAACTCTTTTGCAATGGATCTTAAAAACAAGTATTAAATTTAAAAGTTGTAGAGTAAAAAAATTTCTACAACTTTTGTCACAATTAGTTTTTGTAAAGTAATTATGTTAAGAGTTACGTAGCATTAAAGTAAAAACTTTTTCGTAAAAAAGCTGATTTTTAAAGTTTTTTGCCGAGTTTTTCAACTATACCACTATAACAGTAAGTCGTAGAGAAAATTGAATTGCATGAAAATTGTAGAGCTATAAATATGCTATAAGTTTTATACAAAAAGTTACTATCTAGGACTAATAACTAAGGAGTTACTCTTCTTTAGGTAGTATAGGTGGGGCATAAAAATAGCTTCTTACTGCATAGTCTGACAATTTTAATAAAAAAATAAAACAATATATATCTATAACACTAATGATAAAGTAAAATAAAAAGTGGAAATACATTGAATAATGTAAATCTCTATAAATTATAACGGTAATATCAATTTACCATTTTCGCCATGATGCACCAAAAACCTTCTGAATTCTGAAATTTTGGATTTTTTTCAGTATACCGATCATATCCTTTTTTCAATGCATTTTAGAGGGGAAAATATTATTTTTGGTTGTGGAGTATTAAATTTTCTACAACTTATGTATGTTTAAAGTTTGTTTTGTAGAACTATTGTATGAAAAACAAATTGTATGAAAAGCATTAAAGCAAAAAATCTTTCGAAAAAGTACGATTTTAAGATTCTTGTCGAGTTTTTAGATGGTATCCATAATAGTATACCACAAAAATGTATTGAACAAAAATTGTAGAACCCTAAATTTACTACGTTTTATTTACAAAGTTATTTTACAGGACTAATAACAAAAGAGCTACTATACTAAACTTCAACTTAACTAGACATCACTTAGACGGTAGATTGTCACAGTGCTCATAGGTATTTAATCCATTTTGGCGGCGTGAAAGCATAACGTTCGCCAAACCACAACCCTATAGAGAACAAAAGGCTCTAAGGTTTGGCGAGAATTATGTCTTCACTCCGCCAAAATGGATTAAATACCTATGAGCACTGTGACGATCTATCGTCTAAGTGATGTCTAGTTAAGTTGAAGTTTAGTATAGTAAGATCTAATATTAAAAACAATTTCTTACTACAAAGCCTGACAACTTTGATAAAAAATAAAACAATACGGGTATTAAAATAATCTATATATATAAAACTAAGTTGTTTGTACGTCGGAACCTTATACAAATCCACAGTTTTGCACCTACACGTACGAAATTTGGTACATAGAAGCTTTAGTACATGGAAATTGTAGAGAACAACTTTTAAATTTGATTTAAAGTCGCTTTCACTCAAATTTAATGACATGAAAAAAAATTCTTGGAATGGCAACAATATTTTTTATAACATAAAAATAAAATAAAAAGTTATTTTAATATATCCTCCTCATTTTTCGGATTATTTTTGTGTATTACAATTGTCTTTCCGATCAACAGTTCCAATTTTATTATAATATTTCAATATATTTACTGTCAGTCGATGCCTGTAACAACTTCTGCGCAAGTGCAGTTTTAAAGCACTATTTTTTTTATGCAACGTTTTGTTTTTCTAGGTATTAAAATTCACCCTGCTTTTGTTTACATTTTGTGTTGTCGTCAAAGATGCATTGTGCTCAGCGGGTATTGACATTTTGATTTTATTTAATGAGTAATAATAACATTTAAGCAACATAAATTCGTTAAATTCCTTTATATTTCATTAGCAAATATTTTTTGTATTACAGTTGTCATAAATATCTAACATCTAAAAGTTCGTTTACCAACATAATTTACCACTAATACGTTGGTGCCGTTTTGCGATGTTTTCGGTCGAATTTTGGTCAACTTAATAAATATATTATAACTTTTATCCAAGATGTGTCCATTACAAAATCAAAAATAAGAAATCAATCTAATATGAAACACCTACGTATATCATTAGGTGTGTTGTGTGGCACCGCGTTGACCAATATTTGTATTATTACGTTATATCCATGCCACTTGGCGATAATTTTTCAGTTGTCAAACAATTTGGTCGATAACACTATCGTTTCAATGTCTGTTAAATGAAGAACTTGGTACAAAATATTTTCATGATTATTTTTTAAAACAGAGGCTTGAGCTGCCCTATAGCCACCAGGCACATTTTGATATAATTTTTATGTTTACAAAATTTTAAATGGTTAAATTTTTCTAGCTGGATTAATTAGAATTATAAAATTTAACTTCATTTAATGAGAGTGAGTCAAAATATACATAGAATCTAGCATAGCAATAGATTATTTAGACTCAATTTGACTTCATCATTTGCAGCCTCAATTATAGATTAGCTGAAGATTATTGAAATTCTCTGAAAACTTTCAAATCATTTCGACATTTGCTAATATGCCGCCAAAGAGAAGAACGAATATAGTTGCTAAGTATAGAGCATCTGCCACCAAGAGAGCTAGGGCATCGAGTATGACCTAGCGCGCTATTACAAAATGAACGAAAACATTGATATGTTACAGTATATTGGAGGCTGATCACAAACAACAATTAATTCGAAGAAATTCCACGTCTATGTATATAACACAGAACTGATAGATATCCTTCAACGGGTCCCCAGCAGCGCGGGGCCACATAGCTAGTAGTATTATAAAACAAAAAGTAGAAATCTTATAAAAATGTATATATCTATGTATAATAATAATAATAGTAATATTAATAGTAATATTAATAAAACTTACAATTTAGAAAACTTATAACTTCCTACATTTAGTTTCGTTTAGCTACGAAGGCTCGGCTAGTTCCTCCGCTACTTCTTCAATTATGAGTTCTTTTGGGTCTTCTTCATCGTGGTCATCAATTATGATGTCCGCTATATTGTCACAGGTTTGTCCATGACAATTTTACATATTATGGAGCACTTGGGACTGGCTTTTCTACAACCGCAGGCCTTAGTGCAGCCTATTTCTCATTTTTATTTCAGAATGCAGAAATTTTGGGTGCACCACGGCAAAATGGTAAATTTTATATTACTATTATTATCTATAAATATATACATTACTTAATATATCTCCACTTTTTATTTTACATAATCCTTATTATACATAATCATTTTACATAATCACAACCAAAACTCCATTGACAACTTTTATTTGGTGCTTTCTTGTAGTCGCCAAGCAAAAAGTCGCCAATGGGGTCCTATACTGCTTCTTCAAAATCCGACCTGTATTCGATGTTTCGGCCAAACAAAGAGGTGCCCTCAGTCTCAATGATTGTTTAGCAACTGGAGTTAATCTAATTGAATTGATTCCAAATATCTTATATCGTTTTCGTTTGGAGAAAATAGGAATTATTGCTGATATTCGAAAGGCATTTTTACAAGTTGGTTTGTCACCTTTTGATAAAGACTATTTGCGTTTTCTGTGGATTGGAGAGGATGGCCAATTGAAGTACTTTCGACATTGCCGTGTAGTGTTTGGTGTGTCTTGCAACCCCTTTTTGCTTGGAATTGGGATTCTGCATCACTTAGAAGATGTTTTGGGCCTTCAAGATGAGAAATATCCAGAGAAAATGGTAAAATTATTGTTGTAAAGTTTCTGTGTGGATAACTGCGTGACAAGTGTGCCAAACGAAAAGGAACTGGAGCTGTTCATTGAGGTTGCAAGTAATGTTATGACGGAGCGAGGCTTTGACCTAAGAGGCTGGAAAAGCACAAATTTCAACGATAAAAGCACTCCCGATACAAATGTTTTGGGAATGCAGTGGGACAAAGATACCGATACATTGGGTATCAACATGAATAGCCTGAAGGAGCTTTGCGTAGAAAATGTGACAAAGAAAACTATACTTTCCGCGGCTCATCGTATTTTCGATCCTATTGGCGCGACTTGTCCCGTTGCATTGTTTCCTAAACTTCTTCTACAAAAAACTTGGAAGCTAAAGTTGAATTGGGAGGAAGAGGTGGACTCTGATACTAGAGAAGAGTTTCTGAAATGGATGAAAGACATATTTCATCTAGGAAAAGTGCGAATTCCTCGATACCTAAAAACTGGTGATGAGAAATATTCTTTACGTTTCTTTACTGATGCGAGCATGTATGCTTATGCGGCAGTGGCTTTTCTTCGAGTTGAGGCGAGTGAGTGTGTAAAAGTTCTGTTGTTAAGTGCCAAATCCAGAGTTTCCCCAACGGGAAAGAAGAAGACAACTATTGCAAGATTAGAGCTGTTGGCGGCCACAATCACTGCACGCCTGGCCTCATCTATCACACGAGAGATCCCACATGAAGAAATCTATTTGTGGTCTGACTCGACGACAGTGATAACTTGAATAAAAAGAGAAGATGCTTGGGGTACCTTCGTTCAAAACCGTGTTTCTGAAATCAGAGCTTTGACTTCCAAAAGAAAACTGGAGACATGTGCCCGGTTCATTTAATCCTGCCGATCTTCCAAGTAGAGGGTGTTCTGCCAAGAAATTAATGCAATCGAAATGGTGGGAGGGCCCTGAGTGGCTACATTTACCTGCTGAGCAATGGCCTTCCTCCGATTTAGTCGTCAATGAAGATGAAGTTCTGAAGGAAAGAAAGAAAATTCTTGTGTCCTCCCCAACTGCCTGTTTGAATGCTCTCACCACCGAAAATGTGAATGTAGAAGAGCCTGATTGGTACTATCGTTACTTTTCACAGTATGAGAAAATTGTACGCATGATTGGATGGATATTGAGATTTTTGAAAAATCGTAGAAAACCAAAAGAGCTGAGAAAAAGTGGTATTCTGGAGCATTTCAGAAGCTGAAAAATCAGTAATAAAGATCATTCAAAGTGAGGCATTCGTTAACGAGAAGAACGAGAGATTGAAAACTCTAAATGTTTACAAAGATGAGGATGGTATCATCAGATTGAAAACAAAAATTGAATATTGCGAAGACAGCTATCCTTTTAGAAGATATGTAGTTCTTCCTTCTCAACACCACGTTGTGAAACTTTAATTAGTTTCCTTTCACAAAAGACATGGTCATGTGGGGTCTCAAATGCTACTTAACCTGCTTAGAGAACATTTCTGGATCTTATATGGCCAAAAAACTGTGTGATCAATCATTTCAAAATGTGTTATCTACAAGAGGCATTCCGAGAAAAGTTTATATTCAGCCCCCAGCCCCCATCACCAAAGATCGAGTTAGAGATACTGCAATATTTGAAGTTGTAGGAGTAGACTTAGCCGGTCCATTGTATTTGAACGATAAAAAGAAGACTTGGATTTGTCTTTTCACATGCGCAGTGTACAGAGCAGTACATCTTGAGCTTCTTTGAGACATTTCTACTGAAACCTTTATGTTGACGCTGCGCAGATTTGTAGCAAGAAGAGGCAGGTGCTCAGTAATCTATTGTGACAATGGAACGAACTTTGTTGGTGCTGCTAATTTGTTGAATTCGTTGGATTGAGACCAGATCGTCGAGAACGGATCTTTAAATCGCATTCAGTGGAAATTTAACCACCCTACTGCCTCCTGGTTGGGAAGTTGATGGGAAAGGTTGTGACGGTGTGCTCTACCGGAGGTTGGCTATATGATGCGCCGCTGATCACCGTACAGTTGCCAAGTGCGCATGGGCACCGAACCCATATAACCCCGGCCTGTTGTTGGGATGTTGCAGTTGTTTTGTTAAAGCTTGTTGTCGAAGTTGTGTATCACTAGCCTGTGTGGCGTGTGGGTGACACTTTGAGCCAAGGATGACAACTTGAGCCGACGACCGTCCCTGCACAGCAATGTCTGAATGAGTAGCGGCAGCACATGGGTGAGCTCGTTTAAGTTTACTTGCGTGTTTCCCTCCCTTCATTAGTTTCCGGGTTTGGTATTGTGATATATGTTTTTAAGCCAAATAAAGTACTAATTTAAACGTAACTCTATTGACTTTTCTTTCATGACTTGTCAAAAACGAGTACGTCACAAGGTTGAAAGGAGTTATGAAAAAAGTTCTAAAGAGAGTGATAGGTCATGCCTGTTTGTCATATGAGGAAATGATCACTGTTCTATGCGACTGTGAGTCGATTATTAACTTAAGACCTCTCACCTATATTTCAGAAAGAGATTCAGATTTGGTTCCACTGTCGCCATCATTATTTCTTCAAGACATCAAAGAAGTTGGCGTACCCTAGTGTGATGCAGCGAATCACAGAAGTCTAAATAAAAGGGTAAAATATCGTCTTGCATTGCAAAAAGACCTTAGAAGAAGATTCAGGTCCGAGTACTTAGGTTCTTTGGTTCAAAGGCCTAGACAACAAAAGTGGTCGACTATTTCTGTTGGTGATGTTGTTCTTGTAAGAAACGATAATCAGAAGCGTATCAACTGGCCTTTGGGACGTGTAACAGAAATTATCCCCGGAATAAACGGAATTACCAGGCTCGTGAGGATTAAAACAGCCGATGGAGAAAAGCTAAGACCAATTCAAAAACTGTTTCCGTTGGAGATCACTTGTGATATGGCTGAGGATGTCAAAGCTAAAGTGCATCGAGAGCAAGCTACTCCTTCCGAAGTGTCGCAGATACAAGCAGTAGACCCTGAAGGTCCCATTTCACAAACTGTATGAACTCGGTCTGGAAGAATCGTCCATGAACCACAGAGACTCAATTTGTGACTTTGAGATTTGTTGAGTTGTGAACTCTCCCAACTCAAGGTGGGAGGATGTAAGAAACTGACTGCTTCGAGATTATATAATTTAATCGTAACGTTACAAACTCTGAGTGGCAATGTGTTTTTGAGTTTCGATTCTTCTTTGAATTCTTTTTTTATGATTTTTCGTAGTTCTAGATGTTCTTAAATGTAAATATTTGTAGTTAAAGTAAATTAAAAGGCTTTAGTAAGTTTTTAAAGAGTATTAGAGTATTGAGATTTACATTAAACGAGTGTTGAGAGCTAGGAATATCGATCCATAATAGAGTTTAGAGATTGGTATCCGACACACAATCATTCATGAATGGAATTCTTCATTCTTAATTACTTAAATTCAAAGTTTCCTTTCAATGCTTCAAAAATGATAAAAAAAAAAAAAAAAAAAAAACTTATTTTAACTTACTTATAACGAGACTTCATGTTTCAAAATAGTTCAATTAGAAGTTTTAGTATTAGTTTGAGAAGTAACAAGAAACCACATGTGTAAACTGATCACGAAAACTATTTCCGTTTCGTGGAGAAAATTCTAAGAAATGCTCGTTACTCCCGACATTACATCCCGATTCACTTACACACCCGAGGCAATCAGCACATGGAATTTACAAGTACAGTCGAAGTCGAAAAATTCGTAAGGGCTGCTTTTGGAACCAAGCCATATACATTTAGCGTAGACGCAAAATCCATAGTAGCTGTTGTTTCCATGGCAACCCTGCAGCTCTTTTGGAACTTTCACTCTCTGGCTGTACTCGATCGAACATCGTCAGATTTAGTTGATTTGAGCTGGGGGGGTTTTCCCCTCAATTGTGCATTTATCGGATTTTTTTTTTACTTATCGTAGAAATTCCATCTTCATTTTCGATTCTACTTTACATTTAAAAAAAATTGTAAAACTAGGGGACTCCACCCTCTTCTCGCTGACGCTCGCCGACCCCCGGGATTGCTACGCAGTTCCCCTTGGTTCGCGAAGAGAACCAGACTCTCTTCGCTCGCTTGAAAGTGTGGCATTTAAAATATGCCCTAGTAAAAAGCTATTCCAGTTGTATAATCAAGAAAATTCTTGAAGAGTGATATTGTGCCATGAAACTGAAGAAATTGGCTTATCCTACTGCTTATATGAGACGCGTTACGAAGGAACAGTGTTGCAACGTAGTGAAACGTTTTTGGAAAGCAATAAAAATAAACAGTTTCATGCACATATCTAAAAAATATCAGGTATTTCAATGAACAATTCACATTTACGGATTGGTTTCGCATGAATGATAATTAGGCTCTGGAACATAGATTCTTATTAAGATGGATAATTAGGAACATGGATTCTGTTTAGAAATAAATATAGGCTCACATTTATTATTCGGTGGCTCTTGGTGACTTTTTGAAAGTTTGTGATTTGGTGCCGAATGTGGCAACCCCTCGACTTGGTTTTCTGAGAACCGTAGGGACCGTTTGGATTTGACAACACGCCGCACCGTTTTAACGTCATTTTAGATTTAGCAACACAGCCTTTCAACTTTATTTTCATTTTGGGTACTTTTTTTAAAAGTCGCTAAAATGCACTGTACGGTAAATCATAACCTGAATGAATATTTTATAATAAAAAGTTATTTTTTAAAAAATTGTGGTTTATCCGGAATGCTGAAATTCTTATTCAATCTACTGTGAATTTTCAGCATAGAACCTTAATATTTTTAATGTAAATTCTGCTCTCAGTTTTTATCGGTATATATATTCGGGAAACTTTCACATATAAATATGGATAAAATTTTAAAGTACGGTACGGATTCTGCGCCAAGAATTGTTTACGTAAAACCGCATCAACTTATGGAAACCATTGGCAATTCACTTGTTATTAAAAAAAGGACGTCGGCTGACATTTGTTGGCAAAATTCTTCGCGTAAAATCCGTACCGGACTTGGAATTTTAACCGACAATTTTTCGGAAAAACCTGGTTTGTATAGAATTTTAATCCAAAAGAAATGTACTCATCTTGCATCTATTTATTCTGGCATCAATGTAAATATTAAATAAATACGGTTTAAATAGCTACTAATTTGTATCAGTAATAAGAAACGAATATATATAGCGAATTCAAGTTGTTGGCTGCTGACAGTAGTTAAATTTCAAAAGATATATTGTGATTGGCTGGATTGCTGAATTTGGAAACTCGTGCATAAAGCACATTTAGAAGATTTGTGATTGGTTGTTTGAAATCTTTGCCATTCTGCTCACAGAAATACAGCCGAATTTGGGCGGCGCGCAAGAGAATTCTGTACATAGATTTTTTTTATTTTTTTTATTCAAATTGTCAGACTATGCAGTAAGAAGCTATTTTTATACCCCTACCTATACTTACTGTACTCTACGACTTACTGTTATAGTGGTATAATTGAAAAACTCGGCAAAAAACTTTAAAAAGCAGCATTTTTACGGAAAAGTTTTTACTTTGATGCTACGTAACTCTTTACATATTACTTTACAAAAACTAATTGTATACAAAAGTTGAAGAAAATTTAATACTCTACAACTTTTAAATTTGATATTTGTTTTTAAGATTCATTGCAAAAGAATAATGATCTATAAATTGAATAATGTATATATATTTTTTTTTTTGTGCACCACGGAAAATACAAAAAGCAGAGTAGTACTTTGGCTATTAGTCCTAGAAAATAAGTTAATGTTTAAAACTTGTAGGAAATTTGTCGTTCTACAACTTTTATTCCCAAAATTTTTCTCTTAGCCTTACCATTATGGAGATATAATAAAAAAACTTGACACAAATCTTAAAAAAGTAGCATTTTTACGAAAAAGATTTGACTTTGATGTGTCACAACTATATTTACGTAATAGGTCTAGGAAAAACTTTGTATGCAAAAGTTGTACCAAATTTAATTTTCTACAAATTTTGAATATAGTGTTTGTTTCTAAGATTCATTGCAAAGAATTATGACTTAAAAACTAAAAAATAGCTCAGTTTTTGGTGCACCCCTTTTTTCGTCTCTATTCCTCGGACTAATAGTGTTGTACATACACTGTCACCTGTGTCGTCTAGTTTAGGTTGGTTGGTTTATACGCTCAATTACCTATTTTTATGCACAATAAACATCTACAACGAACATCTATGCCTAACCCGGGATTCGAACCCGGCATCGTTGGCATGTGGGACATGGGCATCTAACCACACAGCCATAAGATGGGTCATCTAGTTTAGGACTTTTACTTTTGCTGTCTCTTAAGAGTGTATAAGGTAGAGGACTTGGACGTTCCCCTCATGTCCTTGATCTACATATCCCTTTATAATTTCTTTGTGAGCTTCTAATATCTCTTTGATTTCATATAAATTTTTCACTTCCTCAACTGATACGCTTTTTAGATCCGTTACAGGTTGATAGATTTTTTTTTTTTAGTTCTGTAAACCATTTTAAAATCATTATTTCTAATATTTTTAGGTACTTTTTGAATTCATTCTCAATATTTTCATTTCCTCTGATTTTGCATACAAGGGAAGATTCCGTAAATTAAATTGCATTTGTATGTATATAGATGCATTTTTAAGCAACCACAAATATATTGGAACATTTATTATGTAATTATATGAGAATTGTATACTAGGGTGGATCGTTCTTCTATGGAGAAAAATAAATATTATTAATCAGAATCTACCTATGGGGAAAAGATGTTCTATGATACAGAGATTAGGGGAAAAATAATAAAAAAATTTAATTTTATTACACTGCCACAAAGGGGTTGAATTTTTAAATAAAGTGCAAAAAGTCCTAATTTTGGTTAGAGGATTTTGCACTAAAAACAATTATTTTTTACAATATCAATCCTAAAAAAGTGATGTTTACTGAAAAAATAGTAGTATAACGTACATTTCAAACTTTTTTTTACCCAACTCCCCCCCCCCCCCACTTCACCGTTGAATCAGTCCTCTATAACCTTGTAGTACAGTTGTCTGCGGCTTACGGAATTGGACTCCTAATCGGTGAGCGCTGTTCATGTAAAGTAAATTAAATTACAATTTTATTGTGTGACATTTGCTTTTTTGTGTACTTGGAATATTACTGTACTGTGGCGTTGCTAAGAAAAGACATGATTTGTCCTATATTTGGGTCAGGCTGTAATATGCCCACGATTATGCTGCCTACGTACGAAAAACGTAATAAGGTGGTTTTATATTGACAATCAAAAAAGAAACAAAAAACAGTGTATTTAAATACACTTTTCTCCGCGTATCAATAAGTTGCGAGTAAGTTAGAAGAGACATGGAAACGAGTTTTAATACCAATAAATGACCACTACAACATTTTGAGAAAAATAAGTTCATACCAAAACAAATAACGCGCTTTCAAAGCTAGAAAATAAGCTGAAAGCTATCGCAAGGAAAGCACATCGTAAGTTTTAGTCATGCGTCGACAATGACATAGATGTAACAAAGTTGGTTGCGATAAAAGGTAGTCTGTCAAGACAGGTATCAAAGAAGGTGTTATACGAAAAATGGAACTGATTCTGAAGCGTCCACTACAATGATTTGTGTGCCAGTTACAAGCCAACGAGTGACCGTATGCGAGATACTACCTGTAGTTTCATTCATGTAAACCCAACCTGTGCGAACTGACTAACATGAAAGACTTAAGTACTGATCAATTGTGCCTAATGGAAATTTGTGAAGCCATCACTGCGTATAACAATCGGTAATTTATGGTGCGCAGCATTTGCATCAATCAATCTTTCTATCACGTTATTTCTCAATTGATTTGAAGAAAGTCATTGATCCAATAATTTTTGAAACGGGTGTTTGGGCTTTCCTGAAAATATCCTGATATCAATCCTAGCTGACGACAGAAATAACATAAGGGAATTGGTTCTCCAAAGAATTTTGAATTTGCGCAAAGTCAAACGGTCTGCTGCAACTCAAACCCTTTTAGCGAATAATATCTATATCTTATACATACCAACTTTTGACCCTTGTGTGACAGATTAGGTGGACTTGATTAAGTGGGAGAATGTGACAGAACGATTTAGTGATGACATGATTTCAGGAGCAATAGTAAACCCAGCAATCATTTCTACGGCAATACTACCTACTATCAAGGGGTATCCCTGTGAGCGGCCTCTATCGTCCTCTTTAAGATGTAAGCCGATATAATCTCGCATTCTACGCTGAGAGCAGGTACGAAACGGATCTTATTATTAAAATTCTTTACCTCATTTACGTTGCTCAAATGTTTTATTCTACGAAATCTTTTATGATGTTAAGTCTTTACGACCCTACGATAAGAGGCTCCAAATAGGACAAGCCTATGTGCCAGCCTCGTTACAGTGGTTATCAGAAGTGCGGTGTACTCGCTCGACGAAGTACGACTGACAATGAACACGCTAAGCCTAACACGAGGCCGACCAAACGGTATAGTGGTTAGCGTGCTGGCCTCTAGACCGCGAGGTTGCGGGTTCGAGTCCCGCGTAGGCATGGGTGTTTGTAAATGTATGTTGGCTTGTCTAATGACGAAAGTTTCGGCGCATTATAGCCCTCGTGTTGCTGACGGCGCCAGATAATCTGAATACAACCAACCTAACACGAGAACTCGCCCGCCCTACGAAGCAGAAGTACGACGATGGCAGACGGTTTGGAAAAGCTTAAAAAGAAACGGTCGATATTGAGAGCCTCTACCACCAAACTTATGGATAAGGTAGACAAAGCACGAATAGAAAATAATCTAACCCCAGAACTGGTCCCGCAACTGATTGAAAAAGAAAGAGCACTGAAGAACATTAACGTACAAATCGAGGCACTTATTACGGATGAAAAACTGTTCGAAGATGATCTGCTCGCTTCAATTGATTACGAAGAGAAAATAACGAAATGTTTGGCGTTAGCAGACATTCATCTCCAGACCGAAAGGGGAAGTCTACCAGCACATTCTCTTCCAGCAACGACTCCAGTTCAATACCAGGTTAGTGAAACAAGTACTGTAAAAAGTGGTTATTCACAACTCCCAAAGTTAAATACTAGTAGCTTTAATGGTAACATTAAAAACTGGATTTCTTGGAAAAATAGTTATGACATAGCTATTCACAACAATACGTCGCTTTCTGCAATTGAAAAACTTTGTTACTTATTAAGCCTGCTTGATAGTCCAGCACTCTATGCTATTCAAGGACTGTCCATAATTGAAGATAATTATAAAAATGCTATGGCATCTTAATCGAACGTTTCGGCAAAACAGAAAACTTGATTAACTTTCATATGTCACAACTCGTGAACTTGCCTCAAGTAGCATACAGTAATGATTTATATAATTTGAGGAAACTGTATGATACATATGTAGTGTACATATAAGATCTCTTGCAACCCTGAACGTGTCAGCAGAATCTTACGGAATTATGCTATCAACAGTGATTTTTAAAAAGCTACCTTCAGAACTAATGCTCGATTGTACTAAAGAAGAAACTGGCCGTTTTGATTTAGGAAAGCTCATGGCGCACATCCAGCGACAGGTTTCGCACAGAGAATTAGCGAAATATATTGCTGCCCCCTCTCACTTTTCCCCGGCGCAGTGCAGTGATGTTACGACAGCATCAAGACGCCACCAAGGCGGAAGAACTCCTGGTCACTTGAACTGGAGGTTTACTAGTGTGAATTACGCAAACGCGCCGAAAGAAGATATTTGTGTTTTATGTGGTAACCATGGAAATCGCGAAAGTTGCCCTCTGACCCCGGAGCAGGGAAAGCAAGAATTAAAATTAAGCAAGCGTTGTTTTCTGTGCTATGAGGTGAATTGTGGTGCAAAGCGGTGTAGGTCAATGTTGAAGTGTGACGTATGTAATTCCAAGTTTCATGGGACTCTACTTCACGATCCAAATAGGAAAATTACAAATGTAATCGTCTCTAATTGTTTGACAGCCAAAATGTCGTCCGACCACTTGTTAAAATTAAACGGCATGAAGTACGAGAGTGATAACATTTTTAGTAGTTTGCCAACTATTGAAGTGTTGTGTGATAATGTTAAGATAAACGCAGTCGCAGATTCTGGAACGCAGGTAACAATAATTAGAAGTAATTTAGTACCTCAGCACTATAAAGACCCACATGGTCAAGTGGTGTTAACTTCAGCATTTGGTCATAAGCTCAAAGCCCCTTTAATAAATATACCATTATCAAAGTGTACAGAAGACGGTAAATTTTGTGAATCCGTGTATTTTACTTGTGCAATGGTTGATGAGTTATCCAACGACATGTTGTTATCTTTAAGTACACATAATAGCTTAATTTCAAATGATTCAGGTAAGTTAAGTGTTGATTGTTGTAATGCAAAGATTATTGTTGAAACCCCAAATGATGTAATTGAAAACTCACACAATATTGATGATAATGTTATTAACCTTTAACTGCTGTGTGCGGTCTGACAAACCGCGAGTCATTTTTTGTAGAATGATTCAGCCCCTTAAAATATTTCAAGTTTGGCTTTTATGTTATTTTTTCCGATACTATGTTTCTTAAATTTTAAACTGATGTTCATTAAATTGTTTTATGCAGTATGGACCACGTGTTGCTCTTGCGCCAAAATTATCAAACCACCCAACCACAGCAATTAAAGGTTAAGAGTGATAATTTATATAACTTAACCTTTGAGAAAACTGTACAATATTTTGAGTCCATAGGTAGTAATAGTAAACTTAGTATTAGTGAAAATTCTGAAATGCCTTTTAATAATATTGAAGTGTTTTATATAAATAATGATGATGATATTAGTGTTAATAAGGACAATGTAATTGATAATATGGTAAACCAAGTTAATTCTATTATACCTTACGAGTTAAAATCTGACTGAAATGTTCCGATATCATCAAGCAAATGATTTGACCCTCGAAGCGTGTTGGCAAGATGCCAAGCGAGGGGTAAACAATTTATTTTTGTTTTGGACAATTTCTTATATCGTAAAGATAAGGTTTTTAGTAGAGTCAGTCAGCCAACTCGTGGTTCCTGAGCAAAGAAGAAAACAGCTTTTGGAGCTCGCTCATTCTAGTTTATGGGGTGGTCATCTCCGTAAAAAGAAAACAGCAGAATGGCTTAAGTACTCGCTTTATTTGCCGGGTATATAGAAGGAGATAGATGACTTCTGTGAAAAATGTGTATCGTGTCAACTCCAAGCTAAGAAGCGTCCCTTCGACGAAGTTCCCAGCACGCCCTGCCGACCAAACGGTATAGTGGTTAGCATGCTGGCTTCTAGACCTCGAGGTTGCGGGTTCGAGTCCCGTGTTTGGCATGGGTGTTTGTAAATGTATGTTGGTTTGTTAAATGACGAAATGTTTCGGCGCATTATAGCCCTCGTGATGCTGACGGCGCCAGATAATCTGAATACAACCAACCAACCAACCCAGCACGCCCGTTACTCGCCCAGATGAACCATTCCAAATTATAAACGTAAATTTAATTGAGTCAGTAGAACCGAACAGTCGTGGATTCAAGTATGTTCTTTGCGCTGTTGATCAATGTACTAGGTGGCCAGAAGCCGTCCCTTTGAAGAGTTTATCTGCTAAAGTAACTTGTGAAGCGTTACTACAAATTTTCACTCGCACTTGCATCCCTAAGGTAGTAGCCACGGACCAGGGAACCAACTTCACTGCTTCCCTGACTAAAGAATTTTTGGAAAGGATTGGGTCCTCCCCAAGATTATCCACTCCCTACCATCCAGCTTCTAATGGGCTCGTTGAGAGGTTTAATGCAGTTTTGAAAGGAATGATTCACCACACGATGCGAGAACACTTCAAGGATTGGGACAAGTATCTTCCTTACCTTCTGTGGGCATATCGTGAAGTCCCCAATGGCACAACCGGAGTTAGCCCCTTTCAGATGTTATATGGTAGACGCCCAACGGGACCTCTGTCCATATTGAAGACAACGTGGACCAATGACACTTCAGTTCCCCTAGGCCAGCTCAAATCAGTGACTGAGTACCTAAATGATTTGAAGATGAAACTAGAAAACGTAGCGGAATATGCAGGGATCTCAGCCACAGAAAAACAGAAAGCTTACGCATATTACCATAATAGGAAAGCACGACATAAAGAGTTTAAGGAAGGAGACAAAGTAATTGTCCTGATACCCGACAGTGACCACAAGATGTATGCCAGATGGACTGGGCCCGTCACTATTGTTAAAAAGCATACTGCCTACAGTTATATAGTTCAGCTCCCAGATTCAAGCACTAGGCATGTGCATGCTAACAAAATACGAGAATTCAAGTCGTCTACTAACAACGTTGGAGTTATTTATGACGCTGACATTAATTTTTGAGAAATGGAGAGTACGCCAAGAATAGTCACACTGGTTCCTAGTGAGATATACACTGACCTGAAGTTAGACTTGATGCACAATGATCCATCCAAAGGGCAAATGCTTATGAGTCTACTAAAGAAGCACTCCAAGTTGATGTCTGGTACTCCGAGAATTGCAAAGGTTGGATAACACCACATTAAATTGAAGCCTGGAAGTGAACCAAAGAAGCAGAATCCCTACCGAATCCGTGAAATATTGAAGGATGAGGTTGATCGTCAAATTGAGGAGTTATTGCAACTTGGACTGATTGTTCGCTCCGAAAATGAATATGCTCACCCAGTTGTGTGCGTAGCTAAGAAAGATGGATAAGTTCGCTTATGCATAGAGTTTAGGTATCTCAACGCACAGACTGAAGTAGATGCTTTCCCTATGACAAATGCTACGGACTTGATTTACAAAGTATCAAATCGCCCATTGACCGAGTTAACAGAAAGAAGAGCACCCAATAACGTAATATGGCAGAAGAAAGAAGACGGAGCTTTTGCACAACTCAAGCTTGCTATATGCAATGCTCCCAGATGTTATTCACCAAATTTCCAAAGACCCTTCATCATATAAGCTGATGCCTCTTCATTTGGGGTTGGTGTTTGTCTCGCCCAATGTGACGAGTAAAATGTTGAACACCCAATAGCCTTCGATAGTAAAAAGTTATCAAACACACAAGAAAAATATGCAGTTATAGAGAACGAAGCATTTGCCGTCATTTTTGCCATTAAGAAATTCGAGACGTACATATTTGGATCTTAAATAATTATAGTTAGTGACCACAACCCTCTGAAGTTTCTTACGGAATGTGCTTCACAATGTCCTAGGCTACAACGCTTCCATGCCTTACTAACTTACCGTCGAGGAAAATATCATTTGAATGCTGATTCCCTGTCTCGTTTAACTGCAACCCACTGAAAAAATGATGCCAAACTAAATGACACTTGAACTCTGTTTCCTTGCTCATGGCTCATGAAGTGTTACCTCAGTTTAGAATATTGAGTGCAGATTTATGATATTGTGTTTATTTGCATATTTTTCATTTCCTACTTGTTTATATTTTTAAGAGTTAAACTTACTTTCTTGGTTTAATTACATGATAACTGTAAATTAGTGATTCAAATGTTTAAAATTTTACTTTTTTCAATTTAGAACTTAAATTAATTTGACAGGTCTTTAAAAAGGCGCAATCAAATCTTTTTTGTGGGGAGATGTGAGGCACGCTTTAAGATGTAAGCCGATATAATCTCTCATTCTACGCTGAGAGCAGGTTTGAAACGGATCTCACTATTAAAATTCTTTACCTCATTTACGTTGCTCTAATGTTTTATTCTACGAAATCTTTTATGATGTTAAGTCATTACGTCCCTACGATAAGAGGCTCCAAATAGGACAAGCCTATGTGCCAGCCTCGTTACAATCTCTGTCATACTCAAGCTACAGAACGAATAGTCAAAGAAGCATTTTCTGCTGTACGCGGATCATACATAAGAGACGGGTTAAAAAGAAATAGCTTGGAATCACGAAACCTCAAGCCAGTTTTCAACACCAAAAGTGATTACCGTTCACTGTAATTCCGAAGAGTTTTTTAGATTTTTCTTGACTTAATTCTTAAGAAGCTGTTATATATACCTAAAGCTTTTTTTCTTCCTGTCACCGATTAGTATATGTCCTCTCATTAAAATAAACATTTAAAAGTACTAAAGGCCTGTTTCAATTAAACAAAAATCACTTCGACTTTTTACCATTAAAAAGCTCAAATACCAAAACTTCATCCCCATTGCAAAGAGCTTAATATAAAATTTTTTTTTTTTTAATTTTATTTTTCTCTTAATCAATGTACCGTAGAACATGTTTTCCGTATAGGTAGGTTTTGAAATTCCGCAGAAAAAAAATTCAATTGACTTTGACTTTTTACTATAAAAAAGCTCAAATACCTAAACTTCATCCACCTTGTGGCTGTATTGAAATTATTATTTATTATTATTTAATTTTTATTATTATTTTTCAATGTATCTACACTCATGTCCATAAATTAAGAATAATTCAGTTTTTCCCTAATAATTTCTCAGTGGAGTAGCATAGACACTTGAAATTTACTTCAAAGACACATCTTTATACAACAAAACGATAATTAAAACAACTCAGTCGCAGAATGAAATGCAAAGTGTACAGCGGGGCATATGCAAAAGAATGGAGTACCATTAGTGTGCAGTTGTACAGATGCATTTACATTGAAAATCACTCAACACATGGAGTTGAGTTTTAGTGTGAGATATGATCTTTCCTGTCATCAATATTTACTTGGCACAGTATTCTCATACTTAACATGAGTGACTTGATGAATTCTAGTGCCTAAATTGCTCGTTCCTCCTTTTGAAATGTTTGCAAGTGAGGGAAGTTCCAAATGCATTAAATCTTTACACAATGAATATCGTAGAAGCGCCCCACACATGTTTGATGGAATTTGGAGTAGAGGAGTGATCTGGCTTACTTAGAGGGGCGATACTCACATTTTTAATCCTTTATCCAAAGCAAAAGTGGAATAAAATAAACCATAACTATCAATAAACGCGATTTTGAAACTGATATTTCACAATGAAAGACGTGTCTAAATCAAGTTAAAGTAATTACAGTAAAAAAGTGGAATTTAATTATTTTTTGCGCTCTTGGGGAGCTTATTAAACAAATTCAACAAATTGAATATAAAGACCAAAACTCTTTTCCCACCAAATCATTATCTTGAACTGGCTTTACCATGAAATATCAAGTTCCCACCTTTCTACAGATCCTCTGATGTCCAATATTACTCATGAGACTGACAAAATTATTTTCAGTAAATAGTATCTGCTGTTAAAAAGATTTGGTCTTTGGGGGCAGTATGTTGACATAGGTACATAAGCTCCCCAAGAGACCAAAAGATAATTAAGTTCCACTTTTCCTCTGTAATTATGTTAACTTGATCTAAACAAGTTTTTAATGGTGATATATCGGTTTCTAAATCGTATTTATTGATACTTATGGCAAATTTTATTCCACTTTTGCCTTGGATAAGCGATTAAAAAATATGAATATCCCCCCTATAAGTAAGCCAGGTCACTCCTCTAATCCAAATTTCTTCAAGTATGTGTGGGACGCTTCTACGATATGAATTGTGTTAACACTTGATGTATTAGGAACTTTCCATCACTTACAAACAGTTCAAAAGGTGGGGCGAGCAATTTAGCCACTACAATTCATCAAGTAACTCATGTTAAGTATGAGAACACGGTGCTAAGTAAACACTGATGACAGGGGAGATCATATCTCACAGTAGATGTCACACTACATGAGTTGAGTGATTTTTAACGTAAATGCATCTGTACAACTGCACACTAATGGTACTCCATTATTTTGCATATGCCCCTGCTGTACACTTTGCATTTCAATTTGCGACTGAGTTATTTAAATTATCATTATGTTGCATTAAGATGTCTCTTTGAAGTGAATTTCAAGTGTCTAAGCAGCTCCACTGAGAAGTTATTAAGGAAAAACTGAATTATCCTTAATTTATGGACATGAGTGTATAATACCGTAGAACATCTTTTTCCCCATAGGTAGAATATGAAATTCTGAATTTTTTTTTCGATCCACCCTATTGTACATTAGGGTGGATCGTTCTTCTATGGAGAAAAAAAAATATTATTAATCAAAACTTACCTATGGGGAAAAGATGTTCTATGATATAGAGATTAGGGAAAAAATAATAAAAAAAATTAATTTTAAAATTTTGCATTGCCACAAGGGGGTTGAATTTTCGAAAAAAATTAAAAAAGTCATAATTTTCGTTAAATGATTTTACACTAAAAATAATTATTTTTACAATATAAATCCTAAAAAAGTGATTACTGAATAAATAGTAGTACAATGTACATTTCAACCTTTTTTTTACCCAACTCCCTCCCCCCCATATCACCGTTGAATCAGCCCTACTACCCAGTAGTGCAGTTGTCAGCGGCTTAAGGAATTCGACGCCTAATCGGTGAGCGCTGTTCTTGTAAATTAAATTAGAATTTTATTATGTGAAATTTGTTTGTTTGTGTACTTGGACTAATACTGTACTGTGGCGTTGATAAGAAAAGACATGATTTGTCCTACATTTGGGTCAGGCTGTAATATGCCCACGATTATGCTTCCTACGTACGAAAAACGTAATAAGGTGCGTATATTGATATTCAAAAAGAGAAGCAAAGTACAGTGTATTTAAATACACTTTTCTCCGAGTGTCAATAAGTTGCAAGTAAATTAGGAGATACCTGGAAACGAGCTTTAATACCAATAAATGACCACTACAGCATTTTGAGAAAAATAAGTTCATACTACGACAAATATCGTGCTTTCAAAGCTAGAAAATTAACTGAAAGCTATCTCAGGTAAAGCACATCGTAAGTTTTGTTCATGCGTCGACTTGGTTGTTTTCAGATTATCTGGTGCCGTCAGCAACACGAGGGCTATAATGCGAGGAAACATTCGTCATTTGACAAGCCAACATACATTTACAAACACCCATGCCTTACACGGGACTCGAACCCGTAACCTCGCGGTCTAGAAGCTAGCACGCTAACCACTATACCGTTTGGTCGGCTAGGTCATGAGTCGACAATGACATAGTTATAACAATGTTGGTTGCGATAATAGATAGTCTGTTAACACAGGTATCAAAGAAGGTGTTATACGAAATATAAGCGTCCACTACAATGGTTTGTGTGTCAGTTACAAGCCAAAAAGTGACCGTATGCGAGATACTACCTGTAGTTTCATTCACGTAAATCCAACCTATGCGAACTGACTAACAAGAAAGACTTAAGTACTGATCAACTGTGCCTAATGGAAATTTGTGCGGACAAAGTAGCGAAGGGCGTTTGAAGAGAAACTCTGGATATATTTGCCACTCAAGGGGGTTTACAACCCCTAATAGAATTCTCACGTTCTATTTGACTTAGAAGAAGTCCAACCAAAGCTTTATTGACATTAATTGCGTTCATCGTAAAAGTCTAGGCACCTATGTGATTCAAGATCAAAACCAAACAATCGGTAATCTATGGTACAGAGCATTTACATTATTCAATCTTTCTATCGCGTTATTTCTCAACTGATTTGAAGAAAGTCATTGATCCAGTAATTTTTGAAACGGGGGTTTGGGCTTTCCTGATAATATCCTGATATCAATGCTCGCAGACAACAGAAATAACACAAAGGAATAGGTCCTCCAAAGAATTTTGAATTTGCGCAAAGTCAAACGGTCTGCTGCAACCCAAACCCTTTTAGCGATTAATATCCGTATCTTAAACATACCAACTTTTGACCCTTGTGTGACAGGTTATGTAAACTTGATTAAGTGGGAGAATGTGACAGATGCAATACCATGATTTCAGGAGCAATAGTAAACCCAGCAATCATTTCTACGGCATTACCAACTATCAAGGGGAATCCATGCCGTACTCAAGCTTCAGAACGAATAGTCAAAGAAGCATTTTCTGCTGTAAACGGATCATACAGAAGAGATGGGTTAAAAAGAAATAGCCTGGAATCACGAAACCTCAAGCCAGTTTTTAACACCAAACGTGATTACTGTTTACTGTAATTCCGAAGATTTTTTGATTTTTCTTGATTTAATTCTTAAGAAGCTGTAATATGTTCCCAAGGTTTTTTTTTCTTTCTGTAACCATTTAGTATATGTCCTCTCATTCCAATAAACATTTAAAAGTACTAAAGGCCTGTTTCACTTAAACAAAAATCCCTTTGACATTTTATCATTATAAAGCTTAAATACCAAAACTTCATCCCCCTTGCAAAGAGCTTAACATAAAATTTATTATTTTTATTTTCTCCTTAATTAATGTACCTCAGAACATCTTTTCCGTAGATAGGTTTTAAGATTCTTAAAAAAAAAAAAAAAAAAAATTCAATCGACTTCGACTTTTTGCTATAAAAAAGCTCAAATACCTAAACTTCATCCTCCTTGTGGCAGTATTGAACTTAAAATTTAATTTTTTTAATTATTTTCCATGTATCTATATACCATAGAACATCTTTTTCCCATAGGTCGGATTTGAAATTCTGATTATTTTTTTTTCGATCCACCCTACTGCTTATCCTGTGCACCTCTCTTTGTACTAAATAATCCAGAAATGTAATGTTTCATTTTGTCGATTTGTATTATTCCAGAGGAACCCAATCACAATCCCGATCCCAATGGATGTAGGAAGGACATTCATTTCTTGTGCTACAACGGTCAGTGCGTACCTCGGGTGGCCAAATGTGATGGCCACCTTGACTGCTTTGATGGATCCGACGAAGAATGTGAGTGTTCCTTCTTAATTACTCAAAAATGTGAATTGTATGAGTGATCATACTTAATTGCTAATTAGTGAATACTTATTCTTATACTTTAAATCTTCACAAAATTTGATGCTTTTGGCACCAGGAAAAAATGAATAATAATAAAAAACAAATTATATAAAATAAAAAAAAATCTTTTTTTTTAAGCAGTTACAAATTTCGCCACGGATGCTTTGTAAACTATAATTGTATGACAGATATTCTAAACTTTATTCCATTCTAATTTTACTTTATATTTTTTCCCTCCCAACCTGCCAAATTGTTATACCATCTGTCATATAAGCCCTTAAAATACCACATTTTCATTAAGAGGATGACCTAGAAAGACCCATTCCCTATACTCGCTATGTTACAATCTTATAGCCCCATTAGAAACTAGTTTCTATAAAAACCCTGACATTTGGTGAGTAGGCACGAAAAAGATCACTTAATGAAATGACATAAAGAGTTTTCATTCAATGTCTAGCTATTAGAATTGAAAAAATAGCAAAAGACAAAACCAGGTGGAACTCCTATATGAGTATTAACTTAAGAATTTGAAATATAAAAGGAAATATATTAGACCTTGTTTTCGAGTTTTTAATTTATGTAATTTCATTAAGGGATCATTTTGGAACGTTCTCACACAATTTCAAGGTTTATACATAGTAGTTTCTAAACACACTGGGCTAGAATTTTTTAATAATTTAGACACGTGACTAATGTTTTTAGAGTATTTTTATGCTGCATCGAATGAAAAAAAAAAGCAAGACGATATAACTAATCTAAAAAAAAGTTACAGTCCTTTTTACTTTCAATTACCCATATGTATATATACTTAGGATAATGAAAGTATAGCATTTGGACAATTTTTGTTTAATTTTTGTATATTTTTATTTTTTATTTTTATGCATTTGTCCACGTTTTGGAGCATTCTGATTTCAAAAAAGTGATCTAGAAAATATGTCTATCTGTGTGTGTGTATCTGTGTCAGTGGTCAGTATTACTCCCGAACAAATTGACCAACGATGTTTAAATTGGTATGAGGGTTAGTGGCGGCCATGGGACCTACCAATAAGGTTTTCATCAAAATCGCGCATGCCCATAAGGTAGCTGCCATTGAAAAATATCATGTTTTTCAATGATTGCTAAAAAACGGCTCTAACGATTTTGATAAAAATCTGGTAATGCCTCTTAAGGTGTTCTAAGCATCCCCATCTCGAAATTCCCATAAAAATGCTTTAACGGCGTAAAAAGTTGAAAAATGAATGCCTTCAACACAGAGTTCTCTTTCCTTGAGCAATTGAGTATACCTCATTGACGATCATTTTTTTCTTCTCCTCTCGGTTTCGCTTATAATAAAGGATAATATAAGGATTATTGAAAAGTATATCGCCAAAATAACCATTTTTGCAAATTTTTTTTTTAATACCCATACAAGAATTATTGCAAAAAATATCGCCAAACTGGCCACTTATTCTAAATGAAGGATGAAAATATACAAACGGTATGACACAAATCTACGTCAGCATTATAGTGTAATTGAAAGTTGTGCGATGTTCCACACCGCTAGTTACAAATGAAAACACATGTAAAAACTGAGGAAAGATAAAATACCACATAAAAAAAATGGTTCTTTCATGAACCTTAGAAAAAATGTTTTATTTATCATGAGAATAAAGAAACAAGAGTCCATAAAAATATTTAGCATAAAAGGGTGTTTTTGAGGAGTTGGGGAGTGGGGGGGGGGGGGGTAAAGGGTGTTTATAAACTGAAAATTGAAATTCGATATAACCTGGGAAAGTGACACATGTGTGTGGAGTATTTTTTGACGCTGAATCGAATAAAAAAAAGCAAGGTGATGTTACTATCCTATCAAAAGTTATAGTCCATTTTATAATCGTAAATACATGTAACATAAAAATACAAATAATGAATAAAAACTGTGTACAATCAAAATTCAATAGAAAGAGTACGAGTTAGGAATGAAATAACTAAATAATGGTGAATAATTTAAATAGTAAGTAAACAAAAGCATAAGAGATCAAGAATAAGTAATGAAATAATGTACACATTTATGGTATATCACTTGAATTTACGCAAGTCAAAATGACTAACTTTTTGTAGGATAGTTATATCGTCTTGCTTTTTTTCATTCGATTCAGCGTCGAAAAATACTCTACACACATGTGTCGCATGCGGGTTATACCAAAATTAGTTTTCAGTTTACCCCCCCCCCCCCTTCCTTCCCCTCAAAAAACACCCTTCTATGCTAGATATGTTTAGGACTCTTTTGTTTCTTTATTCGCATGAAAAATGTAACGTTTTTTCCAAGTTTCCTGAAAGGACCAATTTTTTAATTCTCTATGTTTTAATTTTCCTTTCCTTGGTTTTTATACGATTTTTCATTTATGACGACTGGAACCCTTTTTAGCTAAGCTACATCGTCTTGCTTTTTTTCATTCGATTCAGCATAAAAAATATTCGAAAACATCAATCATCCATCACTGGTTCGTTCTCAATTGTGACAGAGCCTCTCGAACAGCAATATCCAGATTAGCAGGGCCGACCAAATGGTATAGTGGTTAGCGTGCTAGCTTCTAGACCGCGAGGTTGTGGGTTCCGAGTCCCGTGTTAGGCATGGGTGTTTGTAAATGTATGTTGGCTTGTCTAATGACGAATGTTTCGGCGCATTATAGCCCTCGTGTTGCTGACGGCGCCAGATAACCTGAAAACAACCAACCAGATTAGCAGGCGGTCACACTAAAAGTGTCTCGTTTTTCGAGGGCAGGAGGATCTTTGCAGTCTGCTCTAAATGTCAAGCTCAGAAAGTTTCTCCTGAACACTTCCTGAACTGTCTGGGACTTTCTAGAGAGGACTCTTCCCCCCCCCCCTTCCCCTTCTGGTCTTTGACTTGCTTAGGGTCAACGGTCTAATGGACTTTTTCTGACTTCATCAGACAGCTGGAGGATGAATTGTAACAACAATATTAAAGATATTTTCAAATCCATTAATCGTTATATGGATAATTACTCAATAAAAATGTACTCGAGTGTTAATAAGAAAACTTGTTCCTGTTAAAAATGAGAAGATGAAAATTTTTGTGGCACTGTGTGACTCCAAACCTGTTGATGTACTGACTGTACATAGTTCGGATTTGGAAAGGTTAAAAGTAAACCAAGACTTCTATGACTTAAAATTAGAAATAGATCACCAAATATGTAGTTATTAAAAAACTTCAATAAAGTCCAGTAAAATATGTCCTAAATGGAATTTCAATATAATCTGAAAAACCGCAATTTCTTAGAAGTTGATAGTTCCTTCGTTATCTTTAAGAAATATACAGTCAGCGTCAAAAGTGAACCTACACCTTCAAATTTCACAAACTCAGCTTCCAAATGTTTACTTAGTAAGTAGGGAAAATGATCATTTTTTGTGAAACAATTATATATACCCAAAGGTTAATATTACTTCGTAATTTTGATAGCACTAATGGTCGGCCTTTGTTTATCTTCTGCGATAAACTGTAAATGCATCCTCATTGAATAATTAATTTGGTTTCCCTGAACGTGAACACATCTAAATAGTTACAGTCAAATAATATCTTAGGGTAATATCATGAACAGACAAGTGACTTTTTATACAATTTTCCTTATTTCTCTCAAGGATTTACCATAATATTTTCAATCACCCGATGAATTTATGTACTTTCTCACTAATTTCTTTACGACGCGTTTGCATAATTCTCAACAACGTAAAATAAAGTAAAGTTTTAACTTAAATAACCTAAACTTTCAGGAAACTCAATTTACTGAACTCTCAAAACGCAATTTAAAAGAAAAATCAAGAAAAAAATGTGTGCTGTACGATCACTTTTGACTTGCAGATTTGTACTATTTTTTATAAATACTTAAGTGGACTATTTACATATTGCAGAATTTGATTTTCTACAGTGATCATTTCGACATAGTAATTGCCACATGTATTCTAGATAAAAATTTCGAATTTCAATTTAATGTTTCCTTTTTATCTAGGGCCGACCAAACGGTATAGTGGTTAGCGTGCTAGCTTCTAGACCGCGAGGTTGCGGGTTCCGAGTCCCGTGTTGGCATGGGTGTTTGTAAATGTATGTTGGCTTGTCTAATGACGAATGTTTCGGCGCATTATAGCCCTCGTGTTGCTGACGGCGCCAGATAATCTGAATACAACCAACCAACCTTTTTATCTAGGAATTTGATTCTAGAAAATGGTGTACGTTCACTTTTGACTCTGACTGTATATTGATTTCTCGACTTAAAAAAGTCTAGATCTCGATTGGTTTTGCTAGTAGCAATATAAGTATAATTTATTAATGACATATTACATTGTAATACATCTCTTACAGGTTATGGTAATTATTACACCAATCCAGTGGAAACTACACTCATGTCCATAAATTAAGGATAATTCAGTTTTTCCCTAATAATTTCTCAGTGGAGTAGCATAGACACTTGAAATTTACTTCAAAGACACATCTTTATACAACAAAACGATAATTAAAACAACTCAGTCGCAGAATGAAATGCAAAGTGTACAGCGGGGCATATGCAAAAGAATGGAGTACCATTAGTGTGCATTTGTACAGATGCATTTACATTGAAAATCACTCAACACATGGAGTTGAGTTTTAGTGTGAGGTATGATCTTCCCTGTCATCAATATTTACTTGGCACAGTATTCTCATACTTAACATGAGTGACTTGATGAATTCTAGTGCCTAAATTGCTCGTCCCTCCTTTTGATATGTTTGCAAGTGAGGGAAAGTTCCAAATGCATTAAATCTTTACACAATGAATATCGTAGAAGCGTCCCACACATGTTTGATGAAATTTGGAGTAGAGGAGTGATCTATCTTACTTATAGGGGCGATACTCACATTTTTAATCCTTTATCCAAAGCAAAAGTGGAATAAAATAAACCATAACTATCAATAAACGCGATTTTGAAACGGATATTTCACAATTAAAGACCTGTCTAAATCAAGTTAACGTGATTACAGTAAAAAAGTGGAATTTAATTATTTTTTGGGCTCTTGGGGAGCTTATTAAACAAATTCAACAAATTGAATATAAAGACCAAAACTCTTTTCCCACCAAATCATTATCTTGAACTGGCATTTACCATGAAATATCAAGTTCCCACCTTTCTACAGATCCTCTGATGTCCAATATTACTGATGAGACTGACAAAATTATTTTCAGTAAGTAGTATCTGATGTTGAAAAGTCTTTGGGGGCAGTGTGTTGACTTGGTTACATAAGCTCCCCAAGAGACCAAAAGATAATTAAGTTCCCCTTTTTCCCTGTAATTATGTTAACTTGATCTAGACAAGTTTTTAATGGTGATATATCGGTTTCTAAATCGTATTTATTGATACCTATGGCAAATTTTATTCCACTTTTGCCTTGGATAAGGGATTAAAAAATATGAATATCGCCCCTATAAGTAAGCCAGGTCACTCCTCTAATCCAAATTTCTTCAAGTATGTGTGGGAAGCTTCAACGATATGAATTCTGTTAAGACTTGGTGTATTAGGAACTTTCCATCACTTACAAACAGTTCAAAAGGTGGGGCGAGCAATTTAGCCACTACAATTCATCAAGTAACTCATGTTAAGTATGAGAATACAGTGCTAAGTAAACACTGATGACAGGGGAGATCATATCTCACAGTAGAAGTCCACTCCATGAGTTGAGTGATTTTTAACGTAAATGCATCTGTACAACTGCACACTAATGGTTCTCCATTCTTTTGCATATGCACCCGCTGTACACTTTGCATTTCAATTTGCGACTGAGTTATTTTAATTATCATTATGTTGCATAAAGATGTCTCTTTGAAGTGAATTTCAAGTGTCTACCCTGCTCCACTGAGAAGTTATTAGGGAAAAACTGAATTATCCTTAATTTATGGACACGAGTGTACTACAGAGCACATGATCTCGGAAGCATATTCTGAAGTCTCTGAGATTACAACTTCTGCCCCTACTCTCGGATCCATACCAAAGGCGACATCGAAAGAAAGTAGATAATCTGCATTCCTACTTAGCTCTTCATCAATCCCTCCTTATCTTCCCCTGGTGACCACAAAAACTGTGCATTAGGAAGGTTAAAAAAAAAAAAAAAAAAAAGTTTCTAAATGCATGAGGTAAAAAAAAGTTGATACACAACTTGATAAAAAAAAAACTGTAAAAAAAATAAATAATAATAATAATATTTTCCGATCGCGCATTCACCTCAAAGTTTGGATGAAGTACAAACAATAACTATTTTTCTTAAATTTTTAAAATTTCTAAACGTTATATATTTGAAAGGCAATAGTTTGCAGTTAGTAGTGAAAGGGTGGACACTATTCCATACATTTTTAAAAAATATATCAGTAACTAAAAATACTCAAAAGTAAAAAATTTTGTTTAAAAAAAAAAAAAAAAAAAAGAAGATTTTTTTATAAAATGGATATTAACGTTATTTTTTACAATTTTTTGTTAAAAATGTTTTATCTACTTCAAAATCACTTCAAAGTTTTGAATAAATAAAAAAAAAGACATTTTTTTCATCAATTTGTAGAATACACCAATAACTAAATTGTCGAGGTACATTAGTTTGTATTGTGTGGAATGAGGAATGAAGTAGATAGAACTTAGAAAAAAATCAAATGAGTAATTATTCATTAATAATCGTTCGTGCATAAAATTTGGTACATTGGTAAAAACTGTGTTGTGGCGGGTTTCAATCTGAGTTTGCCTTTCTCGTGGTGCCTTCTCTTCCTTTGAAGCTTATAAACTTACTTGCTTATTCGTTGGATTATAGCGCAAGTGGCTGTGATTGTGACTGCCATTAATAGTGGCTGGAAATAATCTGGCAGATCAAATTAAACATTGGGAGACCACTACATTGAGATATATGCCTCCTATACTCCAATGAACTATCGCCGACCAAATGGTATAGTGGTTAGCGTGCTAGCTTCTAGACAGCGAAGTTGCGGGTTCGAGTCCCGTGTTAGGCATGGGTGTTTATAAATGTAAGTTGGCTTGTCAAATGACGAATGTTTTGGAGCATTATAGCTCTCGTGTTGCTGACGGCGCCAGATAATCTGAAAACAACCAACCAATGAACTACCATTCAGACACCTATTTAAACACTTAGATAGTATTACTACAGGGCCAATATCTTTCAATGAGATCAAAAATTGAAGAGTCATCGATCAAAAATTAAAGAACAATGAAAAATTTCCCTCGACTGATTTTTTCCGTGTTGACTCTTCAATTCCTCAAGCTGAGATGAAAGTACTGAGCACAGATTAGTTATATAATGATATTTTTGCAGTGATTAGATTAGGCCAATGACATGGCATCTTGCAAACCCAATGCCCTTTCACACTCCAGATGACTAACAACAGAAAGCAGAGTACTTAGAGTATATGCGAGTGAATGTAAACCATCGGATGAACTCAAACAAGTAGTATTCTTTATTTTATATTGTTACATGCCACATTGATTTCGAATTTAAAAATAAAGTTAATTTTCTGAAGGAACTAAGAACATATGAGACATTTAGATTGTCTCGATACCTCCCTGAATATTTACTGGATGTTTTAAACTCAGTTATTGAACGAAATGCTTCCTTACCTCACCCAAAAAATTTGATTTCGGCAATGATTTTGTACGAAAAATGAGATGTAAGAGAACTGAGGCGTCGGTTTCTGAAATCTCGAAAACTTTAATAGAGAAAAACAATCTGGCATTTCAAGGCAACCAAACTTAACTTTATTGCCACTGACTACGTGTACATAATTAATTGGAATGCTTGTAATAGGACTCCTCCTTTGTTAAGAGTAATAAACGAATATTAGAAAAGAGTGGCGCATCCGAGGTAGCACAGCTGTATTGGAGGAAATAGGGGAAGATTGGAAGATCGGCCGAGCATAGTTAGAAAATACACGATTTTTCAACAAAAAAACAAGTCAAAACTAACACATAATTTTGTTTCTCATAAATACAATATCCCAAGTTTAAAACTGCTCATCGGCGTATCAAAACCTCTTCTATATTTTATCCAGAATTGTGAGAGATTGGCTAATATTATTTCCAACAACCGATTCACAACGTTCCACATCGGGATTAGCCTATGTCTTGCAAAATTGGTCAGCGTTTCTGTGCTACTAGGGACCATTGAAACCAGACTTCAAATTATCTCCTTGTCACTTACAAGCTGTTGAACGCTTATGTAGAGAGACAAGACAAAAAGTGGGTGGCGCTGACGCAAAAGACGTTAGGACAATATATATATATATATATATATATATATATATATTTAAAGATTCATAACGCCCGACTTTTCTACAAAAGTTTCCTTCCAAGTGCATCACTGGGATAGATAGCTCGAGAAAAAAGTGAACCAAATGAATAATAGCATGTTTAAAAAAAAAAAAAAATGTAAGAATAAATAACAATCGTACCCATTTTAAAGAAAAATCATTATTTCTTACAAAAAATTTTACTTTTTAATATTTTTAATTATTAATATATGTTTTAAAAATGCGTAAACTAATGTTTTTTCGTGTTATACCAAACTATTACCTTTCAAATGTATAACGCTTAGAAATTAAAAAAGTTTAGGAAAAATAGTTATTTTTTGTATTTTCTTCCAACTTTGAGGTAAATGCGCGATCGGAAGATATTTTTTTTTTTCAAATTTTTTTGTACAGTTTTTCTTATCAAGTAGTGTATCAACTTTTTTTACCTCATGCGTTTCAAAATCAAATAATTATTTTTTTCGAACTACCCTACTGTGCATGTTCCATTAGCACATCAAACACATCATGCACCAACAACTACCGTAAAATGGGGTGAATCGGAACACTTTTCAACTTTCAAAGTAAAAATCGGTTCTAATAAGATTGTTAAGAAACATATTTTTGACTTTGAAACTTGGGTCTTACCTTCTTCTTTGCGGATCAACTCAAAAAATGTTGAAAAAACTAGGACTTTAATTTATTTTGAATTTTTTCGTGGTGTTCCGATTCACCCAGCAGAAAGGGGTGAATCGGAACACTCATTACAATTTATGACTGATCTTATTTAAACGTTTACAGGGTGACAAAAAACAAGTAATAATGCATTGTGGTGAATAGGAACACAAAATTATCATAAAAAATCATTTAATATGACGGATAAAATTTGTGTTTGTCAATTATTGTCAAAACAAATCATATGTTTGAAAGCGTATCAAATCTTCTCCTATAACTAATCCAAATAGACTTACAAATTAATATTTTTTATTGTACTTTGTGTTTGCTTAGCGTATGACTGCAAATTCCTTAAAATATCTTGTGAAAGAAGAAAAGCACCCTCATTTGTGTCAGAAAATTTCTTCGTTCATGGGCGCTTTTTGTAAAACACACTTATATAGCAACAATCTTGTGGGTGTAAAACTTTGCTCACATGAGTCTTCATACATTTTCCCATATCACTTAAAGATAACGAAGTCATTTAGAGAAAAATACATTGGAACAATCGGGTTTTTTGCCATGCAGAAACTAGGTTCCTCTTCTGACATTTATTCAAGCCTGCAATCTTGATTACTGTCTTGAAGGGAGTAATTAGACTCTTTTTCGGTCTTTGAATCTTGTATGGAATATAATCTTGCTAAAAATAGCTTTTTAATATCACTTTTCAAGTGTTCCGATTCACCCCGCAAATCTCAAAATCGAGACGAGGCAAAATATAAAAATTCATAAAATAAAAAGTTTTTAAAACCAAGTTAAATTAAGTATGGCATGCTGTTGTGGATGTTTATACTTATCTAAAAATATATTAATTAAGTCTATAGCTGGTATATGTTATTAGTTACGGGATAAGTTTTAGAGGGTTTAAATCCCATTTGACTGTATGCACGCTGTTTCAGAGTGTTTTTTTTAAAAAAAGGAGAGTGTTGAAAACCACACAAAACTTGTTCCAAGATTCCAAAAATGTTAGCCAAATAAAAAAAAAAACATAATTAATAAAACTGCTTTGTTTGTGTAAAATAATAATTTCTTTCTAATTTCATGAAGTTTCGTTACGATTCACCCCGCTCTTCCTATTCACCCCATTTTACGGTACTACCACTTCTCTACCACATGATTAGTGGTTCATATCAGCACTCGACACAACCAACAAGAAATTAAGAACAGAGAAGAGATCATAACCAATACCAAGTGGTATAGTGGTTAGCGTGCTAATTTCTAGACCGTGAGGTTGCGGGTTCCGAGTCCCATGTAAGGCATGGGTGTTTGTAATTGTATAGTGGCATGACGAATGTTTCGGCACATGTGTCAATGCCCTCGTGTTGCTGACGAGGATAATCTGAAAACAACCAATATCCAATACCAATCTCAACCAACAAGACCTCATGGTTATAGAAGACCTTACCAGCAAAATACTCCGCCAACTGGACCTTATGATTCAAGTCAACATCCTTGCCAACACCTAACACCAAGCTCAGTTCCAACAAGATATACCCACTTATCCTTAATAGTCTTCGTGTGAGTTAATTATTAGCTCAACTACACCTGGAACTCGATATCTTGCAGTTACTCATCATGTTTATCTAGACCATGACTATTATTATGGCTATTACGATGACGACGGCCGGTTTGTCGTGTTGCGAACCAATGGAAGAGATCGAAACCCTTATTGGGAACCACCCAATTGTGGTCCAAGAAATGAACAAACCACTAGAAATCGATTGTATGTAACTACCACACCTTTAGCCTTCACAAGACAACTGAAAGTTCCTTGTTGGGTGTTTTGCATCGGTGTTTGGTAGACAATTGCCATATCCGATACGGATCGGAGCGATTTGTGAGAAACTTGCAAAATTGGTTTCAGCTGCTGCGTTTCAAGCCAAGTTGTTTCAGGTGAAATGACGTCCCATTCGCATTAATCCAAATGTGACGTTTTTCCCTCCAAAACTAACAAGTAATCTTTGGTTGCAAATAAAAAAAAAAAAAAAAAAAGAAGGAAAGAAAAAGCGCAGTGAGCAGAAATTTTTGTGTTTATAACTTTTTCGAAACATTTAGAATTGAATTAAAAAAAAAAAAAATGCGAGAATTGTTCATTGGATCCTGGTGGTTTTGATAGTTACTTGAGATTCTTTGGATTTATTTGTTGGTTGTTTTCAGATTATCTGGCGCCTTCAACAACACGAGGGCCATAATGCGCCGAAACATTCGTCATTAGACAAGCCAACATACATTTACAAACACCCATGCCAAACACGGGACTCGAACCCGCAACCTCGCGGTCTAGTAGCCAGCACGCTAACCACTATACCGTTTGGTCGGTGAGATTTTTTGGAAGATAATAATATCGTACTGTAAGCCTACCATAGCTTGATTTCTTAGATAAAAAAAATTAAATTACTAAATATAGCCAGAGGCTTACAGTAAATGTAAATTAAACAGTCCATTTTATTTTGTTTACGGAATATTTTTGGTTATTTTAGACTGCCGTAATTTCAGAAAGTATCAAAAAGCCAGTATTAACACAGATAACCTTGCTACATATACACTTTCATTAGATGAAATGAAAATTAATCAGTCGGTTTCATTTCGTTGGTAAGTTGTTTTCAGATTATCTGGCGCCGTCAGCAACACAAGGGCTATAATGCGCCGAAACATTCGTCATTAGACAAGCCAACATACATTTACAAACACCCATGCCTAACACGGGATTCGAACCCGCAACCTCGTGGTCTAGAAGCTAGCACGCTAACCCCTATACCGTTTGGTCGGCTTCATTTTGTTGGAGGTTACATATTTTTTGGTTGTGTTAGGCCTCGTGTTCGATACGAGCGGCGAAAGACTTGCGACAGACCGAAGGAGGAATAGAACGGTGAGAGTTGGTCTGACTACGATGAGAGTGAAGTCGGTAATTTCCTTTAATTCCTTACGTGACGTGTCATCCAGCGACTAGCTTAGTATTTCATCTTGAGTGATTATCACATACAAGATGAAGTATCTAAAACCAATATTGTTTAATAGTGGTGAGATTATCACAAAACATCACTTTAACATACTTTTTTTTTTTAAATAATAAAATACTATTCACAGTGGTTCCAAAAAGTTTTATATTTGAAATATAATTTGAGATGATATTTTATTTTTTGTTTAAAAAACGTATGTTTCAGTGATGCTTTGTGATAATCTCACCACTATTAAACATGTGCAGCAATTGAGCACTGCGTGTGAGTATCGGACAATATATGGATAATACTCCCAATTTTTCTTCCTCTTGTCTTCCAATTTTAATTGGAATGGAAAAACAATTTGACACAAAGTAATCTTTCCTTTGAGGTATAAAAATACATTTCGATTAAAAAGTTTTCCCATTATAATTGTTGCTTTAAAAGTCATAATTAGTTGAAAATACAATAAAAAAAAAGAACATTTTTCGTCTGCCATTATGAAGAAGCCAAATATTTAAATTTCTATATCTACTTGACGAATATTTTGGGAAATTTAGAATAAGTTTTTTTTAAATTTGAGCCTAGTAATCGTTGCGGAAACCAAAACTTAAATACGCTTTGGATAATTTTTTTAATTGATCTCTAAAATTAAATTAATCAATTATCACTGATTTTTGAAAATATCTACCTCAAGTTTTTCTAATGAACATTTGCTTAAATTTCTTTCAGCTCATTTAGGGCATAACCAGGAGATCACTACGCAATCCCTGCCCACCATTACTACAACTTCGGCAAGGGAAGGGACCCTTGGCGATGCCTTGACGAAAAGGAAACTCATCGATTGGTTCGTGGGAAGAAGGAAGAACGGGACAGTGACCAACAAGTGGGGTCATGAGCTCCCAAGGATCGCCATCGCCTTGTTCCTGGCCGAAAAGGAATTCTTCGTGCCCGGGAACCGAACCATGGAGGAGATGAACTACGAGCTGACCATACAGCTCTTCTCACAGATCGCAAGGTCAGTTTGTTTCGATCTCGAAATTCCATTGACAAATGAATGTGTTATTTGAGGCACATATTTAAATGTGCCTCAAATTTACAGGTACGACCATAAAGCACATATTGCAGAAACTAACCATAGTTTAATAAGACACTTTCTATTGACATCTACACTAAGTTAAAAGAAATCAACTGACTAGAAATGGGTAACTTTGCAGGCCGTACGAGGTATTGGAGGTTTCCATTTATTTAAGAAACTTTATTTGTCAAGTTTTTCTGGATTTTCCAAACTTGTTCGTAAGTGATTAAAAGGTCTTTAAAATAGCGTCCAAAAACATCTGCCATCCAGGTTTACTGACATGCGATGACATTATGCGTCATTGTGCCTTATACTGTACAGGGAAAAATTACGCTAATTGTTGCAATAAGAATCATCCCTCGAATTTGTATGAATTCTGTAGTGAGGTATTTACCAAGCAATGAAAGGTCCGTTATTTGCTCTTGACATAATGTCATGCATTCTTGTGAATTCATTAATTAGGGTTCAACATGGAAACAGTATGTGACCGTCTGTTCTATATTTTGAATGTGTGATTCTTTTAGCCTCACTTACCTGAATATTTACCTGATGATATTCTGTTTAGTAAAACAGTATTCAGTGCTGACCACAGTAAAACGCTCCCCACGTGTGAATAGTAATTCCCAGGTATTCTAGTAATTGTCTAAGCCTTACATCCACCACTTTCTCTTCTCTCCTCACTTAAAAAGTTCATTTTTTATACTACTACACCTTTTATAATACTACACCTAGCTTCTTGGTTTTGCATCGGAGATCCTTTATTGGTGTACAGATCCCAGGTATCGGCGCTTTGCTCTCTGAAATATTTATTGCTATGCAAAACCAATCTCGCTTTGCTCACTGAAAAGTTCATTGAAACGTAAGTACAGGCTCACTTCACTCGTTGAAAGGTTCATTGCTGGGCAAGCATAAGCTAGCATCACTAGCTAAGAGATTATTTTCTACTTAAACCTTTAATGTTGGAACCCCATCCCCTGTCAAAAAACACAATCCCCCCCCCCCCCCGTTGATGCAATAAAACAAACTCTCCTCTAAGAATATTTTAACAGTATGTTAGCACAAAAAAAAAAAATTAGAATTTCAGAACTGCTCATTTTTAAAATTTCAGAACATATAGTGTATTAGAAGTCACTTTGTAAAATAAATTAATTAACAAATAATTAAAATTTTAACATTCTGTTTGTCTAAAGTCAAATTAGAAGATCAAAATTACTAATGTTGGAAATTTCAGAATTCTACGCCTATTTGAAGTAGCTTTCTATTGAGGGACTGACAGACACACAGATTCTTTGTTTTATTGTTATAGATGACGTACTTGTCGAGACATTCTACTTCTATAATGGCAATATAGCATTACTCCGAATTGTAAAACTGGGTTGCTCGATGCTCGCTTATACAAAAAACATGTCATTCCTAGATTTCCTAGGTGGCAGTACTTTGAGTAGCAACCAAAACCATTAAGGTTCTTTGACAAATGTTTACTTGATTAGTGGTATATTACAAACTTTATATTTGTGTGTGGGAGGAATATACACAGTGTTTCTGCTCCTATTAACAGAGGTGGAAACTTGAAGAGGAAAGATCTGTCTCTCTACATCCACGCCTTGATGGTGACTTGTGTCGATCCTAGGAACTTTCAAGGACGAGATCTGGTCTCGGAATTGCGTTCCATCGTAGATTCCGGAAACGTGACTGTCAGCTCTTTCGACTTGCTCGTTCTCTGCAAAGCCGGCGACACCATGACCGACAAGGACGCGGAGAAGATCACAGCAGCATTCGATTCACAACATCGACCCTTCTGGACAGGTCAGTAAAGCCGGATTTACACTCTACCAGTCGGGGTTGCTGTTTGTATCGGCAGTTCTGTGACGTCAGCTAAGCGAACGTGGCGCGGTCTGTTGGAGATCACGGGAGATCGCATATTTTTTTTTAATTGTGGTTTGTCGCAAATTTAAGATCCTGACTTCTAGTACATTTTGATGTTACGCGGACTTCCTAATATAAACCGCGCTGACCAAACGGTATAGTGGTTAGCTTGCTAGCCTCTAGACCGCGAGGTTGCGGGTTCGAGTCCCGTGTTGGCATGGGTGTTTGTAAATGTATGTTGGCTTGTCTAATGACGAATGTTTCGACGCATTATAGCCCTCGTGTTGCTGACGGCACCAGATAATCTGAATACAACCAACCTAAAATGAACCACTCGATTTAAAAAGGCGACTTTTGAACTTTTGACTGAAAGCATTCTCCCCCCCCCCCCCCCCCCCCTCCAAGGGGTGTTGGTACCAACACATTTATAATAAATCAATTTTGAGTTTATTGCTTATTAAAATTTGACTTTTTTCCTTTAAAATGATACCTCATTTGTAATAATACCTCATTTAGAAGTGTTTTTAATAATTTTTGGAAGAAAGAATTTTTAACCATAAGTGTAAGTAATGTTTTCTTTAAAATGCGTTTTTCTCAAAACTACATTTTTCATTACTCATGTACCTTTTTCTCAGAAACTGCTCAAGCTATCTACCTCAAATTTTTATCGCATATTCATTTTATCTATCTGTATTTACTGAAGTAAGGTTTTGTTATTTGAAAAATATTTTTTGTACTGGCTTATTTCGTCAAAAAAAAAAAAAAAAAAAAAAAAAAAAACACCTTGTGATTTTTAACAAATTTGAATGACTAACACGATAATTCATTTAAAAAAAAATTAAATGCACTACAATTAAAACCCAACTTCAGTAAAATAACAAGCGTCTGCTAAATATGATGAAAAAATAATTAGGTTTCTATATCAAATATTTTCTGTGAAAAAGGTACATGAGTAATGAAAAATGTCGTTTTGAGATAAACGCATTTTAAAGAAAAGCTTACTTACGCTAACAGTTTATAATTTTATTTTCAAAAAATTATTAAAAATATTTCTAAATGAGGTACTATTACAAATAAGGTATCATTTTAAAGGGAAGAATTTATATTTTAATAAACTATAATAAACTCAAAATAATTTTTTTATAAATTTAGGGTATTAACTCCCCTTTTATTGATTTTATAGAAGGTAAACGCATTGTTTCTGTTATTCATAGCCACTTTGTAGTGGAGCAGTAAAGTTTCCGTTTGATGCTAGAAGAAGACTTCAGTGTAGAAAACCCCTTTCGCTGTTTTTACACTTCTTATCCGTCCTGAAATTTGATATACAGGTCCTTCTCAGCTTACGGTTTTGGCTTTTCTGAAAGATTTTTGTTGAATGGCTTTTTAATTGAAATCGGATCGTGAAAATTACGCCAAATTTGAAACTTTAGAACAGATATTGCTATAAATTGAAATCTTACTAGTGGATCTTCTAGTGCAGGGGTTCCCAACCGGTGGTACGCGGGAACGTTTCAGGTGGTACGGTGGTTTCAGGTGAACTAAAAAAAAGGTTTATCGATCTTACAGAAGATAGTTCAATGAAAGATTATTTTAAAGAGAAATCTTTAATTAACTTCTGGATCGGATGTAAAACCGAGTACCCTTTGATCTTCCGGCAAGCTCTGCTATTTTTTATGCCATTTGTTATGAGTTACTTGTGTGAGAGTGGATTTTCTGAACTCTTGTACATAAAAAATAAACATAGAAGCAGAATAAGTGTTGAAGAGGACTTAAGATTGAAGATAAGTTCCATTACTCCTAATGTTGATATTTTAATCACAGGCAAACAACAAGTTTCGCACTAAAGACAATAAAAGTATATTTTGTATGATGATTAATTTTTTGCTGAATTTGTACTAATTTTTTATTTGTATGTTTTTAGACCTATGGGTAATAAATAAAACTGTAAATTAATACCATTTTAATCTTTTTATTTCTCCTTTATTATAAGCATGTTATAAATAAACAAATATCTAACCATTAAATATGAAGTTTTCTCAGTAATTTAATTCAAAAAGCATTTGACAACTTTTAGAAGAATAAATATTATACGTTTTTTAAAATATTTAGGTCTGGTGGTACGCCAAATTTTCTCAAAAAGTCAAGTGGTACGCAGGTGCAAAAAGGTTGGGAACCCCTGTTCTAGTGGATAAGAATGGGTTATGACCAAATTTCATTTTTTTTAACGTTTAAAGGTACTTGACCACCTTATGAATTATTTTTTCCCCTCTCAATTCTTCCCAGGGTTTTATGCTCCAGGATTGGCAGAATAACAAATTGAAAGTGAAAAAACTTGTTTTCTTTAAAAACTATTTGAAAAAAAATAGCGAGTAAAAACTTTAAACGCGTTTTTCTCGAAACTACTTTTTTTTTTCAAATGGCGGACACTTAATCTCCGAAACTACTCGGTCGATATCAATGTCGTCTTTCTTTGCTCGTTGAGATGTTTTGCATGCCAATTTATTACATTCTGCCAAAAAAAATTAATTATACATTTTTTTTAGCAAGGAATAGTGAAAAACGGGGGTGTTTTTTTTAACAATTTTTTCAAACATCTGCCATTTTTTTTATTTTTTTTTATTTTTGGCAATTTGTGGTGAATTTTCAAGTAAGGAACCTTTCTTTTGAAGATTCCGTTTTTTTTTTTTTTGTTTCAGATTTACCAATACTGAGATTAACTGTCCACCGTGGGACACTATTTTTTTGAGGCCTTGACTTTGTCACCTCCTGGACAGTTGTTAAAAAAATAAATTGGAAAAAAATCAAGTATTTTTATATTTTATAAGCTTCAAGTAAAAGTTAAAAAAAAATCATTGTAATATCTTATACAGGACCTGACATTTTTTTTCTTGAAAATGTTGTATTTTTTAGTATTCCAAGGTGGTCAAGTACCTTAAAGATTCAAATAAAATTAGGAAGACATTTTTGAAAATTTACTTGCAACTTTTAGTTTAGAAAAATAATTGTTGGAGCCAGCAAATACTGTGGTTAATCCTTTACAAAATGTATGCGAGGATTAAATCCATCGGATGTGAAAAGATTAGACACCGTTGAAACGTAACAGTTATTTAAGGTTATTAAACTTCTGTCCACCAGTAAAAAACTTTTAACTTGACTAGCTGAACCAACATTTGCCCTAATTTTTAAAAGACCCACAAAAACAGTTTTTACAAAATCCTTTATATGCATTGTCAATTTTTATATACAAAAACACAGTGCCGATATCAAAAACATTTCTATCAGCATCATGAAAACTGCGTTTTTATTTATTAAAAACGAACGTGAATTTATGTTCTCACATCCAATTATTTATTTTGATTGAAGTAATTTTATAATTTTTTCATTAAAAAAAATTTTTGGCAGTAGGAAAGAGTTTAAAAAAGGATCGGTTAAATGCTAAGCAAAGCGCTATTGGATGACGGCAAGTTGGTTTATTAGTATTCCGTAAAAGCGACCTTTTAGTGACAATAACAGTCCCAAAATTTGATAGAATGCATTGTCATCTACATCGAACTTATTCGCCAAGTTTCAGTCCGATTGCATGATGGCAAAAGGGTTAATTAGGCCTCCGCAGATTTGCCTCCCATTGACATAATCGCAATCGCAGTTAATATAAAGGATTTAATATATATATATATATATATATATATATATATATATATATATATATATATATAATTGTAATATCTTGTATTGTAATCCGTAAAAAATAATATATATATCTGAGGGCATTTAATGTTATCTGATATCATTACATGGAATTTCATTCTTGCTATCTGCTCCAGTTCAAATCTATTTTCCAGACAATCAAGCGATGGCCACTCTGGCACTAGCATGCATCTCCTCTCGCCCTGGGGTCAAAGTGGACGAGCGGACAGTGATGGACATGGCGCAGGAACTGAAGAAGAGGCAATTCAGGAACGGCACAGTGGACAACCTCAAGACAACTGCACTCGTGGTTCAGGTGAGTAGTCAAAGATAATACTCAACGGTTTATACTTAACACTTTGAGCACCGCGTCAGCCATCTGTAGCTGGCAGTGTAAAATATGATATAAAACTAAAAAATATTATTGTTTTAAGCAATTACTGAAGATTTATTTAATTTTTATTTATTACAGGATAGTATCATTAACACGTTGAGTACCGCGTCAGCCATCAGTGGCTGACAGTACGCTTTTGTTTTTCCCACACTTATAATTTGACATAGTGCCTTTCTTAGTACTTTTTAAAGTGCAGGAAGTCTTTGTTTTTGAAGTATACTATTGATATTTCAATAGATAAAAATATTATTAAATATATTATGTCCAAAATGCCTTTGTGAAAAATTGCCTACCTAAGAATTTTAAGTCCGAGGTCTGGTAATTCTGCTTAAACGTGTGGAATGAATGTCTGTAAGCATTTCATTCTGAGGGTAAATATCTTCTACTGCGATAAGAAACAATGGCCCTCATATATTTATTTATTCAACAGTATGGAGTAAATTTCAATCTGTTAGCAGCGATGCGCTGGTATTGCGGTATAGCAATGAGAAGCATACTACTGCATGTGGCCTGAAGGGGATTTCCTTAAGAATTCGCATGGCTCTCAACGTGTTAAATTACATCTGCTTAAAGCTGTATGTTATAATAATTTCATCTCTATGGTAAAGGATCAATGTTTTTCTTATAAAAAAATACATCAATTCAAATTTTCGACTTTAGATGAAAATTTGGTAGTTTACAAATCGGAAGATGGTGTAAACTTTATCGGGAAAGAGTGAGAAACTATTAGACCAAAGACCAAAAAAAGAAAACAATCCATTACAGTTTACAACATCTGTCACATTATCATTGAATTGCTATTTTCAAAAATGTAACCTATTTAACTTTTTTTGTATTTCTTTGAGATCATTTCCCTTGGTTTCAGTACAATGAGTACCAACGTTATAAATGATTACCACAAGCCCTAGACTCTAGACAGTTCTTATTAGGTGCAGTTTAATTACAACCACTTGGTATAATAACTCTATCGAGTCATTTGTGATAGCTTTTATGATCATAACTATATATTTTTCCACAGGCTCTTATCGCTACCCAGAGCGTGCAGAGAGACTTTGATTTGGATGCAGCTCTGCGAGTGATCCAAAATGCCCAGAGAGAAGACGGATCCATCGGTTCGTTCCTTGACTCCTATTACATCCTGCCAGTACTTGCCAACTCCAGTCTGCTCAACGTTACCTCAAAACACTGCAAACGTCCCACCACAAGCGGTAAGGAAGGCGCTCTCTCTTCACTTGATCACGTTTCATTTAGTTATACGAATAATTCACATACAGAATAGGGGCAGTGCCCTAATCAAGTCATAGGTAGCCCCTTAAACATATTTCCAAAATTGGACGGAGCTATGTAAAACCAATTAAGCGACAAATCTTAGTTCTTCAATAGAAACGAGAAGCTATTTTTCATCTTGAAATTGATTTACATTGAATATCCCTATATGTTTTCCAATTGCTTTCTCCATACTTTCATTTGCACTTATGTATCTGAGTTTGGGATGTATCTCGCTGCAAAAGGATAACGATTACCAGATTTAAATTTAGGATCTTGTCTGGATTTTGCACTCTACCCATTCGATTGTGATAGAAGAAATTCCGGCATTTATACGTTAAGTTATTCACATTAATAAGTCTCAAGCAAACCATTAATTTTCGACTTTGAAAGAGTTTCATCTCTCCTGTTCGTTTGATGAAGACACTATCTGCTAAAGTTTAGGAAATCACGTAAATTATGAATATTTTAAAATCTGCTGATATCTTTTATTGTTTTTACAATCAAGGTTTAATGCAGAGTAATGGAAGTATGAGGCGTTGCGGATACGAAAGGTGAACTCAACAGAAGGTGATTCTCGGAAAATGGCGTTTGAAAAATTTCCATGTATCAATTTTCCATGTATTGTATGATTCTCTGAGTATTTTGAGAGGGAAGGAAGGGCGAACTAAACATGAAAATATATACCTATAGAATCTGTAAATGATCAATATTTGGATACCGAATTTTTTTCACCCGATGTTGAGTGTATCTTCGTATCATCAACGCCTCAAATGAAAACTCGATAGTTCGCTAACTGAAAAAGTAGGACAATACGTTTAGTTAGAAATTTATAAAAGCAGCTAGGAGATTTTTACTGATAAAAAAAATACAAGGTCAACGAAATACGGACTATTTATTCGAGGGATGTGTGATCCACTCCGCCTTCCTTTTTTTAGCCATTTTGTAAAAATAACATTGACGTATTCTTCATACGTCTACAGTCCATAAAATACACCTGACGCAATATATTGTTTATCCTTCAAATGCTGTTAAATAGCTTCTACTGTTGTTGCTCAACCAACAATGCAAAATTTCAACCGCATCGCTTGAATATGTCGACCAATATTGGGTTAAAAATATTGCATAAGGTCTGTGGAGCGATGAAAAAAAGATTCTTATCGAGTACTTCTCGATCTTAGGTAGTTTGTGCAACATCTTCTACGTCTTAAGTATGCAGTACTATTGTGGTAGCCTCAACTCAAGAGGGATGATGATTTGTTGGAAAAGGTTCATCGCAGAGCAGCAAAAATGATACAGGGAATATCGACATGGAATAATGGTGCTATAATGAGGAACCTTATTATGTGTACATTTGAAGAAAGAAGATCCCTAAAGGATTTAAACGACATATTTAAATCAGCTCTTTATATTTATCATAAAGTTTGATTTCAAGGGTTTAGAATTCCATACAAGGGACCGGACAAGAGTTCCGGCATATAAGCTATAGACTGAGAGGCGACTGCAATTTTTGAACCTCATCGAACATCATTCTGAATTTCTTATAGAAATTGGAGAAAAATGAGTGGATTACGAATCCACTGGTCTGTCGTTTCAAAAATGGTTGAAACTGGTCAAAAATCGACTTTTAATAAGTTGAACTAAATCCGATTGCCAAATGCGCCATAACTTGCCAAATAATGAGCATTTTTTTTATTTGGTAACCCCCACTCTTTAATTTTCAATTAAGGTTGCAGACGATTCGGATGTGTGGCTATGGGTTACTTGCATCTTTCACAAATGAGCCGAATTGGCAATAAACATTACGTCAATGATAACGTAACTGATGTTGCCAATTTGGATTACTTTTAAAAGATACAAGTTTTCCGAGCCAAAGATCAGAAATCGTTTGCGATTTTAATCATTGAAAATCAAAATGCAGTGGGTTACCAGACGAAAAAGTTTGTTCTCTTTTTGGCAAGTTATGACGTATTTGGCAATCGGATTTTAGTTCAACTCATTTTAAGTCAATTTTTGATCAATTTCGACCATTTTTACCACGGCAGACCAGTGGATTCGTAATCTACTCACTTTTCTCCAATTTCTATAAAAAATTCAGAATGATGTTCGATGGGATCCAAAAATTGCAGTCCCCTCTCGGACTACTATTTAAATCGTATTTTTAACTTGGAGAATAGGAAACATCATTTTCATAATGTAGTAATTGATAAGTGGAACAATCTGCAGGACCACATCGTAAATTATTCCGAGTCAACAGTTTTAAAAGACAGCTGGATCTGTACTGAGGGATTGTTCAGAAAAGCTACATTGGATCAATCTTGATCGACTTTGTGCCAGCAGTTGGTCTGCAGTATTTGTATCTGTTAAATTATTCGCACCGTTTTGTGTTTTGTAGAGGCCGAGGCGCTGAGTGAGTTGCAGGGGGCACGTGGTCAACGATTGGTCATCCAGTTCTCTGTGTGGATCGGTAGCGAGGTGGACTTGAGGAGGACATGGACTCTGAAGGTCCCCGTCAACAGCTCTCTCTACAACATCCTGGAGACAGTGAACAGGCTGGACACCAGACAACAGTGAGTTAATCCCTTTCTCATTCTTCAGACGGATCTTATGGAAGAAAGTATTTTTTTTTCTCAAGTATATTTATGGGCTTTTTATAATTTTAAATAATAAAAGATCCCGAAAGTTCTCTAGCGTGGAAAAAATTTAATATTTTTTAGGGTTATAGAAATTAAATTACTTTTTATGTTTTTTTAATACTGTACAAAGTTATTGAGATCCTAAATATAATTTTAAACAATCAAACTTTAATTTTATTTTATGTAATTTGTAACAACCTTTTATTACTATTATTATATTATTCTGCTTGATTAGCTATTTCGATGACGACAGATTTTCATCCGGCATGATTGAAGGTTTATTATCATGTTTGGAACCAAGAAATAAAAATATGAATACTCTTCAGGTGAATTTTAATGTTAAGTATATAACAATCCTTCTTAATAAGAAATCTTTATAAAATAATGTTCAACTAATTACTGATTTTCTGAGGATGCCAAAGAATTTTTCTTTTCTATATATTTTAAATGTGATGCCTAAACGTTTTGCTCTTTTCTTTCTATAATATCCAGAATACAATTATAGCTAAAATTTGCATTATCAGTTAGATTTTAGCCCACATATAGTCTTTGCAACACAGGAATTATTTTTTTCTAGAATTAATATTTTTTTAATAGTCAGATATTGCGAGGAATAAGTACCAAACAAATTAATAAGAAACTTTAAGATTAATTGCAAGTTCTTTTGTAAGTATTAGGTATGCGACCTTAATATCAGGATTTGTCTTTTTCCCCAATTTTAGCAAAACTTTAAGTTTAAGCATTACTTCATTACACCATAACATCAAACTTTACAGTGTATAATAAAATTAGCGCAAAAGGATGAAATATGCATCAGTTTAGCAAGTTCGACATCAGGTGGCGCTTTTCGATATGTAGTGTGAATTTTTAGTTCACGCTACTGATGCCATAGCTTTGAGTAGCATCTCTGTTGTTTGTTTCCAGGGTGTTGTACAACGTGCTGGAAAACAAGCCGTACGTTTCTTCCTTGATGGGTCTCCAAGATGACGTGGAGACCGGACTGTATTGGTTCACATATGTAAGGAACACGAAGGATGATGACCCTACACTGGTGGAGGAAAGTAAGTGAACGAAGCATGTAACATTTGTAATGTTACACATATTCCGTGTTATTCTTAAATTATATAATATGAAATTAAGCACTGCTGATTAATTTTATCTAGCAGTAACAGTTACCGATTTAGAACATTATTAATCAATGGACCTTTACCGCTGAGGACATATGCCAAAACGAATAATTATGTAGGCATAAATTTCACTTAAAAACCATGCACATTGTATAATTTAGCTCAATTACCGATGCAGCAAGGCGACATTTTGGTCCCGTTTGTCAGATAATATGCAACTCAATCACGCTGCCCAACTACAACAGATGCTCCTGTAATCGAGTTGGCAGTGTTCTTTCGCTCCTCACCTGTGCATAAGTAGAAGTCATATAGTCCGAGAGGCGACTGCAATTTTTGGACCCCATCGAACATCATTATGAATTTTTTTATAGAAATTGGAGAAAAGTGACTGGATTACGAATCCACTGGTCTGCCGTGGCAAAAATGGCCGAAACTGGTCAAAAATCGACTTTTAATAAGTTGAACTAAATCCAATTGTCAAATGCGCCATAACTTGCCAAATAATGATAATTTGTTTTTAATTTGGTAATTAAGAAGGTTGCAGACGATTCAGATATCTGGCGACGGTCTACATGCATCTATTAAAAGGGAGTCAAGTTGGCAAAAAATATTACGTCACTTATGACGTAACTGATGTCGCCAATTTAGCTTACTTCTACAAGATACAAGTTTTCCGAGCCAGAGATAAGAAATCATTTGCGCTTTTTCACATTGAAAATCAAAATGTAGTGGGTTGCCAGACGAAAAAGTATGTTCTCTTTTTGGCAAGTTATGGCGCATTCGGCAATTAGATTTAGTTCAACTCATTACAAGTCGATTTTTGACCAGTTTGGGACATTTTTGCCACGGCAGACCAGTGGATTTGTAATCTACTAACTTTTCTCCAATTTCTATAAAAAAATTCAGAATGATGTTCAATGTGGTCCAAAAATTGTAGTCACCTCTCAGTCTAATTGTTATGGATCATTCCTTAAACTCGCTGCATGCAATTTTCTCGCCCAGTGAGTTTAGAAACTAGCTTGTATAAAACCTTGAAATTAAATGAGTGGTTACGAAAATGATCACCTAATGAAATGACATAAATTGTTTTCATTTAATGTCTCTCTATTATAAATTAAAATTAAAATAACAGAAGACAAAACTAGGTGGAGCCACTGGATATGCATTGACGTAAGGATTTGAAATATAAAATAAAATATTTTAGATGTAATATTCGAGTTTTTAATTTGTATCGTTTCATTAGGTGATCTGTTTCGTGCTTACTCGCCAAATGTCAAGTTTTTATACGAAGTAATTTCTAAATGCAAAAAATATCGTAAGAGACAGATTAGAAAAATTTCATTTTGGTGTAAAGGCATAAAGAAAATTGGCTTTGTATTGCAACGTCTTGGGTGACTTTTAAAAGATGAGAGATCTTGGCATCTGGAAAGACAAAGCAGTACTGGGTTACCTGACAAAAAAGAATGATTATTATTTAACAAGTTATGACACATTTGGCAATCGGATATAGTACAACTCATTTAAAGTCGATTTTTTAATAGTTTCGGACAATTTTTGCCCCGCAGACCAATGGATCTACTAAAATTTCTCTAAATTCTACAAAAAATTCAAAATGATGCTCGATGAGGTACATAAACCTGTAGCCATCTTTGTCTATTGGGTCTTCAATGAAAAATAAAGAAATTTCTTCATCAAACACAAATATCCGTATCCATTTCATTTCAATGTAACTAAAAAATACCGTTTTAAACAATTTTTTAAAGAATATTCTGAAGAATTTTGTTTCTAATCCAATTGTAAATAGTGGAATGAAAAAGTTATAATGTATGTAAAATCCATTGAGTCATCTAGAGACCCAATTTGTTACAAATTGTACCTCCCAAAGTATAAAAGTACTGATTAAATTTTAGGGACACTCAAATGGTGTCAACAGTTGTTGATCAATTATATGTTCAAAAGAAAATGCAGGTATGCGAAATGGTCAGGAAGTTTCAATTCGGGATTTAAATCCTTTTAGCATCGTAATTCAATAAAGATAGGTTGCTTTGGTTAACTAAACTAGTTACAGAAATGAATATAAAACGCTAAATAAATATTTGTTATTTCCATTGATTTCAGCCAACCAAACGGTATAGTGGTTAGCGTGCTAGCCCCTAGACCGCGAGGTTACGGGTTCGAGTCCCGTGCTAGGCATGGGTGTTTGTAAATGTATGTTGGCTTGTCTAATGATGAATGTTTCGGTGCATTATAGCCCTCGTGTTGCTGACGGTGCCAGATAATCTGAAAACAACCAATCCATTGAATTCAATTTATTATTACGTGGTATAATTTGTGAATTTTTTTTTTTGACAAAGTCTATTTTTGTCTTTTACCTTGTCTCCTCCAATGGTCCCGTTCTTTGTTAAACTAGTTTTGGCGATAAAGTCTTTGCAAAATTCGCCATTTGGAGATTTATTTTGTTATTTAATATTCTCAAGGTGTCGAGGTTGAATTGGTGAGGTGGTTTTTTTGTAATACACACACACACACACACACACACACACACACACACACACACACACACACACACACACACTTCTGTCTTTGAAAGAATCTCACCTAGTGGCACTTTTTGGAACTGCATTTGTTCAATATTTTCGCATTAAACACCCATGCTTTTTCAAAATTTCTGTCCTCATTAATAGGTAGAATGATTTATATTTAGCACCTAATGACATTGATTGAAAACATCAAATTCGTTAATATTTCAAATGGAATATTTTTTACATGATCCTCTTCACTTACACATATCTTGCAGTAACATTACTTTTAATATTATTCAAATAAGTTAAAACTCTTTATTGGAGAGTTTGATGTCATTGTTACCGTTATTATTGTTGATGTTGTGGTAATCATTTCTGTACTTATTGATATTATTACAGTATTACAGTTGACGTTTCTTGTTCTCATTGCTGTTATTGTTTGCCTTTGCTATTATTTTTACTGTTATTAAATTAGGAAAATTACTTTAACAATCCAGGTCCAGTGGATGTGAAAATCCGCCCCAATCAGGAACTTATCTTGTGGTACAAGTCTGGGAAGTGGAACAAACTCACCACCGAAAGTTGAATTCAGTGTTATTATAACCATGTATTGTATTAAATTTGAAATATTAAAATCGTGAACACTATAATTATTTATTCTTCAATAAATAACTTTTGAAGAAAATTGCTTTTTATTTAATTTGTTTTGGTATTTTTTACAAAATAACATTTTAATGTTCTGGAAGCAAATGAATTGTAAAATCTAAAAGCAATGCATCTGTGGTCAACTAGTACTTGAATGAATGTCAATTGCAAAAAATTATTATTCTTTCGCCAACCTGCTGTTTATAGAGGTATAATAGTTCAATAATTCAGCCCTAGATGCCGCCGCCAAAATTCAACAGATTGAAAAGATTTTTGATCAGAATGCATATTTTAAGCAGTAAAAATGTATATTTTACCTTTGTATTTTATTTAAATTTAATTAAAAAAAAAAGTTTGTATGTTTTGATTTAAAGTGGGTCTCTATTTTATGTTTTTGTTTTAAGCATGAATTAGTAAAACAACGAATTTCACATAAATTAACAATATAATAATTTGAACTAACTTATCAATTGGTGTCATTTTAATATATACTCCCTTAAAAAATTTATACGACTAATGATACTTTAAAGTATTAAAGCAAGTATAATAAATAAACTTATATGTAAATTTAAGTTAAACAACCGATTTAATGTAAGTTCTGTAATAAAACCACCGATTTTCACATTCTTAAAAATTTATGATTAAATACTGATTGTTTAGCATAACTCTAGAATGGATCGACCAACGATGTTTAACTTTGGTATACGGGTTGGCGATGGCCATGGAAGCTGGTATTAAGGTTTTCGTCAAAATTGCGCATACGTAAAAGCTACTACCATTGAAAAATTTGTGTTTCAGCAATGGTCAAAAAACAACTCTAACAATTTTGATTGAAGTCGTTATTGTAATTTTTTAATGTTTTGCAACATCTCGATCCCCTGAATTCCCGTAAATTTTTTTACAAAGGTTTTTACAAAGGTGTAAAATGTTGAAAAACGAAGATGTTTTACTCACCCTAAAGCAACAATGTAATAGTTATTCAAAAAACCTCCCCAACTGGCCACTTTTTGCAATTAATGGAAATATATGTCAAATTTAATGCAGTAACAGGTATTGCAGTGCAATTGAAAGTATCGCAATGTTCCACATCCCTACTTGTTTGTGATGATCTGTTTGCTGATTCTACAACGCAAATTAAAAAAAAAAAAAAAACTTTCTAAGCAAAATTTTGCAATGCGTCGTTTAAAATAAACATATGCAAATTAAAAGAGCGACACATGTTATTCAGGAATTGGTAAAACAATTTTCAACATTTATATTGATACCCTATCTGGCCAAAAGTATCCGGACACCCCTTAAACAAGTGGTTCTGGTGAGTAACGCAATTTGATACGTAATTGAAAGCTATAAAAGTGTTGGTAGTGGTTTGTCAGATTGTATTTATGCGTTTGTGAGGCAATGAGTAAGTCAAAGGAGCTTAGTGAGTTTGATCGTGGCAGAATAGTGGGATGCCACCTTTGGGGGAAATCAGTTCGTGAGATTGCGGACATTCTACAGAAGCCTAAATCCACTGTGAGTGATGTAATTGTGAAGTGGAAATGTCGAGGCAGTGAAACGGCAGAAAAACGAACCGGTAGGCCGAAAACACTTGGTGAACGCAGCCGCAGAACTCTGAAAAGGGTAGTGAAACAAAATCGCAAGTCCTCGTTGGTGGAATTTTCTCAGGAGTTCCATAGTTCATCAGGCGTTAGTGTTAGCAGCAGGACTGTCCGTCGAGAGTTACAAGACTTGGGATTCCATGGTCGTGCAGCCGCTCACAAGCCGAACATCACTCCACAGAATGCGAAGCATCGATTGAAATGGTGTAGAGCTCACCGTCATTGGACTGTTGACATGTGGAAAACTGTTCTTTGGAGTGATGAATCTTGCTTTACAGTCTGGCAGTCGGATGGACGCGTTTGGGTTTGGCGGATGCCCGGCAAATGTTTCTATAGTGACTGCATTGTGCCGACTGTTAAGTTTGGTGGTGGAAGCATAATGGTGTGGGGGTGTTTCTCGTGGTTTGGCCTGGGTGCGTTTTGTTCCTGTGGTTGGAAACATGAACTCTGAGATGTATGTGGACATTCTGGACAATGCTGCACTCCCAACTCTATGGCAATATTTCGGGGAAGGCCCATTTCTCTTCCAGCAGGATAACTGCTCCATTCACACATCGAGGCTTGCACAGACGTGGTTTGACGAAATGGGTGTTCAAAAACTGGCCTGGCCTTCTCAGAGCCCCGATCTAAATCCCATAGAAAACCTTTGGGACGAAATAGAGAGCAGATTACTTAGCCAGCCAAATCGACTATCTTCACTGCAAGCACTCATTTCAGCTGTGATGGACGCCTTGAAGGCAATTCCTATGGTCACCTATCAAAAATTGGTGGAAAGTCTTCCTAACGTGTGCAGGCTGTCATCGATGCAAAAGGGGGACCAACATCATATTAATATGTGCCTCAGGACGCTCTAAGTCCATACCATTGGGTGTCCGTATACTTTTGGCCAGATAGTGTATTATATTAACAATATAAGGATCATTAATACATTTAAAAATTATGCTGATATTTTATATGAGTCAAAAAATTAGAATAATTATTTCATTCAATATGAATTTGAAAAGCAGACAAAATATTTGCATACCGGCGACAAGTATAAAGCTTGGCTTTCGGAAAATCTTACGTTATTCCTTGGATGAAAATGGTTTCTCAAGTAATATTTCTGAAACAACGAAATCATGTATTTTATCATTGCTTAAAGCTGGATAGGAACAGCTATTTATCTCGGATCAAATGACTGTTTCACAAACTACGGTTTTGAAGATTTTAAAGGAATATTGAAGAACCGGCGAGTTAAAATGTAACCGAAGTAAATGTGGTACAAAGCTTGTAATAACTGCCAGAGATTAATGCAAATTAAAATAAATCGTCAAAAATAATCGCTTTAAAACAATTTTTTACTTCAATAAGTGTTGGAAAGAATCTGGAGTTGTAGTGTCGTGTCAAAGTCAACTACACTGAGGCGATTGCATAAATTTGAGTTTCAATCGCCGGTCACCAAAGTAAAATCATAGATGAACATGAAACAGAGACTTGTCCGACTTTCCTGGTGCAAAAAGAAGCTCACCTGGAGTCTAACATGATTTATCAAAGGCCAAACTTTTTAAACACGAAACCCGAACACTTCCTTTGTCAACATATATTTGAAATAAAGATTAACACTTCTTGATGTAAAAAGCAGTTTTAAATCGATTATTTTAGACGATTCGTTTTAATTTCCGTTCATCTCTGGCAGTTGTTACGAGCAATTTATCATATTAACTTGGGTTACTTTTTAATTGTCCGGTTCTTCTATATTCCTTTAAAATATTCGAAACCATAGATTGTGAAACATTCATTTTATTCGAAATAAATTGTAGTTTCTTTCTAGCTTTTAACAATGATAGAAAACGCGATTTCGTTGTTTCAGAAACATCGCGTTGAGGACCCATTTTCAGAAAAAGACAAACGTAAGATTTCCTGACTGCCAAGCTTTATATTTGTCGGGTTTCAAATTCATAATTCAAGGAATTGATTATTCAAATTTTTTTACCCATTTAAAAAATCAACAAAATTTTAAAATTTGTTAACGAACCTTAAATTGTTAAAATAATATCTGTATACTAGTTGAAAATTGTTTTGCCAATTCCTGAATGACATGCGCCATTCTTTTAATTTGCATATATTTATTTTACGCGACGCATTGCTGAGTTTTGTTTAGAAAGTACTTTTATTTAATTATTTTGAATTTGGGTTTTACCAGACGATAAAAAGATTGCATTTTAACTCCGAAATAAATCCCCATGATGAATTAGGGAAATATTTGCCCACTGCTATCTCTGCATAAAAGAAGTCTGTGGTGCAATCACAGAGTTAATTATCTTTATCTCGAATGGTTCTTATCTTCTAGATTCTAAGGTCACGATCTCCAACAGTTGCTTCTGTCTCTTGTTAACAATGAGGAGAGTGTTCTTTGATCATATATCCAAACATCGGAAAAACAGAGAGTCCATGTCCATCAACATATTCTAATTGCTATTCAGTAGAACCCGTATTTGTTTTCTCTTTCTCCAGCAACAACACCAGCCATGATCTATCTTCACTTCATCAGATAAATTTAAAATTGTTTCTCTATCTAGAACTGCCCAATTGGTCACATCGTTTATTTGTCAGCAAGTATATATATGAGACGAGTGAGGAGATAAATTATAGAAATTGGTTAATTCACTCGGGTGTCTTTCTATCCATCTCACTTCAAAAGCTTGCCAAATCATTGGATCACTCCCAATCGTTCACTGTAAGATGCAGCTCTTGAAACTTGGTTGCGCATTTGTTTGTGTTTTCTTTCTGGAGATTGGAGCTAACGGAAATCGAGGTGAGTAAAATGGATTTATATGTATGTACTCTTTTTAGGTAAAGGAGTGTAAAACATTGAAAAAAATGATATTGGAATGTGTACCGAAATTATGGGGTTTGGTAGGAAAAAGTACAAATACAAATTTTGTTTTAGAAATCAATCCTTTTATTAAAAACAGGTTATATCAATGATTTTAATTTAGTTTTTACAATTTTAGGTTAGTTCTTGATTGCACTCGTTGGAAAATAATAAATTCTTCAAATAAAACCAAACCTTTTCCTGAAATGTTCGTCTCACTTTGCAAAATGTAAACCAATATCCAAACATACTCAAATGACCGTGCATTATTGAATTTCATCATCAAATGGCAAAAAATTAGCCAGTTCGGGATTAAATTATTAGCCAAATAGGGGTTCTGATTTCTTCATAAAATATCTGATTCGTTAAAGATTGAATGGATGGATTTATTCTTAAACTGAAATAATTTAAGAGCAAATGTTTAGTTGAAATATTTATAGCCACAGAAACTGTAAAATTGAGTTTTTGAATTTAACTGCTAGAGTAAACTTTTTTTCTTAAAGGCCACTGTACATGTATTGTACATGTACCACGAGTAGATTGGTACGCCTGCTTGTGTTCAGCACTCAATGCCAGTTTGATGTGTGCATTGCATTGAAAACATGCAGTCAGTTTGTTGTTTCGGATGTATCCATAATTCTATCAACAGACTTTATTCATTTCGACAAATTAGGTACATATGGTACGATTTTGTTCATCCTTATTTTTTTAAATATCAATAGAAGAATTAGTTTTGAGTCAGAGAAAGCGGAAACAACTCCGAAAGTGTGTGAATTACTCATAAGAATTCATGACGATGTAAGTTATTGTCCATACATATTTTTCGCTTTCAATAACTCAATAAACTTCTAAACAATTCGGTAGACCAGCTAGACGTTATTTTCGACATTAGTAAGTACTGTCTTATATTAATCAAAATAGAATAAACAGGTGCATGGGCTGTTGGAATTTTCGGCAAGAGATCACACCATTTTCGACACAGATGTCAGTTTGATGTGTAACTTCGCAATATTTACACCAAATTGATTGTGTGTGGCAGTGGTATGACCCCCTTAAAAATCCTGCATACTAAGAAAACATGGGTGTCGTGTAATTATTGGCCAGAACACACGAAGAAAATATGAAACGATAAAAGCAAAATAGTTAGGTAATACACACAGATTAAAATTTACTGTTACTTTAACGATATCAGTCAAGAAGAAGCATATAATTTAAAGTTATAACTTCGAGGTGACATTCTAATGATTTAAAGAGGTTCGCTTTTGGCGGAAACTATCCCAATTACATTAATGCAACCAAAGATCATTTCGATGTCTATAAATAAATCTGTACTTATATGCATATAAAATTTGAGGTCTACATACTTCAATGAGTCTGACCCTGTACTTAAATATCATTACCGTCGTTGGAGATAGACGAGTCTCCAATGCGTAATGAAATGCAGAAGAATGTCGATTCGAACACCCATGGAGAATTTATGAGAAATTTTGTTTAATGAGAATACATGAGAAATTAATGTTTATTCAGAGTGTAAATGAGGCGGAAACAGCAAAGTGTGGATGATTGGTGGGTTGTTTTCAGATTATCTGGCGCCGTCAACAACACGAGGGCTATAATGCGCCGAAACATTTGTCATTTGACAAACCAACTTACATTTACAAACACGGGACTCGAACCCGCAACTTCGCGGTCTAGAAGCCAGCACGCTAACCACTATACCGTTTCAAAGTGTGGATGAGATATTTTTAATGTTTAACTGCCAAGGGACACGACTCACTTAGATGACTCATTACATGGTGTCTCGAATGTCTTCGATACAGACATATATTTTATAATCTGAAAATGTCTGATCTCTCAAAAGTTTCCTGTAAGGACCAGAATATGGGAGGAAAAAACATTTTAAAATTGGACATTTTTTAAATATCCCACACACGCTTCGAAATTTCGTTTAAAAAAAAAAAAAAATTAATCAAAAATCAACATTCTGGTTGTTCAAGACAGTTTTTAGAATCTGAAAACATCTGATCCTTCGAAAGTTTTCTTTCAGAACTCAGAATATGAAGAAACAAAGTTTCAATTCATACACAATTTTTAGATATTCCACACACCAAAATTTCCATCTTTTTCAATTTTCAATTACCCACACGATAACATAGGGTAAAAAAAGTACAGTTTTCGGTAAATTTTAATTTTTTTTTGCATTTCTCTATGTTTTAGAGCATCCTTATTTCAGATGGTTAGTTGTTGTTTTCAGATTATCTGGCGCCGTCAGCAACGCGAGGGCTATAATGCGCCGAAACATTCGTCATTAGACAAGCCAACATACATTTACAAACATCCATGCCCAACACGGGACTCGAACCCGCAACCTCGCGGTCTAGAAGCTAGTACGCTAACCACTATACCGTTTGGTCGGCGCATCCTTATTTCAAAAAAGCGGTGTAGAAAAATATCTGTCTGCAGGTTCGTTTGTCTGTATGTATATGGTCAACATAAATACCGTACGAATTGACCTGCGATGTTCAAATTTGGTGTACGGGTTAGTAGCATTGGACCTATCATTTTTGTAAGTTCATTATAGCATGTATTGAATTCCATTGCTGAGAGATATAAAATTTCTAAGGTTCTGCCCTTAGTGTAAAAAAAAATATTACGTGTTACAGTTAAAAGTATATGAAAATGAAATTAAGTTTATGCAAACGCTGGTTGCAATTAATTGAGTATGGATTGGTTTGGAACATCCGACTGTCTATTTCTGTCACTTATAAAGTGCTTAACACAGTCTCGTAATTTTGAGCATCTAGAAGAATACGAGATTAACATCTTCTAGTGTAAACCCCTCTCTCCGACGTTAGCGTACTAGCTTCTAGACTGCGAGGTTGCGGGTTCGAGTCCCGTGTTAGGCATGGGTGTTTTTAAATGTATGTTGGCTTGTCTAATGACGAATGTTTCGGCGCATTATAGCCCTCGTGTTGCTGACGGCGCCAGATAATCTGAAAACAACCAACCCTCTCTCCGATCCCACCACACCAACGAGAGGATATTGAGGTCACAACAGATTTAATGTGCACCAGGCACCATGAGGAACACACCGATATTTGGCGGCCGTCGACGACCGAACCCACAATCTTCCGATCATGAGCCTGATACTCTAACCACTAGGATTTCGGAGCCCAAGCAATTGAGTAAATTGTAATGTTGGAAAAATCCGAATGGTCGATTGCGTCGCTAGAGAATGCAGTTTTTAATATTTAAAATTTATGAGTGGCAACAGAGTAAATGGAATTTTTGGGATAATTTAGAAATTTGATGGGAAATGTAGTTGTTTTCAACGCATTGATCTTCTGATCTACAACTTCAACTTTTGGATAGCTTACACTGATCTCTACTACAACTTTTGGATAGCGCATGCTTGGTTATTGACATGAAGTCGAAGAAGGCTTAGTAATCACCAAAAAGATCTATACTACAACCCGTGTCAAAAAGTATCTGATCACCGAAAGCAGTGCCCACGATGCGTTAAAATCAGTGGTCATTTTCCCACTATTTCAATTTTTTTTTTCAAACCTTCGAGTTTTTTTTTAAATATGACTAATTTAGCTAAAGAATATTAAATAATAACATAAATTACAATTACCGTTAACAATTTACTCGAGGAAATACATTGAATCGAGAAGGGAAAAAAGTTTCCGATCATCACTTTGTGGAGAAAAAAGTATTCGATCGCAAACAAAAGCAACGCATTTTTAGTGATAAATTCAATTTTTTTTATTTACTCGGTGCATGTGTTCAAGATTTAAGAAGACAGTACAAAAGGTCGAATCGTAGTTTGAAAGTTAAAAACTAGTTTCGCATCTGCTGAAGTAGGGCTCGAAAGAAAGAATTATCTAAAGATCGAAAACTATTATTTTTTAAACGTTTAAAAAGCGGAATTTCTCAAAGAAAGATTGCTCTGACCTTTGTATGTGCTCAAAGTGCTGTTTTCGAAGTTTGGAAAAAATATCGCTCGAGTAATAATGTAAAAAGTCTTCTTCCAAGCGGTCGCCCACGTGTAACATCAAGTACGCAAGACAGGAAATTGGTTAATCTTGCTACATCTGTGCGAAGTTATACGTCCAAACAACTCAATGCTGAGTAAAGGTATGTGTACGTACAGTGCGAAATTGTTTAAATGACAAAGGATATCACCAGTGGTAGAAGTGGTGAAAAAAAGGTGGGGGGACGCCCAAAATTTGGGGACAAGTGTACCCCCTCCCCCACTTCCCTTCTCCCACCCTTCAACCATAAATTTTATAAATTCGTAACTCATACTAAAACTATTAACTAGTAAAAAAAATAATTTATACTTCTTAACATTAGCATTAAACGAGGGTCCAAAATTTATTGTTATTTTAATGAAAATTCGGCGGCTTAGTTTTTTTACTTGGAAGTAAGAGATAAAGTTAAGTAATAATTAAAGTTTTCAAGTGTGAAAATAAATAACTTTTTCACAGTGTCACTACATTTAAAGGTTAATGTTATTTTTCATTAGTTGTTTTTAGGCGGATTGAGTGCTTTTAAAAGTGGGGGGATTTATTTCAGTGTTTTTAAAAGTGGGGAGACGCATGGGTATTTTCTTAAAAAGTGGTGGGGGACGCGTCACCCCGCGTCTACCCATACTTCTAGCACTGGATATTACTTCTGCAAAGCTAAAACGATACCATATATGACTAAAAACATGAGAAAAGTCGTCTTCAATGGTGCAAGAAACAAAAAAGTTGGTCTTTTGATGATTGCCAGAAGGTTATTTTAGTAAAGAATCTCGTATTTACATAGGAACGGGAATGGCACTGGAATCTTTGAGTGGAGGAGTGCTGATGAAAAGTTCAAAGATGATTGCCTCGAAATTAAAACCAAATATCAGCGTTCATTTATGGTGTGGAGTTGTATGACATCTTAAAGAGTGGTTAAATTGTGTATAGTGTTGCGAACAATTAATTCTGAAGTATATATTGACATTTTTGAGCATTATTTGATTCCTAGCATCGAGGAAGCGTTTGGCCGACCAAACGGTATAGTGGTTAGCGTGCTAGCCTCTAGACAGCGAGGTTGCGGGTTCGAGTCCCGTGTTAGGCATGGGTGTTTGTAAATGTATGTTGGCTTGTCTAATGACGAATGTTTCGGCGCATTATAGCCCTCGTGTTGCTGACGGCGCCAGATAATCTGAAAACAACAACCAACGAAGCGTTTGGTGACTCCTCCGATTTCATTTTTCAAGATGATAACGCATCCTGCCATCAAAGTAAACAGGTCAAGATTTTTTTTTTAATCGAAAGGGAAATTCTCCCATAAAGACTATGAATTGGCCTGCAAGTAGTACGGATCTCAATCCAATCGAAAATGTTTGGAATGTTTTGAAAAGAAACATTGATAAGAGAAGACCTACTAATATGGAAGAACTACGCCTAGCCATCAAAGAAAGCTGGGGTTAAATTCCATAAATTTATGTCACGAGTTGGTCGAATCCATGACTCGACGCTTAAATGTAGTAATCAAGGCAAAAGGAGGACCAACAAATTATTAAACTGAGTTGATCGAATACTTTTTTTCTCACTAATATGATGATCGGAAACTTTTTTCTTTGAAGACTATTTAATTTCATCTTTGCATTGTTAAAGCTAACTGCAATTTATGGTATTATTATTGATTATATCACAAAATGAGCTGAATTTTGTATTGAAATACTTTAATTTGAAAAATATATTGAATTTGTAGGAAAATTACTTTTTATGTTAACTTATCGTAAGCATTGCTTGCGGTGATCGGATACTTTTTGCCAGGGGTTGTAGTAACTTCTCCAAAACTAGTTAAAATTTGTTTGTAACTATGGGCAATCTATTTCAAAGCATTATGGGGGATTCATCTGCTTGCAGAGCAGAAACCGCTTATAAGCAATCCAGAAGTTGTAGGTAGAGATCAGTGATAGCTTATAAGCGGTTTCTGCTCTGAAAGCAGATAAAGCCAATTGAATACAGTCTCCCAAAATGGTATGAAATTAAGTTACCCATGATTACAAACAGATTTAAACTAGTTCTGGGAATGTTGCTAATAAAGGTTTCTATGGTAATTTTTAAGCCTTCTTCGGCTTCATGTCAATAACCAAGCATGTGCTATCCAGAAGTTGTAGTTACAGATCAATGTTTCGACGTTATGTAGATGAATTAAGTCTTAATATTGTTTTAAAGTTTCTCTTTCAATGTGCTGTTGTTTAACTTTTTGGAATTAATATTTTTAACGAATATCCAATGTACTTTGTAGTTGAGGCTTCGTGTCCTGAAGATTCTCTGCCATGCGACGATGGGCGTCAGTGCATCAAGAGGATTGGATGGTGTGACAAAAAGATCCACTGCCAAGATAAGAGTGATGAAGCATACTGCCGGTCAAGATTTGGTAAGTTAATTTCGGTGTCTAAAATCATATCCTTTTTTGAAAAAAAGTTGACTCTAATGATAAGTTTTTCTTTGACTTCGATAGACTTATGAGTCCAATAAACTGTCCATCGTTGAAACACTTTCTTATTAGTAATGGGAAATTGAAGTTTTATCACAAGAATTGGTCAATTTTAACTTTTCTAACACTTTTCTTAAACTGTTGATTTAAACATTAAAAACTCTGAGCATAGTATTTTTAGTGACATTCAAGAGTTTGTCTTAAAAAAAAATTCTTTCAGAATGAATTAATGTCAAAATAAATTGAAATTATAAATTTGATGTCTCTTAGGAAACGTTATTTCTTTCAATCTTTTTAAATTCACCTGAGTAAAAAATCAGGGCTCTACTTACACAGAAAGATCTAAATTATACGGCAAAATTGAAATGGCAATTCGAGGTGAACCTTATAAGCACATTTTGCTAAGGAATGTGTGGTGTGCGGAAATTGCGCAAGTTATAAGAGGATATGAAGAATAGGTAGGTGGAAAAAAAGGATAAAAGTCAAAGGAAACAAAGATTTTACAGTCATTCATGGTAACTTTGATCCACATTTTGTGCATTTTCTCTTGCCCTACTTATAATCTAATAGAATTTTCGGACCTAATGGCATAAAAAGGAAGAATAAACCCTAAATTATAGCATAATTTACCAAAATTAGTAAATGATAATGAAAGCACCAAATAATAGAAAAATAACCCCGCGCTAAGTTACCCTACCATTCAGGGTGACTTTGAATAGGTATCAGAAATTTTATATAAAATATCTTTTTTTTTTTTTCAATCTAAAAGTCGAGACAACTTTGAACTATCACTTGAACAATCTCTGATTTATCAGTAACATTCTCCATGACAATTTCGACAGTAAAAACCTCTATTATCATGTCCTTATTGTCCAACTTTCATATTCTTATATTTATATTAGCTATTAAATATTTAATTATTAATTATTTAATATTTATATTAGCTTTTAAATATTTAATTATTAATTATTTAATATTTATATTAGCTTTTAAATATTTAATTATTAATTATTTAATATTTATATTAGCTTTTAAATATTTGAAAAATCATCAATCATGACATCAGTTCTCAACATCATAAAATTTGGACATTTTAAATAACACCAAAAAGAATATATTTTGTAGGAACAGTGGATGAAGAATAACATGAATATATTGCAAATAAGCCTATTTATTATTCAGTTTAAACATACAAATATAGTAAAAAAAAAGAAAAAAAAATATTTAGTTCATTCACTCACTTAACTATACACTCATTTCATAAATTAAAAATTGAAAAGATAAATCGAAAATAATAAAACTGATAGGCGGCCCTTATGCTATTAGTTAAAGTACCTTGTAAAACACAATGTGGCAAATATACAAATATTCTACGCTTAATGCTAGAAATACAGGGTGGTCATAAAAAACTTTGCTGATATATGGACCTCTAGCTTTCGTTCCACTCAACAGATCGAGATAAGATTTAAGGTATAGTTATTCAGAGGTATGAGCTTGAGATTCTGTGAATGACAACAAAAAGGAGCTCATGGTTACGGTTAGAGTTACAGAAACTAGACATTTTCGAATAACAACACCTATTTTTTCCTGTCGTTAAATGCTCAGCACATGCGAAATCCATAAAGAGCGATGGAACAGTACATCGGGACGCACAGTGGAAATTTGTATATGACAGAGGTCAAAGTTCACATGGGTGCCATTACAGGCAATTTTACCGGTTTTCTAAGCTGAATATCTGGCGAGTGGCGTTCTGTAATTGGTGTCGTTTTTCTGTTGGCTGTTCGCAGAGTTGCTTTTTGTGTGTGCATAAATGATCCGGTTTTTTTTTTTTCGATACACATAGTGTTCCAGCGCTCTTTAGGGTTTTCGCATACGTGGAGTATTTTGCGTCAGGAAAAAAAAAATAGGTGTTGCCATTCGAAAATTTCGAGTTTCTGTAACTATATCAATAACCGTGAAAGCCATTTTATTTGCCATTCACAGAATATTGAGCTCATACCTCTGAATAATTATACCTGAAATCTTGTGCCGTTCTGTTGAACGGGGTGGAAGCTAAAGGTCCATATACTGGCAAAGTTTCTTTATGACCAACTTGTAGTATGGCAATATTAAAACAAAATTCCAACTTTATAAAATTTCACTTTGGCATTCTTTAGATTAATAGTTTTACACCAAACAAAGAATCTAGCTAGAATAATAATTTCTGGAGATAATTTTTTATACACATCTGATTTTTATAACACAGATCACCATTGATATTGGGCCATTTCCAATATGCTCAGACTTTTTCATGAGCCACGAATATCACGTTGTCTTTTAAGTCAATTTGACCTGGGTACATATCTCCATCGTACTGAACATGGTCGTAAACCTAGCATGTGCAATAACACAAATCTAAAACACTTGTATGCTCTGTGTGTAAAATTCCTGCCTCATATTGATGTGTTCAACAACCATCACTTGAACAATCTCTGATTTATCAGTAACATTCTCCATGACAATTTCGGCAGTAAAAACCTCTATTATCATGTCCTTATTGTCCAACTTTCATATTCTTCGAAAATGGGGGAATCCAGGGAATAGAGATATTTTGCCTTGTAAAAGGTTATGTAGTTCCGATTTTTTAATATGTTATAACGGTTGGTCTCGTGGTTTATAAACCAAGTTTTCGACCTCCTAACCCTTGTGCGTTCACCGTGGAGCACCAAAAACTGAGCCGTTTTTCAATTTATACGTCACAACTCTTTGCAATGAATCTTAGAAACAAGCATTATATTCAAAAGTTGTAGAAAATTAAATTTGCTGCAACTTTTGTAAACTAAGTTTTTTCTAGACCTGTATGTAAATAGTTGTGTAGCTTCAAAGTCAACACTTTATCTTAAAAATGCTATTTTTTTAAGATTAGTGTCAAGTTTTTTTTATTATATCTCCATAATGGTATGGCTAAGAGAAATTTTTTTGTGAATAAAAGTCGTAGAACAACAGATTTACAACAAGTTTTATATATTAACTTATTTTCTAGGGTTAATAAAAAAGGAGCTACTCTGCTTTGTGTATTTTCCGTGGTGCACAAAAAAAAAAAAAAAAAAAAAAAAAAAAAAAAGATTATAGATCATAACTCTTTTGCAATGGATCTTAAAAACAAGTATTAAATTTAAAAGTTGTAGAGTAAAAAAATTTCTACAACTTTTGTCACAATTAGTTTTTGTAAAGTAATTATGTTAAGAGTTACGTAGCATTAAAGTAAAAACTTTTTCGTAAAAAAGCTGATTTTTAAAGTTTTTTGCCGAGTTTTTCAACTATACCACTATAACAGTAAGTCGTAGAGAAAAATGAATTGCATGAAAATTGTAGAGCTATAAATATGCTATAAGTTTTATACAAAAAGTTACTATCTAGGACTAATAACTAAGGAGTTACTCTTCTTTAGGTAGTATAGGTGGGGCATAAAAATAGCTTCTTACTGCATAGTCTGACAATTTTAATAAAAAAATAAAACAATATATATCTATAACACTAATGATAAAGTAAAATAAAAAGTGGAAATACATTGAATAATGTAAATCTCTATAAATTATAACGGTAATATCAATTTACCATTTTCGCCATGATGCACCAAAAACCTTCTGAATTCTGAAATTTTGGATTTTTTTCAGTATACCGATCATATCCTTTTTTCAATGCATTTTAGAGGGGAAAATATTATTTTTGGTTGTGGAGTATTAAATTTTCTACAACTTATGTATGTTTAAAGTTTGTTTTGTAGAACTATTGTATGAAAAACAAATTGTATGAAAAGCATTAAAGCAAAAAATCTTTCGAAAAAGTACGATTTTAAGATTCTTGTCGAGTTTTTAGATGGTATCCATAATAGTATACCACAAAAATGTATTGAACAAAAATTGTAGAACCCTAAATTTACTACGTTTTATTTACAAAGTTATTTTACAGGACTAATAACAAAAGAGCTACTATACTAAACTTCAACTTAACTAGACATCACTTAGACGGTAGATTGTCACAGTGCTCATAGGTATTTAATCCATTTTGGCGGCGTGAAAGCATAACGTTCGGAAAACCACAACCCTATAGAGAACAAAAGGCTCTAAGGTTTGGCGAGAATTATGTCTTCACTCCGCCAAAATGGATTAAATACCTATGAGCACTGTGACGATCTATCGTCTAAGTGATGTCTAGTTAAGTTGAAGTTTAGTATAGTAAGATCTAATATTAAAAACAATTTCTTACTACAAAGCCTGACAACTTTGATAAAAAATAAAACAATACGGGTATTAAAATAATCTATATATATAAAACTAAGTTGTTTGTACGTCGGAACCTTATACAAATCCACAGTTTTGCACCTACACGTACGAAATTTGGTACATAGAAGCTTTAGTACATGGAAATTGTAGAGAACAACTTTTAAATTTGATTTAAAGTCGCTTTCACTCAAATTTAATGACATGAAAAAAAATTCTTGGAATGGCAACAATATTTTTTATAACATAAAAATAAAATAAAAAGTTATTTTAATATATCCTCCTCATTTTTCGGATTATTTTTGTGTATTACAATTGTCTTTCCGATCAACAGTTCCAATTTTATTATAATATTTCAATATATTTACTGTCAGTCGATGCCTGTAACAACTTCTGCGCAAGTGCAGTTTTAAAGCATTATTTTTTTTATGCAACGTTTTGTTTTTCTAGGTATTAAAATTCACCCTGCTTTTGTTTACATTTTGTGTTGTCGTCAAAGATGCATTGTGCTCAGCGGGTATTGACATTTTGATTTTATTTAATGAGTAATAATAACATTTAAGCAACATAAATTCGTTAAATTCCTTTATATTTCATTAGCAAATATTTTTTGTATTACAGTTGTCATAAATATCTAACATCTAAAAGTTCGTTTACCAACATAATTTACCACTAATACGTTGGTGCCGTTTTGCGATGTTTTCGGTCGAATTTTGGTCAACTTAATAAATATATTATAACTTTTATCCAAGATGTGTCCATTACAAAATCAAAAATAAGAAATCAATCTAATATGAAACACCTACGTATATCATTAGGTGTGTTGTGTGGCACCGCGTTGACCAATATTTGTATTATTACGTTATATCCATGCCACTTGGCGATAATTTTTCAGTTGTCAAACAATTTGGTCGATAACACTATCGTTTCAATGTCTGTTAAATGAAGAACTTGGTACAAAATATTTTCATGATTATTTTTTAAAACAGAGGCTTCAGCTGCCCTATAGCCACCAGGCACATTTTGATATAATTTTTATGTTTACAAAATTTTAAATGGTTAAATTTTTCTAGCTGGATTAATTAGAATTATAAAATTTAACTTCATTTAATGAGAGTGAGTCAAAATATACATAGAATCTAGCATAGCAATAGATTATTTAGACTCAATTTGACTTCATCACTTGCAGCCTCAATTATAGATTAGCTGAAGATTATTGAAATTCTCTGAAAACTTTCAAATCATTTCGACATTTGCTAATATGCCGCCAAAGAGAAGAACGAATATAGTTGCTAAGTATAGAGCATCTGCCACCAAGAGAGCTACGGCATCGAGTATGACCTAGCGCGCTATTACAAAATGAACGAAAACATTGATATGTTACAGTATATTAGAGGCTGATCACAAACAACAATTAATTCGAAGAAATTCCACGTCTATGTAACACAGAACTGATAGATATCCTTCAACGGGTCCCCAGCAGCGCGGGGCCACATAGCTAGTAGTATTATAAAACAAAAAGTAGAAATCTTATAAAAATGTATATATCTATGTATAATAATAATAATAGTAATATTAATAAAACTTACAATTTAGAAAACTTATAACTTCCTACATTTAGTTTCGTTTAGCTACGAAGGCTCGGCTAGTTCCTCCGCTACTTCTTCAATTATGAGTTTTTTTGGGTCTTCTTCATCGTGGTCATCAATTATGATGTCCGCTATATTGTCACAGGTTTGTCCATGACAATTTTACATATTATGGAGCACTTGGGACTGGCTTTTCTACAACCGCAGGCCTTAGTGCAGCCTATTTCTCATTTTTATTTCAGAATGCAGAAATTTTGGGTGCACCACGGCAAAATGGTAAATTTTATATTACTATTATTATCTATAAATATATACATTACTTAATATATCTCCACTTTTTATTTTACATAATCCTTATTATACATAATCATTTTACATAATCACAACCAAAACTCCACTGACAACTTTTATTTGGTGCTTTCTTGTAGTCGCGAAGCAAAAAGTCGCCAATGGGGTCCTATACTGCTTCTTCAAAATCCGACCTGTATTCGATGTTTCGGCCAAACAAAAAGGTGCCCTCAGTCTCAATGATTGTTTAGCAACTGGAGTTAATCTAATTGAATTGATTCCAAATATCTTATATCGTTTTCGTTTGGAGAAAATAGGAATTATTGCTGACATTCGAAAGGCATTTTTACAAGTTGGTTTGTCACCTTTTGATAAAGACTATTTGCGTTTTCTGTGGATTGGAGAGGATGGCCAATTGAAGTACTTTCGACATTGCCGTGTAGTGTTTGGTGTGTCTTGCAACCCCTTTTTGCTTGGAATTGGGATTCTGCATCACTTAGAAGATGTTTTGGGCCTTCAAGATGAGAAATATCCAGAGAAAATGGTAAAATTATTGTTGTAAAGTTTCTGTGTGGATAACTGCGTGACAAGTGTGCCAAACGAAAAGGAACTGGAGCTGTTCATTGAGGTTGCAAGTAATGTTATGACGGAGCGAGGCTTTGACCTAAGAGGCTGGAAAAGCACAAATTTCAACGATAAAAGCACTCCCGATACAAATGTTTTGGGAATGCAGTGGGACAAAGATACCGATACATTGGGTATCAACATGAATAGCCTGAAGGAGCTTTGCGTAGAAAATGTGACAAAGAAAACTATACTTTCCGCGGCTCATCGTATTTTCGATCCTATTGGAGCGACTTGTCCCGTTGCATTGTTTCCTAAACTTCTTCTACAAAAAACTTGGAAGCTAAAGTTGAATTGGGAGGAAGAGGTGGACTCTGATACTAGAGAAGAGTTTCTGAAATGGATGAAAGACATATTTCATCTAGGAAAAGTGCGAATTCCTCGATACCTAAAAACTGGTGATGAGAAATATTCTTTACGTTTCTTTACTGATGCGAGCATGTATGCTTATGCGGCAGTGGCTTTTCTTCGAGTTGAGGCGAGTGAGTGTGTAAAAGTTCTGTTGTTAAGTGCCAAATCCAGAGTTTCCCCAACGGGAAAGAAGAAGACAACTATTGCAAGATTAGAGCTGTTGGCGGCCACAATCACTGCACGCCTGGCCTCATCTATCACACGAGAGATCCCACATGAAGAAATCTATTTGTGGTCTGACTCGACGACAGTGATAACTTGAATAAAAAGAGAAGATGCTTGGGGTACCTTCGTTCAAAACAGTGTTTCTGAAATCAGAGCTTTGACTTCCAAAAGAAAACTGGAGACATGTGCCCGGTTCATTTAATCCTGCCGATCTTCCAAGTAGAGGGTGTTCTGCCAAGAAATTAATGCAATCGAAATGGTGGGAGGGCCCTGAGTGGCTACATTTACCTGCTGAGCAATGGCCTTCCTCCGATTTAGTCGTCAATGAAGATGAAGTTCTGAAGGAAAGAAAGAAAATTCTTGTGTCCTCCCCAACTGCCTGTTTGAATGCTCTCACCACCGAAAATGTGAATGTAGAAGAGCCTGATTGGTACTATCGTTACTTTTCACAGTATGAGAAAATTGTACGCATGATTGGATGGATATTGAGATTTTTGAAAAATCGTAGAAAACCAAAAGAGCTGAGAAAAAGTGGTATTCTGGAGCATTTCAGAAGCTGAAAAATCAGTAATAAAGATCATTCAAAGTGAGGCATTCGTTAACGAGAAGAACGAGAGATTGAAAACTCTAAATGTTTACAAAGATGAGGATGGTATCATCAGATTGAAAACAAAAATTGAATATTGCGAAGACAGCTATCCTTTTAGAAGATATGTAGTTCTTCCTTCTCAACACCACGTTGTGAAACTTTAATTAGTTTCCTTTCACAAAAGACATGGTCATGTGGGGTCTCAAATGCTACTTAACCTGCTTAGAGAACATTTCTGGATCTTATATGGCCAAAAAACTGTGTGATCAATCATTTCAAAATGTGTTATCTACAAGAGGCATTCCGAGAAAAGTTTATATTCAGCCCCCAGCCCCCATCACCAAAGATCGAGTTAGAGATACTGCAATATTTGAAGTTGTAGGAGTAGACTTAGCCGGTCCATTGTATTTGAACGATAAAAAGAAGACTTGGATTTGTCTTTTCACATGCGCAGTGTACAGAGCAGTACATCTTGAGCTTCTTTGAGACATTTCTACTGAAACCTTTATGTTGACGCTGCGCAGATTTGTAGCAAGAAGAGGCAGGTGCTCAGTAATCTATTGTGACAATGGAACGAACTTTGTTGGTGCTGCTAATTTGTTGAATTCGTTGGATTGAGACCAGATCGTCGAGAACGGATCTTTAAATCGCATTCAGTGGAAATTTAACCACCCTACTGCCTCCTGGTTGGGAAGTTGATGGGAAAGGTTGTGACGGTGTGCTCTACCGGAGGTTGGCTATATGATGCGCCGCTGATCACCGTACAGTTGCCAAGTGCGCATGGGCACCGAACCCATATAACCCCGGCCTGTTGTTGGGATGTTGCAGTTGTTTTGTTAAAGCTTGTTGTCGAAGTTGTGTATCACTAGCCTGTGTGGCGTGTGGGTGACACTTTGAGCCAAGGATGACAACTTGAGCCGACGACCGTCCCTGCACAGCAATGTCTGAATGAGTAGCGGCAGCACATGGGTGAGCTCGTTTAAGTTTACTTGCGTGTTTCCCTCCCTTCATTAGTTTCCGGGTTTGGTATTGTGATATATGTTTTTAAGCCAAATAAAGTACTAATTTAAACGTAACTCTATTGACTTTTCTTTCATGACTTGTCAAAAACGAGTACGTCACAAGGTTGAAAGGAGTTATGAAAAAAGTTCTAAAGAGAGTGATAGGTCATGCCTGTTTGTCATATGAGGAAATGATCACTGTTCTATGCGACTGTGAGTCGATTATTAACTTAAGACCTCTCACCTATATTTCAGAAAGAGATTCAGATTTGGTTCCACTGTCGCCATCATTATTTCTTTAAGACATCAAAGAAGTTGGCGTACCCTAGTGTGATGCAGCGAATCACAGAAGTCTAAATAAAAGGGTAAAATATCGTCTTGCATTGCAAAAAGACCTTAGAAGAAGATTCAGGTCCGAGTACTTAGGTTCTTTGGTTCAAAGGCCTAGACAACAAAAGTGGTCGACTATTTCTGTTGGTGATGTTGTTCTTGTAAGAAACGATAATCAGAAGCGTATCAACTGGCCTTTGGGACGTGTAACAGAAATTATCCCCGGAATAAACGGAATTACCAGGCTCGTGAGGATTAAAACAGCCGATGGAGAAAAGCTAAGACCAATTCAAAAACTGTTTCCGTTGGAGATCACTTGTGATATGGCTGAGGATGTCAAAGCTAAAGTGCATCGAGAGCAAGCTACTCCTTCCGAAGTGTCGCAGATACAAGCAGTAGACCCTGAAGGTCCCATTTCACAAACTGTATGAACTCGGTCTGGAAGAATCGTCCATGAACCACAGAGACTCAATTTGTGACTTTGAGATTTGTTGAGTTGTGAACTCTCCCAACTCAAGGTGGGAGGATGTAAGAAACTGACTGCTTCGAGATTATATAATTTAATCGTAACGTTACAAACTCTGAGTGGCAATGTGTTTTTGAGTTTCGATTCTTCTTTGAATTCTTTTTTTATGATTTTTCGTAGTTCTAGATGTTCTTAAATGTAAATATTTGTAGTTAAAGTAAATTAAAAGGCTTTAGTAAGTTTTTAAAGAGTATTAGAGTATTGAGATTTACATTAAACGAGTGTTGAGAGCTAGGAATATCGATCCATAATAGAGTTTAGAGATTGGTATCCGACACACAATCATTCATGAATGGAATTCTTCATTCTTAATTACTTAAATTCAAAGTTTCCTTTCAATGCTTCAAAAATGATAAAAAAAAAAAAAAAAAAAAAAACTTATTTTAACTTACTTATAACGAGACTTCATGTTTCAAAATAGTTCAATTAGAAGTTTTAGTATTAGTTTGAGAAGTAACAAGAAACCACATGTGTAAACTGATCACGAAAACTATTTCCGTTTCGTGGAGAAAATTCTAAGAAATGCTCGTTACTCCCGACATTACATCCCGATTCACTTACACACCCGAGGCAATCAGCACATGGAATTTACAAGTACAGTCGAAGTCGAAAAATTCGTAAGGGCTGCTTTTGGAACCAAGCCATATACATTTAGCGTAGACGCAAAATCCATAGTAGCTGTTGTTTCCATGGCAACCCTGCAGCTCTTTTGGAACTTTCACTCTCTGGCTGTACTCGATCGAACATCGTCAGATTTAGTTGATTTGAGCTGGGGGGGTTTTCCCCTCAATTGTGCATTTATCGGATTTTTTTTTTACTTATCGTAGAAATTCCATCTTCATTTTCGATTCTACTTTACATTTAAAAAAAATTGTAAAACTAGGGGACTCCACCCTCTTCTCGCTGACGCTCGCCGACCCCCGGGATTGCTACGCAGTTCCCCTTGGTTCGCGAAGAGAACCAGACTCTCTTCGCTCGCTTGAAAGTGTGGCATTTAAAATATGCCCTAGTAAAAAGCTATTCCAGTTGTATAATCAAGAAAATTCTTGAAGAGTGATATTGTGCCATGAAACTGAAGAAATTGGCTTATCCTACTGCTTATATGAGACGCGTTACGAAGGAACAGTGTTGCAACGTAGTGAAACGTTTTTGGAAAGCAATAAAAATAAACAGTTTCATGCACATATCTAAAAAATATCAGGTATTTCAATGAACAATTCACATTTACGGATTGGTTTCGCATGAATGATAATTAGGCTCTGGAACATAGATTCTTATTAAGATGGATAATTAGGAACATGGATTCTGTTTAGAAATAAATATAGGCTCACATTTATTATTCGGTGGCTCTTGGTGACTTTTTGAAAGTTTGTGATTTGGTGCCGAATGTGGCAACCCCTCGACTTGGTTTTCTGAGAACCGTAGGGACCGTTTGGATTTGACAACACGCCGCACCGTTTTAACGTCATTTTAGATTTAGCAACACAGCCTTTCAACTTTATTTTCATTTTGGCGACTTTTTTTAAAAGTCGCTAAAATGCACTGTACGGTAAATCATAACCTGAATGAATATTTTATAATAAAAAGTTATTTTTTAAAAAATTGTGGTTTATCCGGAATGCTGAAATTCTTATTCAATCTACTGTGAATTTTCAGCATAGAACCTTAATATTTTTAATGTAAATTCTGCTCTCAGTTTTTATCGGTATATATATTCGGGAAACTTTCACATATAAATATGGATAAAATTTTAAAGTACGGTACGGATTCTGCGCCAAGAATTGTTTACGTAAAACCGCATCAACTTATGGAAACCATTGGCAATTCACTTGTTATTAAAAAAAGGACGTCGGCTGACATTTGTTGGCAAAATTCTTCGCGTAAAATCCGTACCGGACTTGGAATTTTAACCGACAATTTTTCGGAAAAACCTGGTTTGTATAGAATTTTAATCCAAAAGAAATGTACTCATCTTGCATCTATTTATTCTGGTATCAATGTAAATATTAAATAAATACGGTTTAAATAGCTACTAATTTGTATCAGTAATAAGAAACGAATATATATAGCGAATTCAAGTTGTTGGCTGCTGACAGTAGTTAAATTTCAAAAGATATATTGTGATTGGCTGGATTGCTGAATTTGGAAACTCGTGCATAAAGCACATTTAGAAGATTTGTGATTGGTTGTTTGAAATCTTTGCCATTCTGCTCACAGAAATACAGCCGAATTTGGGCGGCGCGCAAGAGAATTCTGTACATAGATTTTTTTTATTTTTTTTATTCAAATTGTCAGACTATGCAGTAAGAAGCTATTTTTATACCCCTACCTATACTTACTGTACTCTACGACTTACTGTTATAGTGGTATAATTGAAAAACTCGGCAAAAAACTTTAAAAAGCAGCATTTTTACGGAAAAGTTTTTACTTTGATGCTACGTAACTCTTTACATATTACTTTACAAAAACTAATTGTATACAAAAGTTGTAGAAAATTTAATACTCTACAACTTTTAAATTTGATATTTGTTTTTAAGATTCATTGCAAAAGAATAATGATCTATAAATTGAATAATGTATATATATATTTTTTTTTTGTGCACCACGGAAAATACAAAAAGCAGAGTAGTACTTTGGCTATTAGTCCTAGAAAATAAGTTAATGTTTAAAACTTGTAGGAAATTTGTCGTTCTACAACTTTTATTCCCAAAATTTTTCTCTTAGCCTTACCATTATGGAGATATAATAAAAAAACTTGACACAAATCTTAAAAAAGTAGCATTTTTACGAAAAAGATTTGACTTTGATGTGTCACAACTATATTTACGTAATAGGTCTAGGAAAAACTTTGTATGCAAAAGTTGTACCAAATTTAATTTTCTACAAATTTTGAATATAGTGTTTGTTTCTAAGATTCATTGCAAAGAATTATGACTTAAAAACTAAAAAATAGCTCAGTTTTTGGTGCACCCCTTTTTTCGTCTCTATTCCTCGGACTAATAGTGTTGTACATACACTGTCACCTGTGTCGTCTAGTTTAGGTTGGTTGGTTTATACGCTCAATTACCTATTTTTATGCACAATAAACATCTACAACGAACATCTATGCCTAACCCGGGATTCGAACCCGGCATCGTTGGCATGTGGGACATGGGCATCTAACCACACAGCCATAAGATGGGTCATCTAGTTTAGGACTTTTACTTTTGCTGTCTCTTAAGAGTGTATAAGGTAGAGGACTTGGACGTTCCCCTCATGTCCTTGATCTACATATCCCTTTATAATTTCTTTGTGAGCTTCTAATATCTCTTTGATTTCATATAAATTTTTCACTTCCTCAACTGATACGCTTTTTAGATCCGTTACAGGTTGATAGATTTTTTTTTTTTTAGTTCTGTAAACCATTTTAAAATCATTATTTCTAATATTTTTAGGTACTTTTTGAATTCATTCTCAATATTTTCATTTCCTCTGATTTTGCATACAAGGGAAGATTCCGTAAATTAAATTGCATTTGTATGTATATAGATGCATTTTTAAGCAACCACAAATATATTGGAACATTTATTATGTAATTATATGAGAATTGTATACTAGGGTGGATCGTTCTTCTATGGAGAAAAATAAATATTATTAATCAGAATCTACCTATGGGGAAAAGATGTTCTATGATACAGAGATTAGGGGAAAAATAATAAAAAAATTTAATTTTATTACACTGCCACAAAGGGGTTGAATTTTTAAATAAAGTGCAAAAAGTCCTAATTTTGGTTAGAGGATTTTGCACTAAAAACAATTATTTTTTACAATATCAATCCTAAAAAAGTGATGTTTACTGAAAAAATAGTAGTATAACGTACATTTCAAACTTTTTTTTACCCAACTCCCCCCCCCCCCCACTTCACCGTTGAATCAGTCCTCTATAACCTTGTAGTACAGTTGTCTGCGGCTTACGGAATTGGACTCCTAATCGGTGAGCGCTGTTCATGTAAAGTAAATTAAATTACAATTTTATTGTGTGCATTTGCTTTCTTGTGTACTTGGAATATTACTGTACTGTGGCGTTGCTAAGAAAAGACATGATTTGTCCTATATTTGGGTCAGGCTGTAATATGCCCACGATTATGCTGCCTACGTACGAAAAACGTAATAAGGTGCGTATATTGACAATCAAAAAAGAAACAAAAAACAGTGTATTTAAATACACTTTTCTCCGCGTATCAATAAGTTGCGAGTAAGTTAGAAGAGACATGGAAACGAGTTTTAATACCAATAAATGACCACTACAACATTTTGAGAAAAATAAGTTCATACCAAAACAAATAACGCGCTTTCAAAGCTAGAAAATAAGCTGAAAGCTATCGCAAGGAAAGCACATCGTAAGTTTTAGTCATGCGTCGACAATGACATAGATGTAACAAAGTTGGTTGCGATAAAAGGTAGTCTGTCAAGACAGGTATCAAAGAAGGTGTTATACGAAAAATGGAACTGATTCTGAAGCGTCCACTACAATGATTTGTGTGCCAGTTACAAGCCAACGAGTGACCGTATGCGAGATACTACCTGTAGTTTCATTCATGTAAACCCAACCTGTGCGAACTGACTAACATGAAAGACTTAAGTACTGATCAATTGTGCCTAATGGAAATTTGTGAAGCCATCACTGCGTATAACAATCGGTAATTTATGGTGCGCAGCATTTGCATCAATCAATCTTTCTATCACGTTATTTCTCAATTGATTTGAAGAAAGTCATTGATCCAATAATTTTTGAAACGGGGGTTTGGGCTTTCCTGAAAATATCCTGATATCAATCCTAGCTGACGACAGAAATAACATAAGGGAATTGGTTCTCCAAAGAATTTTGAATTTGCGCAAAGTCAAACGGTCTGCTGCAACTCAAACCCTTTTAGCGAATAATATCTATATCTTATACATACCAACTTTTGACCCTTGTGTGACAGATTAGGTGGACTTGATTAAGTGGGAGAATGTGACAGAACGATTTAGTGATGACATGATTTCAGGAGCAATAGTAAACCCAGCAATCATTTCTACGGCAATACTACCTACTATCAAGGGGTATCCCTGTGAGCGGCCTCTATCGTCCTCTTTAAGATGTAAGCCGATATAATCTCGCATTCTACGCTGAGAGCAGGTACGAAACGGATCTTATTATTAAAATTCTTTACCTCATTTACGTTGCTCAAATGTTTTATTCTACGAAATCTTTTATGATGTTAAGTCTTTACGACCCTACGATAAGAGGCTCCAAATAGGACAAGCCTATGTGCCAGCCTCGTTACAGTGGTTATCAGAAGTGCGGTGTACTCGCTCGACGAAGTACGACTGACAATGAACACGCTAAGCCTAACACGAGAACTCGCCCGCCCTACGAAGCAGAAGTACGACGATGGCAGACGGTTTGGAAAAGCTTAAAAAGAAACGGTCGATATTGAGAGCCTCTACCACCAAACTTATGGATAAGGTAGACAAAGCACGAATAGAAAATAATCTAACCCCAGAACTGGTCCCGCAACTGATTGAAAAAGAAAGAGCACTGAAGAACATTAACGTACAAATCGAGGCACTTATTACGGATGAAAAACTGTTCGAAGATGATCTGCTCGCTTCAATTGATTACGAAGAGAAAATAACGAAATGTTTGGCGTTAGCAGACATTCATCTCCAGACCGAAAGGGGAAGTCTACCAGCACATTCTCTTCCAGTAACGACTCCAGTTCAATACCAGGTTAGTGAAACAAGTACTGTAAAAAGTGGTTATTCACAACTCATAAAGTTAAATACTAGTAGCTTTAATGGTAACATTAAAAACTGGATTTCTTGGAAAAATAGTTATGACATAGCTATTCACAACAATACGTCGCTTTCTGCAATTGAAAAACTTTGTTACTTATTAAGCCTGCTTGATAGTCCAGCACTCTATGCTATTCAAGGACTGTCCATAATTGAAGATAATTATAAAAATGCTATGGCATCTTAATCGAACGTTTCGGCAAAACAGAAAACTTGATTAACTTTCATATGTCACAACTCGTGAACTTGCCTCAAGTAGCATACAGTAATGATTTATATAATTTGAGGAAACTGTATGATACATATGTAGTGTACATATAAGATCTCTTGCAACCCTGAACGTGTCAGCAGAATCTTACGGAATTATGCTATCAACAGTGATTTTTAAAAAGCTACCTTCAGAACTAATGCTCGATTGTACTAAAGAAGAAACTGGCTGTTTTGATTTAGGAAAGCTCATGGCGCACATCCAGCGACAGGTTTCGCACAGAGAATTAGCGAAATATATTGCTGCCCCCTCTCACTTTTCCCCGGCGCAGTGCAGTGATGTTACGACAGCATCAAGACGCCACCAAGGCGGAAGAACTCCTGGTCACTTGAACTGGAGGTTTACTAGTGTGAATTACGCAAACGCGCCGAAAGAAGATATTTGTGTTTTATGTGGTAACCATGGAAATCGCGAAAGTTGCCCTCTGACCCCGGAGCAGGGAAAGCAAGAATTAAAATTAAGCAAGCGTTGTTTTCTGTGCTATGAGGTGAATTGTGGTGCAAAGCGGTGTAGGTCAATGTTGAAGTGTGACGTATGTAATTCCAAGTTTCATGGGACTCTACTTCACGATCCAAACAGGAAAATTACAAATGTAATCGTCTCTAATTGTTTGACAGCCAAAATGTCGTCCGACCACTTGTTAAAATTAAACGGCATGAAGTACGAGAGTGATAACATTTTTAGTAGTTTGCCAACTATTGAAGTGTTGTGTGATAATGTTAAGATAAACGCAGTCGAAGATTCTGGAACGCAGGTAACAATAATTAGAAGTAATTTAGTACCTCAGCACTATAAAGACCCACATGGTCAAGTGATGTTAACTTCAGCATTTGGTCATAAGCTCAAAGCCCCTTTAATAAATATACCATTATCAAAGTGTACAGAAGACGGTAAATTTTGTGAATCCGTGTATTTTACTTGTGCAATGGTTGATGAGTTATCCAACGACATGTTGTTATCTTTAAGTACACATAATAGCTTAATTTCAAATGATTCAGGTAAGTTAAGTGTTGATTGTTGTAATGCAAAGATTATTGTTGAAACCCCAAATGATGTAATTGAAAACTCACACAATATTGATGATAATGTTATTAACCTTTAACTGCTGTGTGCGGTCTGACAAACCGCGAGTCATTTTTTGTAGAATGATTCAGCCCCTTAAAATATTTCAAGTTTGGCTTTTATGTTATTTTTTCCGATACTATGTTTCTTAAATTTTAAACTGATGTTCATTAAATTGTTTTATGCAGTATGGACCACGTGTTGCTCTTGCGCCAAAATTATCAAACCACCCAACCACAGCAATTAAAGGTTAAGAGTGATAATTTATATAACTTAACCTTTGAGAAAACTGTACAATATTTTGAGTCCATAGGTAGTAATAGTAAACTTAGTATTAGTGAAAATTCTGAAATGCCTTTTAATAATATTGAAGTGTTTTATATAAATAATGATGATGATATTAGTGTTAATAAGGACAATGTAATTGATAATATGGTAAACCAAGTTAATTCTATTATACCTTACGAGTTAAAATCTGACTGAAATGTTCCGATATCATCAAGCAAATGATTTGACCCTCGAAGCGTGTTGGCAAGATGCCAAGCGAGGGGTAAACAATTTATTTTTGTTTTGGACAATTTCTTATATCGTAAAGATAAGTTTTTTAGGAGAGTCAGTCAGCCAACTCGTGGTTCCTGAGCAAAGAAGAAAACAGCTTTTGGAGCTCGCTCATTCTAGTTTATGGGGTGGTCATCTCCGTAAAAAGAAAACAGCAGAATGGCTTAAGTACTCGCTTTATTTGCCGGGTATATAGAAGGAGATAGATGACTTCTGTGAAAAATGTGTATCGTGTCAACTCCAAGCTAAGAAGCGTCCCTTCGACGAAGTTCCCATCACGCCCGTTACTCGCCCAGATGAACCATTCCAAATTATAAACGTAAATTTAATTGAGTCAGTAGAACCGAACAGTCGTGGATTCAAGTATGTTCTTTGCGCTGTTGATCAATGTACTAGGTGGCCAGAAGCCGTCCCTTTGAAGAGTTTATCTGCTAAAGTAACTTGTGAAGCGTTACTACAAATTTTCACTCGCACTTGCATCCCTAAGGTAGTAGCCACGGACCAGGGAACCAACTTCACTGCTTCCCTGACTAAAGAATTTTTGGAAAGGATTGGGTCCTCCCCAAGATTATCCACTCCCTACCATCCAGCTTCTAATGGGCTCGTTGAGAGGTTTAATGCAGTTTTGAAAGGAATGATTCACCACACGATGCGAGAACACTTCAAGGATTGGGACAAGTATCTTCCTTACCTTCTGTGGGCATATCGTGAAGTCCCCAATGGCACAACCGGAGTTAGCCCCTTTCAGATGTTATATGGTAGACGCCCAACGGGACCTCTGTCCATATTGAAGACAACGTGGACCAATGACACTTCAGTTCCCCTAGGCCAGCTCAAATCAGTGACTGAGTACCTAAATGATTTGAAGATGAAACTAGAAAACGTAGCGGAATATGCAGGGATCTCAGCCACAGAAAAACAGAAAGCTTACGCATATTACCATAATAGGAAAGCACGACATAAAGAGTTTAAGGAAGGAGACAAAGTAATTGTCCTGATACCCGACAGTGACCACAAGATGTATGCCAGATGGACTGGGCCCGTCACTATTGTTAAAAAGCATACTGCCTACAGTTATATAGTTCAGCTCCCAGATTCAAGCACTAGGCATGTGCATGCTAACAAAATACGAGAATTCAAGTCGTCTACTAACAACGTTGGAGTTATTTATGACGCTGACATTAATTTTTGAGAAATGGAGAGTACGCCAAGAATAGTCACACTGGTTCCTAGTGAGATATACACTGACCTGAAGTTAGACTTGATGCACAATGATCCATCCAAAGGGCAAATGCTTATGAGTCTACTAAAGAAGCACTCCAAGTTGATGTCTGGTACTCCGAGAATTGCAAAGGTTGGATAACACCACATTAAATTGAAGCCTGGAAGTGAACCAAAGAAGCAGAATCCCTACCGAATCCGTGAAATATTGAAGGATGAGGTTGATCGTCAAATTGAGGAGTTATTGCAACTTGGACTGATTGTTCGCTCCGAAAATGAATATGCTCACCCAGTTGTGTGCGTAGCTAAGAAAGATGAATCCGTTCGCTTATGCATAGAGTTTAGGTATCTCAACGCACAGACTGAAGTAGATGCTTTCCCTATGACAAATGCTACGGACTTGATTTACAAAGTATCAAATCGCCCATTGACCGAGTTAACAGAAAGAAGAGCACCCAATAACGTAATATGGCAGAAGAAAGAAGACGGAGCTTTTGCACAACTCAAGCTTGCTATATGCAATGCTCCCAGATGTTATTCACCAAATTTCCAAAGACCCTTCATCATATACGCTGATGCCTCTTCATTTGGGGTTGGTGTTTGTCTCGCCCAATGTGACGAGTAAAATGTTGAACACCCAATAGCCTTCGATAGTAAAAAGTTATCAAACACACAAGAAAAATATGCAGTTATAGAGAACGAAGCATTTGCCGTCATTTTTGCCATTAAGAAATTCGAGACGTACATATTTGGATCTTAAATAATTATAGTTAGTGACCACAACCCTCTGAAGTTTCTTACGGAATGTGCTTCACAATGTCCTAGGCTACAACGCTTCCATGCCTTACTAACTTACCGTCGAGGAAAATATCATTTGAATGCTGATTCCCTGTCTCGTTTAACTGCAACCCACTGAAAAAATGATGCCAAACTAAATGACACTTGAACTCTGTTTCCTTGCTCATGGCTCATGAAGTGTTACCTCAGTTTAGAATATTGAGTGCAGATTTATGATATTGTGTTTATTTGCATATTTTTCATTTCCTACTTGTTTATATTTTTAAGAGTTAAACTTACTTTCTTGGTTTAATTACATGATAACTGTAAATTAGTGATTCAAATGTTTAAAATTTTACTTTTTTCAATTTAGAACTTAAATTAATTTGACAGGTCTTTAAAAAGGCGCAATCAAATCTTTTTTGTGGGGAGATGTGAGGCACGCTTTAAGATGTAAGCCGATATAATCTCTCATTCTACGCTGAGAGCAGGTTTGAAACGGATCTCACTATTAAAATTCTTTACCTCATTTACGTTGCTCTAATGTTTTATTCTACGAAATCTTTTATGATGTTAAGTCATTACGTCCCTACGATAAGAGGCTCCAAATAGGACAAGCCTATGTGCCAGCCTCGTTACAATCTCTGTCATACTCAAGCTACAGAACGAATAGTCAAAGAAGCATTTTCTGCTGTACGCGGATCATACATAAGAGACGGGTTAAAAAGAAATAGCTTGGAATCACGAAACCTCAAGCCAGTTTTCAACACCAAAAGTGATTACCGTTCACTGTAATTCCGAAGAGTTTTTTAGATTTTTCTTGACTTAATTCTTAAGAAGCTGTTATATATACCTAAAGCTTTTTTTCTTCCTGTCACCGATTAGTATATGTCCTCTCATTAAAATAAACATTTAAAAGTACTAAAGGCCTGTTTCAATTAAACAAAAATCACTTCGACTTTTTACCATTAAAAAGCTCAAATACCAAAACTTCATCCCCATTGCAAAGAGCTTAATATAAAATTTTTTTTTTTTTAATTTTATTTTTCTCTTAATCAATGTACCGTAGAACATGTTTTCCGTATAGGTAGGTTTTGAAATTCCGCAGAAAAAAAATTCAATTGACTTTGACTTTTTACTATAAAAAAGCTCAAATACCTAAACTTCATCCACCTTGTGGCTGTATTGAAATTATTGTTTATTATTATTTAATTTTTATTATTATTTTTCAATGTATCTACACTCATGTCCATAAATTAAGAATAATTCAGTTTTTCCCTAATAATTTCTCAGTGGAGTAGCATAGACACTTGAAATTTACTTCAAAGACACATCTTTATACAACAAAACGATAATTAAAACAACTCAGTCGCAGAATGAAATGCAAAGTGTACAGCGGGGCATATGCAAAAGAATGGAGTACCATTAGTGTGCAGTTGTACAGATGCATTTACATTGAAAATCACTCAACACATGGAGTTGAGTTTTAGTGTGAGATATGATCTTTCCTGTCATCAATATTTACTTGGCACAGTATTCTCATACTTAACATGAGTGACTTGATGAATTCTAGTGCCTAAATTGCTCGTTCCTCCTTTTGAAATGTTTGCAAGTGAGGGAAGTTCCAAATGCATTAAATCTTTACACAATGAATATCGTAGAAGCGCCCCACACATGTTTGATGGAATTTGGAGTAGAGGAGTGATCTGGCTTACTTAGAGGGGCGATACTCACATTTTTAATCCTTTATCCAAAGCAAAAGTGGAATAAAATAAACCATAACTATCAATAAACGCGATTTTGAAACTGATATTTCACAATGAAAGACGTGTCTAAATCAAGTTAAAGTAATTACAGTAAAAAAGTGGAATTTAATTATTTTTTGCGCTCTTGGGGAGCTTATTAAACAAATTCAACAAATTGAATATAAAGACCAAAACTCTTTTCCCACCAAATCATTATCTTGAACTGGCTTTACCATGAAATATCAAGTTCCCACCTTTCTACAGATCCTCTGATGTCCAATATTACTCATGAGACTGACAAAATTATTTTCAGTAAATAGTATCTGCTGTTAAAAAGATTTGGTCTTTGGGGGCAGTATGTTGACATAGGTACATAAGCTCCCCAAGAGACCAAAAGATAATTAAGTTCCACTTTTCCTCTGTAATTATGTTAACTTGATCTAAACAAGTTTTTAATGGTGATATATCGGTTTCTAAATCGTATTTATTGATACTTATGGCAAATTTTATTCCACTTTTGCCTTGGATAAGCGATTAAAAAATATGAATATCCCCCCTATAAGTAAGCCAGGTCACTCCTCTAATCCAAATTTCTTCAAGTATGTGTGGGACGCTTCTACGATATGAATTGTGTTAACACTTGATGTATTAGGAACTTTCCATCACTTACAAACAGTTCAAAAGGTGGGGCGAGCAATTTAGCCACTACAATTCATCAAGTAACTCATGTTAAGTATGAGAACACGGTGCTAAGTAAACACTGATGACAGGGGAGATCATATCTCACAGTAGATGTCACACTACATGAGTTGAGTGATTTTTAACGTAAATGCATCTGTACAACTGCACACTAATGGTACTCCATTATTTTGCATATGCCCCTGCTGTACACTTTGCATTTCAATTTGCGACTGAGTTATTTAAATTATCATTATGTTGCATTAAGATGTCTCTTTGAAGTGAATTTCAAGTGTCTATGCAGCTCCACTGAGAAGTTATTAAGGAAAAACTGAATTATCCTTAATTTATGGACATGAGTGTATAATACCGTAGAACATCTTTTTCCCCATAGGTAGAATATGAAATTCTGAATTTTTTTTTCGATCCACCCTATTGTACATTAGGGTGGATCGTTCTTCTATGGAGAAAAAAAAACATTATTAATCAAAACTTACCTATGGGGAAAAGATGTTCTATGATATAGAGATTAGGGAAAAAATAATAAAAAAAAATTAATTTTAAAATTTTGCATTGCCACAAGGGGGTTGAATTTTCGAAAAAAATTAAAAAAGTCATAATTTTCGTTAAATGATTTTACACTAAAAATAATTATTTTTACAATATAAATCCTAAAAAAGTGATTACTGAATAAATAGTAGTACAATGTACATTTCAACCTTTTTTTTACCCAACTCCCTCCCCCCCATATCACCGTTGAATCAGCCCTACTACCCAGTAGTGCAGTTGTCAGCGGCTTAAGGAATTCGACGCCTAATCGGTGAGCGCTGTTCTTGTAAATTAAATTAGAATTTTATTATGTGAAATTTGTTTGTTTGTGTACTTGGACTAATACTGTACTGTGGCGTTGATAAGAAAAGACATGATTTGTCCTACATTTGGGTCAGGCTGTAATATGCCCACGATTATGCTTCCTACGTACGAAAAACGTAATAAGGTGCGTATATTGATATTCAAAAAGAGAAGCAAAGTACAGTGTATTTAAATACACTTTTCTCCGAGTGTCAATAAGTTGCAAGTAAATTAGGAGATACCTGGAAACGAGCTTTAATACCAATAAATGACCACTACAGCATTTTGAGAAAAATAAGTTCATACTACGACAAATATCGTGCTTTCAAAGCTAGAAAATTAACTGAAAGCTATCTCAGGTAAAGCACATCGTAAGTTTTGTTCATGCGTCGACTTGGTTGTTTTCAGATTATCTGGTGCCGTCAGCAACACGAGGGCTATAATGCGAGGAAACATTCGTCATTTGACAAGCCAACATACATTTACAAACACCCATGCCTTACACGGGACTCGAACCCGTAACCTCGCTGTCTAGAAGCTAGCACGCTAACCACTATACCGTTTGGTCGGCTAGGTCATGAGTCGACAATGACATAGTTATAACAATGTTGGTTGCGATAATAGATAGTCTGTTAACACAGGTATCAAAGAAGGTGTTATACGAAATATAAGCGTCCACTACAATGGTTTGTGTGTCAGTTACAAGCCAAAAAGTGACCGTATGCGAGATACTACCTGTAGTTTCATTCACGTAAATCCAACCTATGCGAACTGACTAACAAGAAAGACTTAAGTACTGATCAACTGTGCCTAATGGAAATTTGTGCGGACAAAGTAGCGAAGGGCGTTTGAAGAGAAACTCTGGATATATTTGCCACTCAAGGGGGTTTACAACCCCTAATAGAATTCTCACGTTCTATTTGACTTAGAAGAAGTCCAACCAAAGCTTTATTGACATTAATTGCGTTCATCGTAAAAGTCTAGGCACCTATGTGATTCAAGATCAAAACCAAACAATCGGTAATCTATGGTACAGAGCATTTACATTATTCAATCTTTCTATCGCGTTATTTCTCAACTGATTTGAAGAAAGTCATTGATCCAGTAATTTTTGAAACGGGGGTTTGGGCTTTCCTGATAATATCCTGATATCAATGCTCGCAGACAACAGAAATAACACAAAGGAATAGGTCCTCCAAAGAATTTTGAATTTGCGCAAAGTCAAACGGTCTGCTGCAACCCAAACCCTTTTAGCGATTAATATCCGTATCTTAAACATACCAACTTTTGACCCTTGTGTGACAGGTTATGTAAACTTGATTAAGTGGGAGAATGTGACAGATGCAATACCATGATTTCAGGAGCAATAGTAAACCCAGCAATCATTTCTACGGCATTACCAACTATCAAGGGGAATCCATGCCGTACTCAAGCTTCAGAACGAATAGTCAAAGAAGCATTTTCTGCTGTAAACGGATCATACAGAAGAGATGGGTTAAAAAGAAATAGCCTGGAATCACGAAACCTCAAGCCAGTTTTTAACACCAAACGTGATTACTGTTTACTGTAATTCCGAAGATTTTTTGATTTTTCTTGATTTAATTCTTAAGAAGCTGTAATATGTTCCCAAGGTTTTTTTTTTCTTTCTGTAACCATTTAGTATATGTCCTCTCATTCCAATAAACATTTAAAAGTACTAAAGGCCTGTTTCACTTAAACAAAAATCCCTTTGACATTTTACCATTATAAAGCTTAAATACCAAAACTTCATCCCCCTTGCAAAGAGCTTAACATAAAATTTATTATTTTTATTTTCTCCTTAATTAATGTACCTCAGAACATCTTTTCCGTAGATAGGTTTTAAGATTCTTAAAAAAAAAAAAAAAATTCAATCAACTTCGACTTTTTGCTATAAAAAAGCTCAAATACCTAAACTTCATCCTCCTTGTGGCAGTATTGGCCGACCAAACGGTATAGTGGTTAGCGTGCTGGCTTCTAGACCGCGAGGTTGCGGGTTCGAGTCCCGTGTAGGCATGGGTGTTTGTAAATGTATGTTGGTTTGTTAAATGACGAAATGTTTCGGCGCATTATAGCCCTCGTGTTGCTGACGGCGCCAGATAATCTGAATACAACCAACCAACCTTGTGGCAGTATTGAACTTAAAATTTAATTTTTTTAATTATTTTCCATGTATCTATATACCATAGAACATCTTTTTCCCATAGGTCGGATTTGAAATTCTGATTATTTTTTTTTCGATCCACCCTACTGCTTATCCTGTGCACCTCTCTTTGTACTAAATAATCCAGAAATGTAATGTTTCATTTTGTCGATTTGTATTATTCCAGATCAACCCAATCCCTATCTCGATCCCAATGTATGTATGGAGGACATTCATTTCAAGTGCGACGACGGTCGGTGCGTACCTCGGGTGGCCGAATGTGATGGTTACGAAGACTGCCATTTAGGATTCGACGAAATATGTGAGTGTTCCTTCTTAATTACTTAAAAATGTGAACAGTAGGAGTGATCATACTTCATTGCTAATTAGTGAATACTCATTCTTATACTTTAAATCTTCACAAAATTTGATGCTTTTGGCACCAGGAAAAAATGAATAATAATAAAAAACAAACTATAATAAATAAAAAAAAATCTTTTTTTTTTAAGCAGTAAAAAATTTCGCCACGGATGCTTTGTAAACTATAATTCTATGACAGATATTCTAAACTTTATTCCATTCTAATTTTACTTTATATTTTTTCCCTCTCAACCTGCCAAATTGTTATACCATCTGTCATATAAGCCCTTAAAATACCACATTTTCATTAAGAGGATGACCTAGAAAGAACCATTCCCTATACTCGCTATGTTACAATCTTATAGCCCCATTAGAAACTAGTTTCTATAAAAACCCTGACATTTGGTGAGTAGGCACGAAAAAGATTACTTAATGAAATGACATAAAGAGTTTTCATTCAATGTCTAGCTATTAGAATTGAAAAAATAGCAAAAGACAAAACCAGGTGGAACTCCTATATGAGTATTAACTTAAGAATTTGAAATATAAAAGGAAATATATTAGACCTTGTTTTCGAGTTTTTAATTTATGTCATTTCATTAAGGGATCATTTTGGAACGTTCTCACACAATTTCAAGGTTTATACATAGTAGTTTCTAAACACACTGGGCTAAAATTTTTTAATAATTTAGACACGTGACTAATGGTTTTAGAGTATTTTTATGCTGCATCGAATGAAAAAAAAAAAAAGCAAGACGATATAACTAATCTAAAAAAAAGTTACAGTCCTTTTTACTTTCAATTACCCATATGTATATATACTTAGGATAATGAAAGTATAGCATTTGGACAATTTTTGTTTAATTTTTGTATATATTTTTTTTATTTTTCTGCATTTGTCCACGTTTTGGAACATTCTGATTTCAAAAAAGTGATCAAGAAAAAATGTCTATCTGTGTGTGTGTATCTGTGTCAGTGGTCAGTATTACTCCCGAACAAATTGACCAACGATGTTTAAATTGGTATGAGGGTTAGTGGCGGCCATGGGACCTACCAATAAGGTTTTCATCAAAATCGCGCATGCCCATAAGGTAGCTGCCATTGAAAAATATCATGTTTTTCAATGATTGCTAAAAAACGGCTCTAACGATTTTGATAAAAATCTGGTAATGCCTCTTAAGGTGTTCTAAGCATCCCCATCTCGAAATTCCCATAAAAATGCTTTAACTGCGTAAAAAGTTGAAAAATGAATGCCTTCAACACAGAGTTCTCTTTCCTTGAGCAATTGAGTATACCTCATTGACGATCATTTTTTTCTTCTCCTCTTGGTTTCGCTTATAATAAAAGATAATATAAGGATTATTGAAAAGTATATCGCCAAAATAACCATTTTTGCAATTTTTTTTTTTAATACCCAGACAAGAATTATTGCAAAAAATATCGCCAAATGGCCACTTATTCTAAATGAGGGATGAAAATATACAAACGGTATGACACAAATCTACGTCAGCATTATAGTGTAATTGAAAGTTGTGCGATGTTCCACACCGATAGATACAAATGAAAACACATGTAAAAACTGAGGAAAGATAAAATACGACATAAAAAAAAATGGTTCGTTCATGAACCTTAGAAAAAATGTTTTATTTGTCATGAGAATAAAGAAACAAGAGTCCATAAAAATATTTAGCATAGAAGGCTGTTTTTGAGGGGTTGGGGAGGGGGGGGGGGTGAAGGGTGTTTTATAAACTGAAAATTGAAACTCGATATAACCTGGGAAAGTGACACATGTGTGTGGAGTATTTTTTGACGCTGAATCGAATAAAAAAAAGCAAGATGATGTTACTATCCAATCAAAAGTTACAGTCCATTTTATAATCGTAAATACATGTAACATAAAAATACAAATAATGAATAAAAACTGTGTACAATCAAAATTCAATAGAAAGAGTACGAGTTAGGAATAAAATAACTAAATAATGGTGAATAATTTAAATAGTAAGTAAACAAAAGCATAAGAGATCAAGAATAAGTAATGAAATAATGTACACATTTATGGTATATCACTTGAATTTACGCAAGTCAAAATGACTAACTTTTTGTAGGATAGTTATATCGTCTTGCTTTTTTTCATTCGATTCAGCGTCGAAAAATACTCTACACACATGTGTCGCATGCGGGTTATACCAAAATTAGTTTTCAGTTTACCCCCCTCCCCCCTTCCTTCACCTAAAAAAACACCCTTCTATGCTAGATATGTTTAGGACTCTTTTGTTTCTTTATTCGAATGAAAAATGGAACGTTTTTTCCAAGTTTCCTGAAAGGATCAATTTTTTAATTCTCTATGTTTTAATTTTCCTTTCCTTGGTCGACCAAACGGTATAGTGGTTAGCGTGCTAGCTTCTAGACCGCGAGGTTGCGGGTTCGAGTCCCGTGTTGGCATGGGTGTTTGTAAATGTATGTTGGCTTGTCTAATGACGAATGTTTCGGCGCATTATAGCCCTCGTGTTGCTGACGGCGCCAGGTAATCTGAAAACAACCAACCAACCTTTCCTTGGTTTTTATACGATTTTTCATTTATGACGACTGTAACCCTTTTTAGCTAAGCTACATCGTCTTGCTTTTTTTCATTCGATTCAGCATAAAAAATATTCGAAAACATCAATCATCCATCACTGGTTCGTTCTCAATTGTGACAGAGCCTCTCGAACAGCAATATCCAGATTAGCAGGGCCGACCAAACGGTATAGTGGTTAGCGTGCTAGCTTCTAGACCGCGACGTTGCGGGTTCCGAGTCCCGTGTTAGGCATGGGTGTTTGTAAATGTATGTTGGCTTGTCTAATGACGAATGTTTCGGCGCATTATAGCCCTCGTGTTGCTGACGGCGCCAGATAACCTGAAAACAACCAACCAGATTAGCAGGCGGTCACACTAAAAGTGTCTCGTTTTTCGAGGGCAGGAGGATCTTTGCAGTCTGCTCTAAATGTCAAGCTCAGAAAGTTTCTCCTGAACACTTCCTGAACTGTCTGGGACTTTCTAGAGAGGACTCTTCCCCCCCCCCCCCCTTCCCCTTCTGGTCTTTGACTTGCTTAGGGTCAACGGTCTAATGGACTTTTTCTGACTTCATCAGACAGCTGGAGGATGAATTGTAACAACAATATTAAAGATATTTTCAAATCCATTAATCGTTATATGGATAATTAATTCAATAAAAATGTAGTCAAATGTTAAACAGAAAACTTGATCCTGTCGAAAAAGAGAAGATTAAAATTTGTGTGGCACTGTGTGGCTCCATACCTGTTGATGTACTTACTGTACATAGTTCGGATTTGGAAAGGTTAAAAGTAAACCAAGACTTCTATGCCTAAAAATTATAAATAGATCACAAAAAAATGTAGTTATTAAAACACTTCAGTAAAGTCCAGTAAAATATGTCCTAAATGGAATTTCAATATAATCTGAAAAACCGCAATTTCTTAGAAGTTGATAGTTCCATCGCTATCTTTAAGAAATATACTGTCAGCGTCAAAAGTGAACCTACACCTTCAAATTTCACAAACTCAGCTTCCAAATGTTTACTTAGTAAGTAGGGAAAATGATCATTTTTTGTGAAAAAATTATATATACCCAAAGGTTAATATTACTTCGTAATTTTGATAGCACTAATGGTCGGCCTTTGTTTATCTTCTGCGATAAACTGTAAATGCATCCTCATTGAATAATTAATTTGGTTTCCCTGAACGTGAACACATCTAAATAGTTACAGTCAAATAATATCTTAGGGTAATATCATGAACAGACAATTGACTTTTTATACAATTTTCCTCATTTCTCTCAAGGATTTACCATAATTTTTTCAATCACCCGATGAATTTATGTACTTTCTCACTAATTTCTTTACGACGCGTTTGCATAATTCTCAACAACGTAAAATAAAGTAAAGTTTTAACTTAAATAACCTAAACTTTCAGGAAACTCAATTTACTGAACTCTCAAAACACAATTTAAAAGAAAAATCAAGAAAAAAATGTGTGCTGTACGATCACTTTTGACTTGCAGATTTGTACTATTTTTTATAAATACTTAAGTGGACTATTTACATATTGCAGAATTTGATTTTCTACAGTGATCATTTCGACTTAGTAATTGCCACATGTATTCTACTTAAAAATTTCGAATTTCAATTTAATGTTTCCTTTTTATCTAGGGCCGACTAAACGGTATAGTGGTTAGCGTGCTAGCTTCTAGACCGCGAGGTTGCGGGTTCGAGTCCCGTGTTGGCATGGGTGTTTGTAAATGTATGTTGGCTTGTCTAATGACGAATGTTTCGGCGCATTATAGCCCTCGTGTTGCTGACGGCGCCAGATAATCTGAATACAACCAACCAACCTTTTTATCTAGGAATTTGATTCTAGAAAATGGTGTAAGTTCACTTTTGACTCTGACTGTATATTGATTTCTCGACTTAAAAAAATCTAGATCTTGATTGGTTTTGCTAGTAGCAATATAAGTATAATTTATTAATGACATATTAAATTGTAATACATCTCTTACAGGTGAACCGGATGGCTATGGTAATTATTACTCCAATCCAGTGGAAACTACACTCATGTCCATAAATTAAGGATAATTCAGTTTTTCCCTAATAATTTCTCAGTGGAGTAGCATAGACACTTGAAATTTACTTCAAAGACACATCTTTATACAACAAAACGATAATTAAAACAACTCAGTCGCAGAATGAAATGCAAAGTGTACAGCGGGGCATATGCAAAAGAATGGAGTACCATTAGTGTGCAGTTGTACAGATGCATTTACATTGAAAATCACTCAACACGTGGAGTTGAGTTTTAGTGTGAGGTATGATCTTCCCTGTCATCAATATTTACTTGGCACAGTATTCTCATACTTAACATGAGTGACTTGATGAATTCTAGTGCCTAAATTGCTCGTCCCTCCTTTTGATATGTTTGCAAGTGAGGGAAAGTTCCAAATGCATTAAATCTTTACACAATGAATATCGTAGAAGCGTCCCACACATGTTTGATGAAATTTGGAGTAGAGGAGTGATCTATCTTACTTATAGGGGCGATACTCACATTTTTAATCCTTTATCCAAAGCAAAAGTGGAATAAAATAAACCATAACTATCAATAAACGCGATTTTGAAACGGATATTTCACAATTAAAGACGTGTCTAAATCAAGTTAACGTGATTACAGTAAAAAAGTGGAATTTAATTATTTTTTGGGCTCTTGGGGAGCTTATTAAACAAATTCAACAAATTGAATATAAAGACCAAAACTCTTTTCCCACCAAATCATTATCTTGAACTGGCATTTACCATGAAATATCAAGTTCCCACCTTTCTACAGATCCTCTGATGTCCAATATTACTGATGAGACTGACAAAATTATTTTCAGTAAATAGTATCTGATGTTAAAAAGTCTTTGGGGGCAGTGTGTTGACTTGGTTACATAAGCTCCCCAAGAGACCAAAAGATAATTAAGTTCCCCTTTTTCCCTGTAATTATGTTAACTTGATCTAGACAAGTTTTTAATGGTGATATATCGGTTTCTAAATCGTATTTATTGATACTTATGGCAAATTTTATTCCACTTTTGCTTTGGATAAGCGATTAATAAATATGAATATCGCCCCTATAAGTAAGCCAGGTCACTCCTCTAATCCAAATTTCTTCAAGTATGTGTGGGAAGCTTCAACGATATGAATTCTGTTAAGACTTGGTGTATTAGGAACTTTCCATCACTTACAAACAGTTCAAAAGGTGGGGCGAGCAATTTAGCCACTACAATTCATCAAGTAACTCATGTTAAGTATGAGAATACAGTGCTAAGTAAACACTGATGACAGGGGAGATCATATCTCACAGTAGAAGTCACACTACATGAGTTGAGTGATTTTTAACGTAAATGCATCTGTACAACTGCACACTAATGGTACTCCATTCTTTTGCATATGCACCCGCTGTACACTTTGCATTTCAATTTGCGACTGAGTTATTTTAATTATCATTATGTTGCATAAAGATGTCTCTTTGAAGTGAATTTCAAGTGTCTACCCTGCTCCACTGAGAAGTTATTAGGGAAAAACTGAATTATCCTTAATTTATGGACACGAGTGTACTACAGAGGACATGATCTCGGAAGCATATTCTGAAGTCTCTGAGATTACAACTTCTGCCCCTACTCTCGGATCCATACCAAAGGCGACATCGAAAGAAAGTAGATAATCTGCATTCCTACTTAGCTCTTCATCAATCCCTCCTTATCTTCTCCTGGTGACCACAAAAACTGTGCATTAGGAAGGTTAAAAAAAAAAAAAAAAAAAAGTTTCTAAATGCATGAGGTAAAAAAAAGTTGATACACAACTTGATGAAAAAAAAAACTGTAAAAAAAATAAATAATAATATTTTCCGATCGCGCATTCACCTCAAAGTTTGGAGGAAATACAAACAATAACTATTTTTCTTAAATTTTTAAAATTTCTAAACGTTATATATTTGAAAGGCAATAGTTTGCAGTGAGTAGTGAAAGGGTGGACACTATTCCATACATTTTTAAAAAATATATCAGTAACTAAAAATACTCAAAAGTAAAAAATTTTGTTAAAAAAAAAAAAAAGATTTTTTATAAAATGGATATTAAAGTTATTTTTTACAATTTTTTGTTAAAAATGTTTTATCTACTTCAAAATCACTTCAAAGTTTTGAATAAATAAAAAAAAAGACATTTTTTTCATCAATTTGTAGAATACACCAATAACTAAATTGCCGAGGTACATTAGTTTGTATTGTGTAGAATGAGGAATGAAGTAGATAGAACTTAGAAAAAAATCAAATGAGTAATTATTCATTAATAATCGTTCGTGCATAAAATTTGGTACATTGGTAAAAACTGTGTTGTGGCGGGTTTCAATCTGAGTTTGCCTTTCTCGTGGTGCCTTCTCTTCCTTTGAAGCTTATAAACTTACTTGCTTATTCGTTGGATTACAGCGCAAGTGCCTGTTATTGTGACTGCCATTAATAGTGGCTGGAAATAATCTGGCAGATCAAATTAAACATTGGGAGACCACTACATTGAGATATATGCCTCCTATACTCCAATGAACTATCGCCGACCAAATGGTATAGTGGTTAGCGTGCTAGCTTCTAGACAGCGAAGTTGCGGGTTCGAGTCCCGTGTTAGGCATGGGTGTTTATAAATGTATGTTGGCTTGTCAAATGACGAATGTTTTGGAGCATTATAGCTCTCGTGTTGCTGACGGCGCCAGATAATCTGAAAACAACCAACCAATGAACTACCATTCAGACACCTATTTAAACACTTAGATAGTATTACTACAGGGCCAATATCTTTCAATGAGATCAAAAATTGAAGAGTCATCGATCAAAAATTAAAGAACAATGAAAAATTTCCCTCGACTGATATTTTCCGTGTTGACTCTTCAATTCCTCAAGCTGAGATGAAAGTACTGAGCACAGATTAGTTATATAATGATATTTTTGCAGTGATTAGATTAGGCCAATGACATGGCATCTTGCAAACCCAATGCCCTTTCACACTCCAGATGACTAACGACAGAAAGCAGAGTACTTAGAGTATATGCGAGTGAATGTAAACCATCGGATGAACTCAAACAAGTAGTATTCTTTATTTTATATTGTTACATGCCACATTGATTTCGAATTTAAAAATAAAGTTAATTTTCTGAAGGACCTAAGAACATATGAGACATTTAGATTGTCTCGATACCTCCCTGAATATTTACTGGATGTTTTAAACTCAGTTATTGAACGAAATGCTTCCTTACCTCACCCAAAAAATTTGATTTCGGCAATGATTTTGTACGAAAACTGAGATGTAAGAGAACTGAGGCGTCGGTTTCTGAAATCTCGAAAACTTTAATAGAGAAAAACAATCTGGCATTTCAAGGCAACCAAACTTAACTTTATTGCCACTGACTACGTGTACATAATTAATTGGAATGCTTGTAATAGGACTCCTCCTTTGTTAAGAGTAATGAGTAATAAACGAATATTAGAAAAGAGTGGCGCATCCGAGGTAGCACAGCTGTATTGGAGGAAATAGGGGAAGATTGGAAGATCGGCCGAGCATAGTTAGAAAATACACGATTTTTCAACAAAAAAAACAAGTCAAAACTAACACATAGTTTTGTTTCTCATAAATACAATATCCCAAGTTTAAAACTGCGCATCGGCGTATCAAAACCTCTTCTATATTTTATTCAAAATTGTGAGAGATTGGCTAATATTGTTCCCAACAACCGATTCACAACGTTCTACATCGGGATTGGCCTATGTCTTGCAAAATTGGTCAGCGTTTCTGTGCTACTAGGGACCATTGAAACCAGACTTCAAATCATTTCCTTGTCACTTACAAGCTGTTGAACGCTTATGTAGAGAGACAAGACAAAAAGTGGGTGGCGCTGACGCAAAAGACGTTAGGACAATATATATATATATATATATATATATATATATATATATATATATATTAAAGATTCATAACGCCCGACTTTTCTACAAAAGTTTCCTTCCAAGTGCATAACTGGGATAGATAGCTCGAGAAAAAAGTAAACTAAATGAATAATAGCATGTTTAAAAAAAAAAAAAAAATGTAAGAATAAATAACAATCGTACCCATTTTAAAGAAAAATCATTACTTCTTACAAAAAATGTCACTTTTGAATATTTTTAATTATTAATATATGTTTTAAAATAGCGTAAACTAATGTTTTTTCGTGTTATACCAAACTATCGCCTTTCAAATATATAACGCTTAGAAATTAAAAAAGTTTATGAAAAATAGTTATTTTTTGTATTTTCTTCCAACTTTGAGGTAAATGCGCGATCGGAAGATATTATTTTTTTTTTTTCAAATTTTTTTTACAGTTTTTCTTATCAAGTAGTGTATCAACTGTTTTTACCTCATGCGTTTCAAAATCAAATAATTTTTTTTTCGAACCACCCTACTGTGCATGTTCCATTAGCACATCAAACACATGATGCACCAACAACTACCTTAAAATGGGGTGAATCGGAACACTTTTCAACTTTCATAGTAAAAATCGGTTGTAATAAAATCGTTAAGGAACATATTTTTAACTTTGAAACTTGGGTCTTACCTTCTTCTTTGTGGATCAACTCAAAAAATGTTGAAAAAACTAGGACTTTAATTTATTTTCAATTTTTTTCATGGTGTTCCGATTCACCCCGCAGAAAGGGGTGAATCGGAACACTCATTACAATTTATGTCTGATCTTATTTAAACGTTTACAGGGTGACAAAAAAAAAAGTAATAATGCATTGTGGTGAATAGGAACACAAAATTATCATAAAAAATCAATTAATATGACGTATAAAATTTGTGTTTGTCAATTATTGTCAAAACAAATCATATGTTTGAAAGCGTATCAACTCTTCTCCTATAACTAATCCAAGTAGACTTACAAATTAATATTTTTTAATGTACTTTGTGTTTGCTTGGCGTATGACTGCAAATTCCTTTAAATATCTTGTGAAAGAAGAAAAGTACCCTCATTTGTGTCAGAAAATCTCTTCGTTCATGGGCGCTTTTTGTAAAACACACTTATATAGCAATAATCTTGTGGGTGTAAAACTTTGCTCACATGAGTCTTCATACATTTTCCCATATCACTTAAAGATAACAAAGTCATTTAGAGAAAAATACATTGGAACAATCGGGTTTTCTGCCATGCGGAAACTAGGTTCCTCTTCTGACATTTATTCAAGCCTGCAATCTTGATTACTGTCTTGAAGGGAGTAATTAGACTCTTCTTCGGTCTTTGAATCTTGTATGGAATATAATCTTGCCAAAAACAGCTTTTTAATATCACTTTTCAAGTGCTCCGATTCAACCCGCAAATTTTAAAATCGAGACGAGGCAAAATATAAAAATTCATAAAATAAAATTCATAAAACAAAAGTTAAATTAAGTATGGCATGCTGTTGTGGATGTTTATACTTATCTAAAAATATATTAATTAAGTCTATAGCTGGTATATGTTATTAATTACGGGATAAGTTTTAGAGGGTTTAAATCCCATTTGACTGTATGCACGCTGTTTCAGAGTTTTTTTTTTAAAAAAAGGAGAGTGTTGAAAACCACACAAAACTTGTTCCAAGATTCCAAAAATGTTAGCCACAAAAAAAAAAAAAAAAAAAATACATAATTAATAAAACTGCTTTGTTAAAATAATAATTTCTTTGTAATTTCATGAAGTTTCGTTCCGATTCAATCCCCTGTTCCTATTCACCCCATTTTACGGTACTACCACTTCTCTACCACATGATTAGTGGTTCATATCAGCACTCGACACAACCAACAAGAAATTAAGAACAGAGAAGAGATCATAACCAATACCAAGTGGTATAGTGGTTAGCATGCTAGTTTCTAGACAGTAAGGTTGCGTGTTCGAGTCCCATGTAAGGCATGGGTGTTTGTAATTGTATGTTGGCATGACGAATGTTTCGGCGCATTACTGCCCTCGTGTTGCTGACGGTGCCAGATAATCTGAAAACAGCCAATATCCAATACCAATCTCAACCAACAAGACCTCATGGTTATAGAAGACCTTACCAGCAAAATACTCCGCCAACTGGACCTTATGATTCAAGACAACACCCTTGGCAACACCAAACACCAAGCTCAGTTCCTACAAGATATACCCACTTATCCTTAATAGTCTTCGTGTGAGTTAATTATTCGCTCAACTACATCTGGAACTCGATATCTTGCAGTTACTCATCGTGTTTATCTAGACCATGACTATTATTATGGGTATTAGGATGACGACGGCCGGTTTGTCGTGTTGCAAACATCGATATAGATAAACAACTGGATAGACTGCTTAACGCTGGGAAAATGAAGCCGTTGCCAGATGCAATTGGTGGGATTAAAAATACGGATTGCCGAGCATTGAAAATAAAATTTTGGGTTGTACACAGCAGAAATGTCAATAGTAGACCTTAATTAATAATAATGTGCAAACAAATATATACTCTAACACTTTACAAGGTTTTTCGCATTCCCATCCAACTATAAAAGTGAACTGTGATTGGTTAATCTTCCCACCAGCTACGCAAAGCTTCGCAATCCCCGACTCGTTTTTCTCTTTTCATTGACAATGGAACAGTCTATCCAATTGATTATCTATATCGATAGTTGCGAACCAATGAAAGAGATCGAAACCCTTATTGGGAACCACCCAATAGTGGTCCAAGAAATGAACATACCACTAGAAATCCATTGTATGTAACTCCCACACCTATAGTCTTCACAGGACAACTGAAAGTTCCTTGTTGGGTGTTTGGCATTGGTGTTTGGTAGACAATTGCCATATCCGATGCGGATCGGAGCGATTTGTGAGAAACTTGCAAAATTGGTTTCAGCTGCTGCGTTTCAAGCCAAGTTGTTTCAGGTGAAATGACGTCATATTCGCATTAATCCAAATGTGTCGTTTTTCCCTCCAAAACTAACAAGTAATCTTTGGTTGCAAATAAAAAAAAAAAAGAAGGAAAGAAAAAGCGCAGTGAGTAGACATTTTTGTGTTTGACTTTTTCGAAACATTTAGAAATGAATAAAAAAAAATAATTAAAAAATGAGAGAATAATTTATTGGATCATGGGTGGTTTTGATAGCTACTTGAGATTTTTTGGAAGAAAATAATATCGTACTGTAAACCTACATAGGCTTTATTTCTTAGATAACCAGGGGTTTGCAGTGCATCTGTAGTAAACATACTTCAAATACAAAGTAAACAGTTCATTTCGTTTTGTTTACGGAATATTTTTGGTTATTTTTGACTGCCGTAATTTCAGAAAGTATCGAAAAACCAGTATTAACACAGATAACCTTGCTACGTATAAACTTTTATTAGATGAAATGAAAATTAATCAGTCGGTTTCCTTTTGTTAGAGGTTGCATATTTTTTTTGGTTGTGTTAAGCATCGTGGACGTTACAAGCGGCGAGCGGTGAAAGACTTTCAACAGACCGAGGGCGTAATAAAACGGTGCGAGTTGTTCTGACTACGATGTGAGTGAAGTCGGTATTTTCTATCAATTCCTAACGTGACGTCATCCAGCGAACTGACTGAGCGCTTCATTTTGAGTGATTATACTATACTATAATAATGGTTTTATGGTGGAGCCAGCCCGGAGGCACTGTTCCACCTATCGAAATGGAGCCCGAAGGGCGGTAATTCAGTGGGGTAAATATGAATGGCACATTAAACAATTAAATAAAAAAGTGGACGGACGGGACAAAAACAAACATACAATACAAAAAATGCACATAATAAGAAGCGGTTAAATATTTTTTTTTCTTTTTTTTTTTTTTTTTTTTCTTCCGAAACTGGGAAAAAACTATGTACAGTAAAATGAGTCAAAAGCTATGAAAACAAGCTGTATAAGTAAAAAGGGCAATAAAATACGCAGCGCAGGTTAAATAATTTAAACTCCAGGTAACTGGGGAATAACTATGTACAAGAGCAAATTAAAAAAGTCTAACTAATTAATTGAATTTTTTGGCTAGAGTGGCATCTGACAAGCAGAATGCAGCGTACGGGCGGTACTCTGCATCTTCCTTTACTATCACATACAGTCATTCAGGGTAACTTTGAGCCATAGGGTATAACTTTGCGCCACCTCCTAGTTTTCGGTATTTTTGGTTTTAAAGAGCTGTTAATGATCCACTGCTGCAAAATGCTGGCAAGATTGTGAAATTAGATTTTTGCTCTATAGTTTAGAATATGAATTGGCAAAATAGTACATAATTTATTTGGCCATTCAATTGCTTTTCTGAAGTACTGTTTGCAAGTTCCATTTAAATGCTTATTTGAAGTTGATGTAAATCAATTAATTTATGCAAGTAAGCATCAACTTACCACTTTATCAGTTATATAATTTTCTGGAAATAGTGAAATTGTTAGTAGCTGATGGTTATTTATTTACTAATATTTGGTAAAAAACTAAGGTACTACCATTTTACCACATATTCAGTGTAACTTTGAGCCGGTTCAAAGTTAGGCTGATGGACAGTGTGTAATGCATACACTGCTCATATAATTCATATTTTATTCCAATTTATTTTTGGTTTTGCTTTTAAATACATTTATATACATACAAATGCAATTTACTTTATACAATCTTCCTTTGTATGCGAAATCCGATAAAATGAAAATATTGAGAGTGAATTCAAGAAGTACCTAAACATATTAGAAACAATGATCTAGCAGTCATTCCCAGAACTAAAAAAAAATCTGCCTGCCTGTGATGGCCTTTTAAAAGCGTTTCATTTGAGGAAGTGAAAAATTTCTATGCAAAAAAATAAATGGTAAAGGAACATGGACATGAGGGGATCGTCCAAAGTCCTCTACTATATGAACTCTTGGTAGACAGCAAGAGTATAAGTCCTAAACCAGATGATCCACCTGATGGCTGTGTGGCTAGAGCTCAGGCCCCGCATGCCAAAGGTGCCGGGTTCAAATCCCTGGGTTAGTCATGGAAGTTCGTTGTAGTTCGGATTCCACGTTAAGCTGTAGGTCGTTCAGCGTATAAACCAACCAACCTGAACTAGATGGTGCAGATGACAGTGTATATGCAACACTATCATTTTCGGAGAAGGTGAAAGTTGGAGAATAAGGACATGATAGAGTTTTATACTGCTGAAATTGTTATGGAGAATGTTACTGAAAAATCAGAGATTGTTCAAGTGGTGGCTGTTGAACACATCAATGAGAAAGGAATTTTATACACAAAGCATGCAAGTGTTTTAGATTTTGGTTATGGCATATGTAAAGTTTACGACCACATAATTATTCAATAAGATGGAGAAACGTACCCAGATCAAATTGACTTAAAAGACAACGTGATATTTGGTGGTTCATGAAGAAATCTGGTGCATATTGGAGATCGCCCAATATCATTGGTGATCTGTGGTATGAAAAATTATGAGTGTTTAAAAAAATTATCTCCAGAAATTATTATTCCAGCTAGAAGACGAGATGTTTTCCAGATCAATAATTCTTTCTTTGATGTAAAACTATTAAACTGAGGAATGAAAAAGTGGAATTTTATGAAGTTGGAACTTTATTTTTATACTGTCATACTATTTCTAACATTAAGAATATAATATTCGTATTTGTGCCACATTGTGACTTGCAAACACCATAGTACTTAACTAATTGCATAAGGGCGGCCTATCAGTTTTATTATTTTCTATTTATCTTTTCAATTTTTAATTGATAAAATGAGTTTATATTTAAGTGAATGAACTGAAGATTTTTTTCACTATATTTGTATGTTTAAACTGAACAATAAATAGGTTTTTTTGCAATATATTCATGTGATTCATCATCCATTGTTCCGACCTAATATATTTTTTGTAGTATTATTTAAAATATGTAAACTTTAGGATGTTGAAAACTGCAGCTGATGATGTTTCAAATATTTAGAAACTTAATTTTACTAGTTCAAATATTGAATAGTCCTAGACTGAATAAAAAAAAAGGTATTTTATATGAAACTTCTGATAGTGGTTCAAAGTTACCCTAAATGCCAGGGTAACTTTGCACCGGGTTATTTTCCTATTATTTGGTGCTTTCATCATCAACATTTACTAATTTATGTAAATTAAAATATAATTTAGCGTTTATTCTTCCATTTTATGTCATTAAGTCTGAAAATTCTATAAAAACATAAGTAGGGAAGAAGAAAATATTGAAAATGTGGTTCAATGTTACCCTGAATGACTGTAGTCGAAACAGTTGCTAATCACAGGGTCAGCTTTAAGAGCCTTCCTAAAGAAAGTAATATTTAAACTAGCTAAGTGTTCAGCCACTGTTGGTACTCTTAAATCCCTGTGGATAAGGTCGTTCCTAACAAATCTAGAGGCGTCTACAATACCTCTCAGAACTTTATTTTGTATTTTCTGCAGCTTAACTGCATCTCTAGCATTTGTGTGTGTTCCATGCAGGTGCAGCGTAAGTGAGAATTGGTCTGATGGTACTCAAGTATATACTCCTCTTGTAATTGAGGGAAAGCGAAGAATTTTTTCCTAGAATAGGCCAAAGTCTGTTTAAAACAGCACAGGATTTGTTGTTTACTTTCTTGACATGGTCGGACCAAGTGAGAGTGTTATTGATAGTGACACCAAGGTATTTAGCACTTTGGACGATGGGGATAGTTTCTCCAAAAGGGTGACTGAGTTATTAAGACCTTTAAGCTTATTTTTAGCCTTAATGCAGAGAATTTGGGATTTGTTAGCATTGATGGAAACTTTCCATCTGGCACACCATTCCTCAATGTGAACAGTTTTGTTTTGGAGATTATTCAAGGTCTGCTGAGGTCTGATAGAAGTTGTGACAATTGCAGTATCGTCTGCATAAAATGCAGTGAGGCAATGTCTATCGTCATGAAAAGTAGGGAAATCTGATGTATAAAGATTGTAGAGTGTTGGGCCCAGGATACTCCCCTGGGGTACACCGGCCCTAATAACTCTGTGATTTGAAATAGCTTTACCCACCCTGACCCTGAACAGTCTGTTTTCCAGGTAGCTAGAAATAAGGTGAATAATATCATGTGGAAACTTCAAAGTGATAAGTTTATAGAGCAGCCCCCAATGATACACTCGATCGAACGCTTTTGAGACGTCGAGCATAAGCATTGCTGAGCTCTCTTTTCTGTGTCTAGCAGATCCAATAAATTCTAAGATTCTGACAAGCTGGCCAGTAGTCGATCGATTATGCATAAATCCGAACTGTTCAGCTGGGATGTGAATTAAGAGGGGAAAAAGTCTGTTGGATATTAATCTCTCATAGATTTTCCCTAAACAGGGCAGCAGGCTGATGGGTCTGTGACTTGTAGGATCAACTGGATCTTTGCCAGGTTTGTGTATCAGGACAATGAGAGCCTCTTTCCAAATGGGAGGAAAGTAGCTGAATTTGAGACTAGCATTGTATATGTTTGTCAAAATCTGGACACAGTTGGATGGGATGCCTTTAATCATACGATTGGAAATTTTGTCGATTCCAGGGGACTTCCTAATTTTTAATTTCCCAATAGTATCAGTGACTTCCTGAATATTAGTTTGTTGGATTGAATTGAGGAAGGGCCGTTGCCTCCAAATATTGATTGTGTTAATGACATGACTTTCAAAACCTTGGTCATTGGGGGAGGTGTTGTTCTGGAACTGCTGTTCCAAAGAATTAGCGAAGGTTTCAGCTTTGTCTGATTCAGTGAAAACAAGGCCATTGATACTTTGGAGTGGGGTCTGGATTGCCTTTTCCCTTTTGAGGGCTCTAGTCATCCTCCAAATGGAGTTGTCTTCAAATTACAGCGTGGCCAGCCTTTCCTGCCACCTGGACTCCCTATTTGCTTTGGTGTAGACACTGATACATCTTTTGAGGGCATTTATTTCCCTTTTGAGAACTGGGTCTAAGTTCCTCTGCCATTTCTTACGCAGCCTGTTTCTATGCTTAATGAGATCTCTAATTTCAGTGGGGAGGCTCATATAATTATTAATGAAAGGCTTTTCTATAGTTGCATCTTTGTGAGCAGTGTGGAGGTTTTGATTGAGTTCCAAAATAGCAGTGTCTATGTCAGAAGTGGTATTGAGTTCCGTTTGTGTAAAAGTTTTAGTAGCTAAAGTGTTATAATATAGATTCCAGTCTGTTTTTGAGATTGTACCAGGATCTGGGTTGGGATGTTTGGCGACTCTAGCAATGACTGGTAAGTGATCTGATGAAAGATCGTTGATAACTTCAGGACTAGAGACCAGATCTGTGTTTGTAACTATGATGTCTAGTATATCTGGAAGGTATCCCATAACAGAGTAGTGTGTAGGTCTGTTGGGAGCCAGAACTCTAACATTGTTGACACCTATGATTTTGTTGAGAATTTGCCCATTCCTATTACTAGCTCTGCAGCCCCAGTTTTTGCTCTTAGCGTTAAAATCGCCACAAGCAATGGTTGGAACATTTTTAGGGATAAGGAAATCGAGCAGCTCCTTGGAAAGGGTGTTGCGAGGTGGATTATAGATTGCAGAAAAGTGGGTAATTTTCCCTCTAACCTCAAGAATGACATTTGTCTCCTCGATGTTATCTGCATTATTCGAGCGAAAGAGAGAGGTGGAAAGAGAGGTTTTAGCAAACACTGCACTACCGCCGCCCCGGTGGTGCAGTCTGTCTGCACGGAAAGTATTATAGTTTGGAATTTTCAGAGAGTTGCATGGTTTAGCATGCGTCTCTGTAACCAGACAAATATCTATGTTGTGAGAGAATAAGAAATCTTTTAGTTCTTCAATCTTGCCAATAAGATTGTTAGCGTTCCAGACCGCTATGGAAATTGGAGCAAAGCTTTGTGTTCTACTGGACATGATTATTGTTAAAGGTAGGCTTATTTGGTTGTGAGTTTTTGAACTCCCTAAGTAAATCTATTAATCCGGACTCTTTGATCCATTTGACCAGGCCAGATAGTTCCTCATGAAGGATCTTAGCTTCATTTTTTGTGTTATTTTCCTCCAGTTTGTCAATTTGGAGAATGTGAAGCTCTTGGTTTACAGTTTGAAAAGACGAACTGTCTTGTCTAATTACATTAGTAATGTTTGGGGGTTTATGCCAAGCATTAGTGGTGTCAGTAATAGTGGAATTTGTATACACCCTTCCCTGTGTGTTGTTTACTTGTGGTATCGTCTGAGTGTTGTTGGAGGGTCTAGGATTGCCTCTATTGGCAGGCTCTGATGGCCTCATGGGACACCCAATCCAGTTTGCAGTGTGTTTATCGCCGCAATTTGCACATTTTGGATCTCCTACATGTGTGCATTGTTTAGTGTGGTGGTTCCCTGCGCATTTGGCGCATCTAGAAGGCTTTCTGCAGCCGATCTGACTGTGAAAGTACTGTTGACAATTGTGACACATGGTCACCCCTCCTCTACCTTTATAAGATTCTACTGTGATTTTAAGATTCATAATACATTTGAGGTTATGAATATCTCTACCCTTGTCTGTTCGAGAGAGTGTAACAAGGAAGAGAGGCAGCTTAGTTACATTACCATCTCGCCTTCTAGTGAGCTGGCTAACACTTTCTACTGGAAATGAATTTACTAAAAGTGCGTCTTTCAGATCGTCAATGTCTGTGTCAACAGGGAGTGACCTAATAATAACTTTGACTTTTTTGTCAGATGGCAAAACAAAAGAATAGTAAGCTATATTATTTAGTGTAAGGAGTTTGGTTATATGTCTGTGTTGTTCATCTGAAGTTGCCTTAATTTGGAACTTACTGCTACTCACAAGGGTAAGAATAAAACACTCGATTTTATTAAGGGCAAGCTGTTGGTTGACATATTTCCAATTTATCTTATCATCGTCTATATAAATAGGAGTTCTACATGTCGTTTTCCTTGGTTGCTGGAACGTAGCACCTGTGTTATTGTCAGTGTTTGTGTCTGCAGCAATGTCCTGCGTTGGAGGGAGTGGCTCCGAGGAGCTCATTTCTGATTGGTCGTGTAACTCCTCCCCCTGAAATTCAGGTTGGGACTGAGTTTGTTTATATTGCTCTGAGACTTGGCACAGTGTGGTTGCCTCAATAGAGCTAATTTCAGTGTCATTTTTGTTTGCATTTTGAGGTATATATGTGTCCTCAATTAGATCAGTATGAGCGGAGCTAGAGCTAGGCTCAGAAGGGTCATGAGGGGGGGTGTCAATGTTTTGTTTATCAATAGGCTCTGTGTTGATTATAACAGTTTTTAGCTTATTTGGTTTGTGTGTTTTACGCTTAGAGGTTTTATTAAAATTACCATCCCTGTTTATTTCCTCTTTTCTAAACTGGGTGTTATTCCTCGTGGTAGAGGGTTTGTTAATGTTGGAATCCTCATTTTCACTATCCAATTCAGTTGTGGAATCATTTTCCAAATTTGCCATTTCATTCTGAGTTAGGAAGAGTGTTTTATTTTCAGCAGGGGGGTTATCTTTTAACCTTAAAAAGAATACAATTTGCTTTAATAGGTCAGTAAGCTTAACTAGAGATGGTTTCTCAATATCTAATGTGCTGATAGTTGCAGCAAAATCAATAAATGCCTGGTCAACAGGTCTTTTAACTCTATCATCAAAGTAACAATTAAAATTATCCATAACCGCGCAGGGTGGGAAAAAATTAAATTACAATTAACTAACAGGTTAGCCTAACAGCGCAGAAGGAATCCTTTGCCTGCAAAAAAGTTGTGGGACCAGGATAAAACCTAGATCCTACCCAATCCTTTTTCAAATGAAATGGGAGGATGGCAGTTGCCTAACCTAAGCTACGGACGATGCCGCGCTTTAGAGTTCAACACAACTGCCGGAATCCGTGGATTTCAGGTATGGGCTAACTTAACCTATCTTCAACAGCAGCAGAAATCGTCAGTTCATCAGCGAGCACCAGTAGGGAATTCAGTTGAGTAGCAGCCGGGAACGATGAATCAGTAGGATCACGAGTTGACTTCTCAGGACCATGGACGGGTATCGGATCGAAGGTTGGAGGCACACACGATTGAGTGATTATCACATACAAGATGAAGTATCTAAAACAAAAATTGTTTAATAGTGGTGAGATTATCACAAAACATCACATAAACATACTTTTTTTTTAGAAAATAATATAAAATACGGTTTACAGTAAATCAAAAAAGTTTTATATTTGAATTATAATTTGAGATGTTACTTTATTGTTTTTAAAAAAAACATATGTTTATGTGATGTTTTGTGATAATCTCACCATTATTAAACATGTACAGTAATTGGTCACTGATGCGTGTGAGTATCGGACAGTATATAGATAATCCTCCCAATTTTTCTTCCCATGTCTTCCTATTTTAATTGGAATGAAAAAACAATTTGATATAAAGTAATCTTTCCTCAAGGTATACAAATACCTTTTGATTCAAAAGTATACCCTTTATTATTGTTGGTCTAAAAGTCATAATTAGTTGAAAATACAATAATAAAAAAACCCAGAAAACATTTTGTGTCTGTCTTTCAACTATGTAGAAGCCAAATATTTAAATTTATGTATCGACTGGACGAATATTTTAGGAAATTTAGAATAAGTTTTTCATAAATTTTCTAAAGTTGAGTCTAGGAATCGTTGCAGAAACCAAAACTTAAATACGTTTTCGATAAATTTTTTTAATTGATCTCTAAAATTAAATTATTCAATTACCACTGATTTTAGAAAACATCTACCTCAAGTTTTTTTAATGAACATTTGCTTAAATTTCTTTCAGCTCATTTAGGGCAAAACCAGGAGATCACTACGCAATCCCTGCCCACCATTACTACAACTTCGGCAAGGGAAGGGACTCTTGTCGATGCCTTGACGAAAAGGAAACTCATCGATTGGTTCGTGGGAAGAAGGAAGAACGGAACAGTGACCAACAAGTGGGGTCATGACCTCCCAAGGATCGCCATCGCCCTCTTCCTGGCCGAAAAGGAATTCTTCGTGCCCGGGAACCGAACCATGGAGGAGATGAACTACGAGATGACCATACAGCTCCTCTCACAGATGGCCAGGTCAGTTTGTTTCGATCTCGAAATTCCATTGGCAAATGAATGTGTTATTTGAGGCACATATTTAAATGTGCCTCAAATTACAGGTACGACCATAGGGCAGATATTGCAGAAAATAACCATAGTTTAATAAGACACTTTCTATTGACGTCTACACTAAGTTTAAAAAAATCAACAGACTGGAAATGGATAACTTTGCAGGCCGTACGAGGTATTGGAGGTTTCTATTTATTTAAGAAACTTTATTTGTCAAGTTTTTCTGGATTTTCCAAACTTGTTCGTAAGTGATTAAAAGGTCTTCCAAATAGCGTCCAAAAACATCTACCAACCAGGTTTACTGACATGCGATGACATTATGCATCATTGTGCCTTATACTGTCCAGGGAAAAATTACGCTATTTGTTGCAATAAGAATCATCCCTCGAATTTGCATGAATTCTGTAGTGTGGTATTTACCAAGCAATGAAGGGTCCGTTATTTGCTCTTGGCATGATGTAATGTATTCTTGTTAATTCATTAATTAGGGTTCAACATGGAAACAGTACGTGACCGTCTGTTCTATATTTTGAATGTGTAATTATTTTAGCCTCACTTACCTGAATATTTACCTGATGATATTCTGTTTAGTAAAACAGTGTTCAGTGCTGACCGCAGTAAAACGCTCCCCACGTGTGAATAGTAATTCCCAGGTATTCTAGTAATTGTCTAAGCCTTACATCCACCACTTTCTCTTCTCTCCTCACTTAAAAAGTTCTTTTTTTATACTACACCTGGCTTCTTGGTCTTGCATCGGAGACCCGTTATTGGTGTACAGATCCCAGGTATTGGCGCTTAGCTCGCGGAACTCTTTATTGCTATGCAAAACCAATCTCGCTTTGCTCACTGAAAAGTTCATTGAAACGTAAGGACAGACTCGCTTCACTCGTTGAAAGGTTCATTGCTGGGCAAGCATATGCTAGCATTACTAGCTAAAAGATTATTTTCTACGTAAACCTTAAAAGTTGGAACCCAATCCCCTGTCAAACAACACGATCCTCCCCCCACCCCCGTTAATACAATAAAACAAACTCTCCTCTAAGAATATTTTAACAGTATGTTTGCGAAAAGTAAAATTAGAATGTCAGAACTGCTCATTTTTAAAATTTCAGAACATATAGCGTATTAGAAGTCACTTTGTAAAATAAATTAATTAAAAAATAATTAAAATTTTAACATTCTGTTTGTCTAAAGTTAAATTAGAAGATCAAAATTTCTAATGTTGAACATTTCAGAACTCTACGCCTATCTGAAGTAGCTTTCTATAGAGGGACAGACAGACACATGGATTCTTTGTTTTATTACTATAGATGACGTACTTGTTGAGACATTCTACTTCTGTAATGGCAATGTAGCATTACTCCGAATTGTAAAACTGGGTTGCTCGTTGCTCACTCATACAAATAACATGTTATTCCTAAATTTCATAGGTGGCAGTACTTTGAGAGTAGCAACCAAACCAATAAGGTTCTTTGACAAATGTTTGCTGATTAGTGGTATATTACAAACTATATATTTGTGTGTGGGAGGAATATACATAGCGTTTCTGTTCCTTTTCGCAGAGGTGGAAACTTGAAGAGAAAAGATCTGTCTCTCTACATCCACGCCTTGATGGTGACTTGTGTGGATCCCCGGAACTTTCACGGACGAGATCTGGTTTCAGAATTGCGTTCCATCGTAGATTCCGGAAACGTGACATTCAGCTCTTTTGACTTGCTCGTTCTCTGCAACGCCGGCGATACCATGACCGATAAGGACGCGGAGAAGATCACAGCGGCCTTCGATTCACAACATCGACCCTTCTGGACAGGTCAGTTGGGGAAATACTTTTTACTCTGGTTATAGTCACGATTTCGAGATTCTGTCCTCGAATACAGTTCGATGTTATGTGGACCTCGTGGTTCCCTGGATACCTAAATGGTTTGAATAGTTTTAAGGGGGTATGGTACCGAAATTTCTTCAAAAACTCCAATTTTTTTTTTCTAATTTTAAAAAATAGTTCATACATTCCTGAAGAGAATGATGTTTTTATCTTATTCCTCCGGTGATTAGAACGCCACAAAATTACCCGTGATTTAAACATCACTAATGGGCGTAACACCTTGAAGCGTCTGCTTAAAGTGCGTTTTTCGAGCACTAGTGTTTTTCACAGATGTTGCATATTCAAATCGATATATCTCCAGAACCATTAACAATTGGCTATTCAAATTTCTGGAGCATTTAATTTATATAGTTTTAAATATTTTGTCCTCACAGAATTTTATTTTTTTAATTCCTGTTTTAAAATATAATTTTTAGCGTAAAAGATAACATAAAAAAAAGCAAAAATTTCAATATTTTAACTTTGAGAATTTTTTAAACTTTTTTTAGTTCACCTATCAAAATTCTGTGACGACAAAATTTTCTTTATATAATTATGTATTACAGAAAGCTTTCACTTTGTAATTTTTTTTATTTTTTCTTGACTTATATCAAAATACGTAAACATCAATTATTATGGATTTTTCTTGGTTTTTTAATTTTTTTTAAATAACAAAACACAATATTTAAAAAAACATTTTCTCAAAGATATATAAATAGTATCTCATACATAAAATAAATTTTTGACGTAAAAATGTACATAAATAAAGTTTTTTTTATTTTCGGTACCGCACCCCCTTAAATTATCCTCTTAGAATGAAAACAGCGCTGGCTAATATCGCTTGACATTAGCCAATCCCGACATGGAACGTTGCAAACCGGCTTTTGTTACAGTTATAGGTCAATTTTCCTCAATGTCAGATAACATAATCTGGAAATTTGAAATGTTAATGCACTGTTTTAAAATTAAAATGTTTTATTTTTGAGAAAGGACGAAGAAGAAAAGTATGTTTTGAGATGTTTTTGACACGTTTATTTAAGAAAATCGTGTATTTCGGAGCTCGAATTTCAGCTACAATCAGCCAATCTCCCACAACCCCTGTTTCTGACAATGGCCTGTACTGCTGAGTTACCTGGATAAGGATAGTGAAAGTGAAATATAGCGTAACACTTTCGATTACAATTCATACTGATGATATTTGGCTCGGATTGATGTAATTTATCGTTTTCATATCTTTATTAATTTATAAAAATGGCATTTTTTGAATTTTTCGACTATAATTGTTACACTGGTAAATTGGCGAAATGTTTTTCGATAAATATTATATTTTCCTTTCTTGTAAGTGGAACAGAGAAGAAACAGTCGATATATGAGCAATGCCCAAGGGAAGAAAACTTTGTGTTAACGACATTAGTTTTTCTGCTTTTTACACCTAATCGCATTTTTACGAGAATTAAGGTGGGGATGTTTAAAAACACTTTGAAAGGAATTATCGCAACGATTTCGATCCAATTCAGCGATTTGACCAAAATGACAGTTCTCGTAGTCACCACCAACCTGTATACAAAAGTTGTACAGCATAGATCAATCTGTTAGGAAGTTATGCTGACCACATACGTACATTATTCTTAGACCACTTTTTAGTGCTCGGATGCTACAAAACGTAAAAAATGCAAAATGCAAAAAAGAAAAAAAATACTGATTACATTTTTTTATTGCCCTATATCACATATAGGGTAATTAAAAGTAATGATAAATTTTAAATTTTATAAAAAAAATAAAATAATATTTATTAGAATGTTAAAAACAAGTTACTGAATTAAAATGAGATAAAAAAATGTAATTAAATAAGAAATTCAAACGGCAAATATTGCAGTTTATTCTTCACAAAATGCAATTTTACTTAGTCCATTAGACGAAAAGAATCAGATTGGAAAGAAATAGATTTGCAGTATCATTATTAATGTTCTGTCACTCTAAATAGTTCGCTTGACGAGATAATAATTATTTCTCCAGTACGATCTGATTTCAAACCAAATCTAATTACTCAATTGAAAATTTTCTTAGAACTTCAGGAAAAAATACTTTTTTCTTGTGAGATTTTAGGAACAAAACATATAGGAATGCGAGTTGAGGTGATTTTCGAATGTGTCAGCTGATAACCGTTACATCAAATTTCATTTTCGTCACCTGCTTCAGTTTGATGGACCAAATCTGTTTTCTATAGACAATCAGGCGATGGCCACTCTGGCACTAGCATGCATCTCCTCCCGCCCAGGGGTCAAAGTGGACGAGCGGACAGTGATAGACATGGCGCAGGAACTGAAGAAGAAGCAATTCAGGAACGGCACAGTGGACAACCTCAAGACCACTGCACTCGTGGTTCAGGTGAGATTCAGTCAAAGATACTACAAGTACGGTTAAATAGATAGTATATCTCAAGGATTGGTTAGATTCTAAATTATTATATATATGTAACGACCAAGATCTCGTGAACTAAAGTTATGTTACTGGACCATGCGTAGCCTATAGTTTTAGGGACCATGTAAGACAAATTTAAAAAAGGTCTACATAAGCATTTTCATGCCCTTATTTACGATACCATAAACTTTTTATGCCATAAAACCCTTCAAATGGAAAAAAATAAACAGGTTGTATCAAAAGAATAACTGCCATATTCTCAACTAACTGCTTTTATGGTGATTTCTCCATCGCTTAAGCGTTTGGAGCCATCTAGTGGCGATTTCCTTAAACTCTAGGCCATCGTCTAGTCCAGGTTCTTTAACATATTACTTGTTATTCTAAAATATAACAATTTAGAATAGAGTCATTTTCTTTTTATTCACTCTTTTTTTTTTTAAACTGTACCTGTTTTGAGCAGTCTGAAGCCTGTTCTAATTAACTTTATAACAATTGGTACTCACTCCATGTAGGTAAAGGGGAAATGGAATTTCTGATTAAAAAAAAAGGTCAGTTTAGCTTTTTGCCACTAGATGAAAATGTGGCGCTTTACAAATTGAAAGAGGGTTTAAACTTTAAAGGGAAAGAGTGTATAATGTATTGGACCAAATCTCGAAAAGAACGCAATTCATTACAATTTAGAACTCCTGTCATACAACTATTTTCCTTGATATACCACTTTCGTAAATTTAAACTATTTATTTGAATTTTGTAAAAAGTTTCTTACAAATCATTGTTAATTATACTTTGGTCTCAGCAGAATGTATTGCAACTTTTTAAATGATTATTACGGCACTTACACTTTTGTAAACAGTTGTTGGTTGGTTGAACTTCCGGCTAGGAGTGGAAAGGAAGGACTTTGTGAACTAGTATCTGCCTATGCGTACATATGTGAGAGAACCACCTCTCTGGAACAGGTTGAAGTAAAAAAAGGAACTAATAAAAAAAAAGGCGGTATATCAAATCATTTCGGTGCAGAAGGAATTTTGTGAAGTTGACATTTCAATACTTTTTCCGGTTGAGGACGTGGACACACACGTCGAGCTTCTTACATCTTCGCGGGGTTTCTTTATCAACTTCCGCATGAACATAAACATTTGTATTTTAACCAGTTAACTGAGTTTGACGAGTATACTCGTCATGGAGAAGTGCCAGGATTTTTTGACATGACGAGTATACTCGTCATGAGTAAAGAATAGTGACCATTGGATATTTAAATTGTAATTATTATGGAAAACGAAACATATTCTGAAATTTCAAGATGTGTGGAATATTTTGAGGCCAGGCCGGAATAAAACAAAAAAATTATTAAATATGAAAAATTTGAGATAAGGGCATGCGTCCCCGCCATTGGCGGCTTCAAGGGGGGGGCCATGGGAGCCATGGCCCCCTCCTTGAAGCGTTCCCTCTTCCTCCCTAGCCCTTTCAAATATCCCAAAACTCTTTGAGAATTTCCAGTTTAAAAAACGGTGAAAATACAGATTTTTAAGCACAATTTCATTAACGTAAATTGTTTCTTTACAGTACAAAGAATTATAGCCCCCCTCCCCCCCTCCAGAAAAAACCCTGGTTTTAAATGTATTTACGTACACAACACACGACACAATACCCGGTACACAACACAAGTACACAGGTAGTGACTATCCCCCTCCTAAACGACGATTTCCTTTTTCCCGGGGGCTTCTGCCCCTTTTTGGAACAACCATGCTCTTCTAAGCAACCATGGCGCCGAGGGTATAATTTCAACACGTGATGTCTGGACTAGTGTGTGACTTTTGTCACTTGGGCATGGAATTGGTACTGTGTTATTGTTATAACTAGTTTAGACAGGCCATTTATTGTGAAAATATCTGTTGAACTAGCAACACTTTTATTCGTTGTTTAAAGATTTCGTGATCATTTTACCTCGAGTAATTAGTGACGAATATCTACAATATGTCTTCAAAAAGAAAAAATGAGAGCATTTTTAAATACTTCTCTAAAAAGAAATACTCAAATACCAGAAGAGTATTTTAGAATCTCGGTTTACATACCTTTATTGGATAATATAATTGAAGATATAATAGGAAGATTTCCAAAAGAAAATTTGGATTGTTTTGGCTTTCGATTACTGATTCCAACCTCCGATATGGAAAAGCCAACAGAATCAGAAAGCAACGAGCTTTAAAACTTATTAAAGAAGTTCATACCAATTTTAGGACTGACACAAATGAGTGTTATTCTGATTGAAAGTGAGCTAGCACTATGGAGAGAGAAACGGAAAAAAGAAGAATAGCTTCCCACTTCTGCCATAGATACAATGAGAGCTTGTGACAAATATGTATATCCTACTATTTACGAGTTACTTAAAATTTTGGCAACACTACCAGTTAGCGTTGCCTCTGCTAAAGAAGCTTGATGAAGTTTCTCTACCCTTCGACGCTTGAAAACGTGGCTAAGAGCTAGAATGGGGGAAGAAAGGTTAGCAGGACTTAGCTTGTTGCATACTCACAGAGACATAAACATTGATGTGAGCTGTGTCATAGGCAGATTTGCCAAAACAAAGCAGAGAAAATTGGATTTTGTTCTTTAGGCTTTCAAAGAGTAAAGAAGTGTGATTGTAAAACAATTATTAACTATTTTTATTTTTTTATAATTTCTTTGTTTTACTCTTTTCTTATTTTTCAGGAGAGCAATTCAAGCTTAAATTAACTTTTTTAATTCTGCATCAAATGAAAATTACTAATTTAGAAAATTCTACACTTATCATTGCAATCAAGCATTTAATCAGCAGTTAGTTTATTATAATTAGGTTACATAGTGCATACATTTTACGAACTTAAAGTTTAAAATGGCCCCCCCTGAAAAATGAACCTAGGGCCGCCTTTGGTCCCCGCATACACCGGCTGAAACAGCTTCGGTTTGGTTGTGGGTTTACAGGCGCAAGAGCAACATCTGGGCAATACTGCGTCCCTGCTGAACAGCGTACCCTGTTTCGGTGAATACCACTCCACAACAGGAATTTAAATTTTTAACTTTAGATATACTATTCTTGCGTTTTTCGTTAATTACGTAATATATGTTAAAGAAATAAATATAAGTAGTCAAATTAGCAATTTTATAAAATAAATCTATCTTTTTAAGGTATACATATACATTAGGAATCGCCAAATTTGACTCAAGTCTGCGTTTTTGTTTTTTGGTTTTCAAATATTCCCGAATTCATTACAATTAAAAGGATATCATTTTCTTTCTGAGACTCAAATTACTTTTTAAATTACAGTAGGTTTTGTGAACCTGTTTTGTATCACCTTCATTAGTGTGGTAAACTTTAAACGAGTTTTCTGAAGAATTATATTTTGGTGTTATATGACTTTACGCCAACGGTCATAACTTCATAATAAATGGTTTGATTTACAAAATTCTAATTTTGTTTTGTAGACAATAGTTATGAATGTGTTTTCTATGGAGAATCTAACATATATTGTTATAAACACATTTTTTATGCAGATTTTAATCTTAATTTTTTGTTAAAACTATATATTTGTTTTAACTTTTTATTTAAAAACTTATAATAAAATAAATATTGAAGCCAAATTCAAAATTCTCCATAGGAACATGCGTCAATATAATATCTCTAATTTGCAATACAAATAATACCTCTAAGTTAATTACAAGTTTATTTATGTATGTTCTAATAATGTCCTAATTAGTCACTTTAATTGCAGTTAGCGGATCAAAAAACTGACGGGGAAAGAAAAAGTTTATATATAAAAATGCATCATTTTTAATTCTGATATACTGCCAAAAAGTTTGAAATTATAACCGTAAAATTAAAGAAAATCATCTCATTTGTATGTATACCTTAATGCAATATTTTAACAGCGACACTTACTCTGTGCTTGACGACTGTACTCGTCATCGATCGATTTTCGTGACGCACAGAAATTCGCTCTTTCAAAACGGAGCGACACAGTTAACTGGTTCAGAAGAAATCTTAGTAAGGATCATTCCCTATACTCGCTATGTTACAATCTTCTTGCCCAGTGCATTTAGAAACTACTTTCCATAAAACCTTGGCCCATCTCATGGTTGCGCTCTGGCCACGTATGGCAAAGGTGCCGGGTTCGAATCCCGTATTAGACATGGAAGTTCGTTGAGGCTCGGAATCTACGTTAAGCTGTAAGTCCCGACCTTATTAGCTGTCACTGTGCATAAAAATAGGTCGTTGAGCGTAAAAAACCACCAACCGTCAAACCTTGAAATTTGGTGAGAGGTACGAAAAAGCTCACTTAAGGCGTACGTATAGGTTTCAACATTTTTTTTTTAATTTTCAATTTAAAAATAAGACTTTTGCTCAATGTGAAGTACATTATCTTTTTAAATGTTTCCAATTTTTTTTTTTTTTTTAATCTTCAATTTTATTAATTAATTAACATTAATTGTATTAATTAGGCTAATTTTGAACGGTAATTACAAAAAATCTAATTCACCCACAGATACAATATTGGTGTTAAATAATGTGGAATACTCTGCTCTATGTTTTGACCCTAAAAACATAATTATACCGTGTGTATATTTTGTGATATCTTGCTTTAGCTGAATGCATGAGAAAAATCCATGTTTTTTATACGAAATCTTATTTTTAAAATTCTATTAAAAATATATTTATTTACCAATCACTTAGTATTTAGGGTCAAAACATTCAACAATGTATGCAGATTGTACAGCAAAAATCAAATTTCAAAAAATATTATTTAAACTGGAGTTATTACTGTTTGAATGAAATGCAAAATAGAAAAAACTACGTTCTGAGAAAAACAAGTTTAAAGTTTTAAAATGGCATTTTTGATAAAAAAAACTGTTTATATTGTATTAATTATTATATATTTAGAATTTAATATGCTCCTCCATCATAGGGCTTTCCTTCTTTGGTGCTGTTTTTATATTGTTTTTGCTTTTTGAGACCTCTCAAACATTTGCGTCGCTTCTTCTGCTGTGGTGTGGATTGGCGAATGCTCTCCGAAATACGCAATTCGTCCTTTTGTTCGAGTCCTGTGGTCATGAAATGTCCAGGAGCAATGTTTAATCTTTTCATAAGCTCTAGTTCGGTTTTGGAACCTGCATTGAAGTGCATTACAGCATCAAAGGTGGCGAGCTTAACGACATTGGACCCAGCAAATTTGCTTTTTGGACATCGCTTCCAAATCAGGCTGTGGAAACTCTCGTTTGCATTTTGGGTCATTCCGTGTAAGCACTTCTCGAGCATTGTAGGATCTGTTAGTCGCTGGTACACTGGCTTAATGACTTTCAGAAGTGTCAATGGCAAGCCACCCTGGTGTTTGTACTTTCTTAGTGTAAGATTTCCCGCAGCTTTGGCACGCTGGTAAGTACACCAACTGTCTTTTCCCGTCGGGCATTTGGTGTGAAGAGGATGCGTATCTTTTGCACTCAGATGGTAAAACGTTGCCCATATTGCCTTTGACATTTCTTTAACAGATGAGGTGTTGTTACGCAGTGCCATTCCAAAATAGTTCTGCATTTTATCAATTTTCTTGTCTGTCAGCTTTCCTTGCCCTCCGATCCCTCGATGACTTTTTTTCAACTTTCGCAGAGCAGTCCCCAACCTTTTTTGGTAGTGACCTACACATTCTTTTTTGACAATGATCTTTCCAGGATAAGGGTTGAGTTCGACGACAGCCGAATAACTTTTACTGTCCCCGTCTCCGTAAAATTGTGTGTAGGTCAACCCTTTTGTGAGCTTGGACCTTTCGAAAATTCTTCCAGCACCGACAGGCTCCATACCACCAGATGATCCCTCATAGTTAATTGGGCACACATGATTTGCTTTCCAGGAATTGTAGCGGGTACTCGACTTGTCTTTAGAATTCCACTTTCGACAACCATGACAAACTTTGCTCATTACTTCTACGTCGAGGACTTCGCCGGTGTCGATGGAGACAGCAGTAACTACGCCATTCAACGAAGAGAATCCCCTTTTCTGCCATGTCCCGTCGATGGAAGCGCCACAGTCTGAAGAACTATTTTTCTTTCGGACACGAAATGCTGCTGTGATCATAGTTTCTTCAGAAAGTCCTTTCACAACGGTGAGCAGTGACTTAGTATGACTATTATAAGCTGAGGGACTTGGTGGTGGAGGCAAGTTCATTACATTCAAGAAGTGGCTGGCTTCGTTATATCCGCAGCCAAGTTGTCTCATTGCGTAAACAAGTCTACGATTCACGTCAAATATGTGCCCTGTTTTCTTGGACGTTGAGCATGGTGCACTAATAAATCCACAGTTACTGCAAAGCAGATTGAGTTCTGCAGAACATCCAATTCTGTTGTTTGGATTTTCTTCGATTACTAATTCCTTGGCTTTGCATTCTGGACAGTAAAGTTGGGAAAGAAGAATACTGAAACAGTCTATAATAAAACTCTTAGAATGAGAATCCTTTGCAGGTACATTAGATATATGGTTATTCAGTTTATTTTGCGATGCAGATTTCGGTTCAGCAGACTTTTCAGGAACTGGAACATTTTCCGATTCTTTTGCTTTTTTAAATTGATTAAAAACAAAAACTCTTGTTTTAGTGCGTCTACTTCGAACTTTAGAGCACATTTTGGATGGTTTTCAGGTAAAATGGGGAGTAAATTGAAGATGAATTGTGAAGATATATGATAGCGTGTAAATAAACGATTGTAAACAATTATAGTCGGATATACAGTTACAGTTAAACCCTGTTGCTAGTTGTGAATTAAAACTTAAAAAAAAGCTTTTAAAATAATTATTAATTAGGGTTTAAAAATTGAAATATCTGCTAAAATAGCGATTAGGCCTAAGAATATGCTAAAACGAAGCTAATTTTTTTGCAAGAGACATTTAGAAGAAGTGTTGAAACTTTTTTATTATAGCGATTTTTTTTACAATCTTGATATGTCTTGTTAGCTAAAGATTTGGCGCGTATTTTAGGACAATTAAAAAAAAATGGCAATTTTCACCAATTTTTGCGATTTGAAACCTATACGTATACCTTAATAAAATGACATTAAATGTTTTCATTTAATGTCTATCAATTATAAATGAAAATTACAACAGGAAAAGATGAAACCAGGGGGATCCACTGCATTGACGTAAGGATTTCAATTATAAAATAATATATATTATATGCTATTTTCGATTATTAATGTCATTTCATGAATTGAGATCACTTTAATAACTACTCACCAAATTTCAAGGCCGACCAAACGGTGTAGTGGTTAGCGTACTAGCTTCTAGACAGCGAGGTTGCGGGTATGAGTAACGTGTTAGGCATGGGTGTTTGTAAATGTATGTTGGCTTGTCTAATGACGAATGTTTCGGCGCGTTATAGCCCTCGTGTTGCTGACGGCGCCAGATAATCTGAAAACAACCAACCAAATTTCCAGATTTTAACAAAGTAGTTTTTAAATGCACTGGGCAGAAGTTTGAAACATAGCAAGTATTGGGAATGATCTTTACTAGGACTTCTTCTTAATTGTTATCATTAGGTATACTAATTCTTCCGATCGTCATTGTTAGTGATCATAATTATCGAGTTCTTCTCTTAGGCACTTATCGCCACCCAGAGCTGGCAGAGGGACTTTGACTTGGATGCAGCTCTCCGCGTGATCCAGAATGCCCAGAGAGAAGACGGATCCATCGGTTCGTTCCTCGACTCCTATTACATCCTGCCAGTACTTGCCAACTCCAGTCTGCTCAACGTCGCCTCAAATCACTGCAAACGTCCCACCACCACTGGTAAAAAAAGGCCGCTTAGTCTTCACTCGATCATGTTTTGTTAATTGTTGTCAAATAAGTCACATACGGAATAGGAGAACCTAACTCTCAATTTATAAAAATATAAATTGGACAGTAATTTGCAAAAACAGGCAAGTAACAGATTCCCAGTTCTTCAAAGGGGACTAGAAATAACTGGTTATTACTTTCAATTACCCATATGTTTACATAGAGTAATAAAACTATGGCATCCGGTTAAAAAAATAAATTATATGTATATATATATATATATACACACAGTAGAATCTCGATTAACCAACCTAACTCGGACCAAAGCAGGTCGGTTAAGCGAAAATTCCGGATAAAAGAGAGTTGTAAAAAACAATAAAAAGTCAATGATTTTCGTTCATTGAATACAGGACATTTAATGTTTTTTTTAAGACATAATTGTTGGAAATGAGTTTTTGTTGCAATATAATCTTGATAATCTTTATTTCGCTGCTCTATCCCGGAGTTTTTTTGAAGGCAATAGTTCAGTTTGATCTGCATCCGTTGGTTGCTCTAACCATGTCAGCTCTTTAGAAAAACAGTCAAAAGCCTCACCATTACTTATGTAACTTGAGAGCAAGGGAAAAGATTACTGTTTAAAAAGGAACAAATGATTTATTACTCATTTGGGAAATTTTTGATGTCGACTAAATGATTGCCGGTTAACAGAGAGTTCCGGATAAATGAGGGACGGTTAATCAAGGTTCTACTGTATATAATTTATATATATATATATATATATATATATATATATATATATATATATATATATATATATATATTGCACTTCTCAACGTTTTGGAACATCCTGATCTCAAAAAAGTTGTCTAGAATAATGTCTGTCTATGGTCAGCATAATTCCCCAAAAAATTGATCTTGGATGTTCAAATTTGGTGTGTTGGTTAATGGTGACCATGAGACCTACCATTAAAGTTTTCGTCAAAATCGTGCATACGCATAAGGTAGCTGCATTGAAAAAAAAAAATATTTTTTTTCAACGATTGCTTAAAAAGTGGCTGTAACGATTTTGATCGAAATCGCTGTGGTAATGCCTTTTAAAGTGTTCTAAGCATACCTACCTCCGAAATTCCCGTAAAAAAGTATAATGTCGTACAAAGTTGAAAAACGAATGCCTTCAACACAGAGTTCTCTTTCCTTGAGCATCGTGCATTTCGCTTTTTCTCTTCTCCTCAGTTTCACTTATAAGAATGGCTAATATAAGAATTATGTTGCAAAAGTTTATCTTTTGGAGGAGACCCATTTAAGAATTATCTCAAAAAAAATATCGACAAACTGGCCATTTTTCTAAATGAATGATGAACATATAAAAACAGTAAATAAAACAAATCCACGTCAGTATACTAGTATAATAATGTAATTGAAAGTTGTGCGATGTTCCATATCCTTGGTTTTAAATAACTTCAGTGAATATCTTATTGTTTACCAATTGCTTCTTTCAAATTTCCAATAAAGGGAGGAAAGACTGACAAGAGACGATCCCACTTGAGTGTTTCTTGATGTTGCAATATTTGTGCAATATGTCTGTTAAATTACCGACTACGTTTTGTGTGTGTTTCAGAGGCCGAGGCGCTGAGTGAGTTGCAGGGGGCACGTGGTCAACGATTGGTCATCCAGTTCTCTGTGTGGATCGGTAGCGAGGTGGACTTGAGGAGGACATGGACTCTGAAGTTCCCCGTCAACAGCTCTCTCTACAGCATCCTGGAGACAGTGAACAGACTGGACACCAGACAACAGTGAGTTAACTCGTTTCCCCAGTCTTCAATTGGATGTTTTGAAATGAAGTACTTTTTTTTCCAAGTATATTCGATGGGCTTTTTATAAATTCAAATAATACGAGGCCTCTAAAGTATTCGAGTGTTGATAAAAATTGATATTTTTGGGGGGTTGTACTAATCAAATTACTTTGTTTTGTTAAAAAATACGTATTAGACTGAGAGGCGACTGCAATTTTTGGACCCCATCAAACATCATTCTGAATTTTTTATAGAAATTGGAGAAAAGTGAGTAGATTACGAATCCACTGGTCTGCCGTGGCAAAAATGGACGAAACTGGTCAAAAATCGACTTGGAATGAGTTGAAATAAAATCCGATTGCCAAATATGTCATAACTTGCCAAATAATGAGCATTTTTTTTTATTTGGTAAACCTCACTCTTTAATTTTCAATTAAGAAGGTTGCAGACGATTCAGATATCTGGCGACGGGCTACTTGCATCTATTAAAGGGAGCGAAGTTGGCAAAAAATATTACGTCACTTATGACGTAACTGATGTCGCCAATTTGGCTTACTTTTAAAAGATATAAGTTTTCCGAGCCAAAGATCAGAAATCGTCTGCGCTTTTTCTCATTGAAAATCAAAATGAAGTGGGTTGTCAGACGAATAAGTTTGTTCTTTTTTTGGCAAGTTATGACGTATTTGGCAATCGGATTTTAGTTCAACTCATTCCAAGTCGATTTTTGATCAGTTTCGGCCATTTTTGCCACGGCAGACCAGTGGATTCCTAATCTACTCACTTTTCTCCAATTTCTATAAAAAATATTCAAAATGATGTTCGATGGGGTACAAAAATTGCAGTCGCCTCTCGGACTATATGCACAACCTTATTGAAATACTAGAAAGAATTTTCAACTATAAATATGTAATTATTTAGTTCAAAACGGTCTTTAGAGGAACAGCATTAATAATTTGTGCTTGATTGATGATTTAAATAATCATATGATTTCAGCCGGCACAAGATGTGACGTTCATACGAGACATCAAAATTCCGAAATTTCCCCGTCGATTTCTACAATTTTAAACACTTTGACTTTTACGTGTTGTCCCTTTGCATTACAACATCAGACTTTACAGTGCGCATGAGCTCAAAATGGTTGAAAAATGCCTCAGCTTAGTAAGTTCGACATTAAAGGACACTTCTAGAAGTGTCTTTGCAATGTGCATGCATGCATTTCTAGTTTACAGAAATTTTTGAAATCTAGTTGCATCTCTGTTGATTGTTTCCAGGGTGCTGTACAACGTGCTGGACGACAAGCCGTATGTGTCTTCGTTGATGGGTCTCCAAGATGACGTGGAGACCGGACTGTATTGGTTCACATATGTAAGAAACAAGAAGGACGATGACCCTACACTGGTGGAGGAAAGTAAGTGAATAACACAGACACACACACACAGACACGCACACACTAAAACTGCTTCATTTAAAAAAATGTATAAAACAAATTACTTTTTTTGGAATTCATAGCCACATTAACAGGTTGAAACTTGGCCTTGTTGATATTTATAAATACAATCCAATTCGTTTAGATAAGTAATTGTTTACCCTGGCGCTTAACCTTTAACTGCTGTGGTTGGATGGTTTGAGGTTTTTGGCACAAGAGCTACACATGGTCTATAGTGCGCCAAACAAATTGATGAACATCAGTTTAGAGTATAAGAAACATAGTATCGGAAAAATTAATATAAAAGTCAAAAGATGCGATATTATGGGGGTTGAAGCATTCCACAAAAAATGACTCGCAGTCTGTCAGACCGCTTACAGCAGTTAAAGGGTTAAGATTTAGGGTATTGTTTTCAATTATACTTAAACTTCAACTTAACTAGACATCACTTAGACGGTAGATCGTCACAGTGCTCAAAGGTATTTAATCCATTTTAACGGAGTGAAGACATAATTCTCGCCAAACCTTGTAGCCTTTTGTTCTCTACAGGGTTGTGGTTTGGCGAACATTATGCTTTCACGCCGCCAAAATGGATTAAATACCTACGAGCACTGTGACGATCTACCATCTAAGTGATGTCCACCATAGTCAAAAGTCTGGACCGGTGTCTGTCCTCACTTAATATTTGGGATTGCGCAGGAAAGGCATTGTGTGCGCATGCGCCTACTCTGCCTGTTTGTATAAATAGAAATGTATGCTGATGTTGTCCAGTTGTATTGATGTATTAAAAAACTCAAACACTAAAACAACAACTTTGTAATGGGTTTGGACTTTAGGCCCAGCGTAAGCTGTACATCTTCCCTAAGCCTATTTTATTTATTTTATTAATCGTATTTTCTGATACTGTATTTAATTAATACTGCTGCTCGTACAGTTTTTTTTTTGGATAAGATTATTGTTGATATTATTAATACAAGTTTTGTGCGTGTTTGAGTTGCTGATGTTATTGTTAGTATTGTAATTGTAATTTGAACTGTTCTTATTGGCATTCTTACTGTTTATTTTGCTGTTCTCATTGCTATTATATTCCATAGTATTTTTTGTTACTGTTATTGAATTAATAAGAAGAAACATTCACCTTCCAGGCCCAGTGGATGTGAAAATCCGCCCCAATCAGGAACTTATCTTGTGGTACAAGTCTGGATAGTGGAGCAAACACAACACTGAAATCACCACCCAAAGTTAAATATGTGTGTTAAGATAACCATATATCTTTGAAATTAAATATAAAAACATGAAAATGTATTTATTCTACTCAATAAACAACTGTTGCTCTTAATTTTGTTGCTTTTTTTTAAAATAACAGCTTTTAATATTATGGAAAGAAACGAATAATCTAGGGTGTACTAATCAATTAATAAATGCTAATTGATAAATTTTATACTTTCTCTTCAACCTAATGTTTATGAAGTTATAATAGTTCAATAATGTATCCATAGATGTCGCCACCACAATTGAATATGCGATCGATGGAAAATGCCAGTGGGCCTTCACATTATTTCTGAAATCCCCCCCCCCCCCTTTATGTGGAGAACCCCTTATTCCCTTTATACAAATTAAAATTTTATAAATGATATACAAATTGAAAGATTTAGTGCAACGCTTTAGACAAATATTTTATTTACAATTGCTCATTTATATATATATATATATATATATATATATATATATATATATATATATATATATATATATATATATATATATATATAAATTAATACAAATCCTTTTTATGCATTACCATTTTAATATTCATTAACTCATTAACATAGAGCTGATTCTGTTGTCAGTGTGTGCTTGCTGTTAGTATCTAAATTTGAACATTAAAAACATGTCTAACGGCAAAATATGTAGCAAAATACATTTCAATAAAATGTGGATGCGAATTTATGCATTCTTGTTAAACTATCTTTTATTTATTAAATTATTTGATCAAAACATATTTTCCAACAGGAAAAAGTTTCAACAGTGATTGGTTAAAATTCTTTCACTTACAGCGTTACTACGCAACGCAAATGTGGAATTGATTGGACTTCACTCCACAATAAATTTATGCATTAGAGTTCAATTACCTTTAATTTATTATGATTAAAATAATTTTGGCAACAGTAAAGAGTTTCAACAATGAGCAGTAAAATGAGGTTTATTAATATTCCGGAGCGAATATAGAAACGTGTGTAAAAGTTATTTTTTTGTGACAGCCACCAAAACTTGATGGAATGAGTTGTCATCGACATCGAATCTATCTGCAAGTTTCTGCCCAATCAAATGACGGCAAGTTCGAGATATCGAACTGAATGTCGGTAACATTAGTTTTTAATTCACATGCTGGGTATTGCTTTTGCGAAGAGTGGAAGCGAGGATTGTTTTTAGAATAGAGTAAGATGGTAGTACATTTTAAACTTGATGAGTATTATTAACGAAACAGACAGCGACTCTATGTCGAACAAAGTGAAAAGAAATTCGTGAATAATTCTAAAACCCTTCTATTGAATCAAAACCTTTAGATTGTATTCAGATTGGTTGTATTCAGATTATTTGGCGCCGTCAGCAACACGAGGGCTATAATGCGCCGAAACATTCGTCATTAGACAAGCCAACATACATTTACAAACGCCCATGCCTAACACGGGACTCGAACCCTCGATCTAGAAGATAGCACGCTAACCACTATACCGTTTGATCGGCTCAAAACCTTTAGAAGTTTTAAAAATATTTTTTTAGTTTCAAGCTCAAAATCCTGTATAAGCAAAGCTAAAATTCCAGACTACAATATCTATTCACATATTTTTTTTTTTTGTATTAAACTTAAACATTGTGAAATTAATTTTTAATTTGCTTGTATCAATTGTAGTTTATATTTTATTTAAAAACAATTTTATGACATTAGTTATTGCACGAGAGGCTGAATGAGCTAAAGAATTTTCTTACAAAAGCATTAAAGTGCATGATCGAATTGGAAATTTTCAAGGCCTAAAGCTATACAAGGGCTAGTCTGTAGCTAGTCTTTGCCTCTCTCCATGTTTCGGAACATCCTGATTTCAAAAATATGATCTAGAAAAAATGTCTGTATATGTGTATGTGGTCAGCATAACTCCCGAACAAATTGACCTACGATGATCATATTTAGTGTGAGGATTGATGATAGCACAAGGACCTACCATTAAGGTTTTCGTCAAATCGCGCATGCGCATAAGGTAGCTGCCATTGAAAAAAATCATGTTTCTCAATGATTGCTAAAAAACGGCTATAACGATTTTGCTCAAAATCACTGTGGAAAATGCTTCTTAAGGTGTTCTAAACATCCCCATCTCTGAAATTTCCGTTAAAACGCTTTAACGGCGTAAAAAGTTGAAAAACGAATGTCTTCAACACAGTCTTCTTTCCTTGATCATACCTCATTATTGATCGTTTTTTCTTATCTAGCCAGTTTCACTTAAGGTATATATATACAATTGAGATGATTTTCTTTAATTTTTAGGTTATTATTTCAAACTTTTTAGCAGTATATAAGAATTAAAAATGATATATTTTTATAAATAAACTTTTTTTTCCGTCAATTTTTTAATCAGATAATTGCAATTAAAGGGACTAATTAAGACATTATTAGAACATACATAAATAAACTTGTAATTAACTTAGAAGTATTATTTTTATTGCAAATAATAGATATTATATTGACGCATGTTCCTATGGAGAATTTTGAATTTAGCTTCACTATTTATTTAATTATAAGTTTCTAATTAAAAAGTTTAAAAAAAAACATAGTTTTTTTTAAAAAAATTAAGATTAAAATTGCATAAAAAATGTGTTTATGACAATATATATTAGATTCTCCAGAGAAAACACATTCACAACTATTGTCTACAAAATAAAGTTAAAATTTTTTTAATCAGACCATTTATTATGAAGTTATGACCGTTGGCGTAAAGTCATATAACATCAAAATGACATTCTTCAGAAAAAGCGTTTAAAGTTTACTACACTAATGAACGTGATACAAAACAGGTTCACAAAACCTACTGTAATTTAAAAAGTAATTTCAGTCTCAGAAAGAAAATGGTATCATTTTAATGGTAATGAATCCAGGAATATTTTAAAAACAAAAAACTAAAACGCAGACTTGAGTCAAATTTTGCGATTCCTAATGTATATGTATACCTTAAAATAAAGGATAATATAATTAAAATAAAGGATCATATAATTAAAATAAAGGATGGTATAATTAAAATAAAGGAGGATATTCGTGAAGTATTTCACCAAAATCACCATTTCGGCGGAGTTTTTTTTTTTTTTTTTTTTTTTTTAATTTTTTAAGCCCACACAAGAATTATGGCAAAAAAGTATCGTCAAACTGGCCACTTTTTCTAAATGAATGAAGAAAATATAAAAAGGGTAAATAACACAAAACCGAGTCAGTGTAATTGAAAGTTGTGTGATGTTGCACACCCTTAGCTTCTGAGTTAGCTGATCTCCTTTTCTAAATATTCTCATGTGGTTTTCGCCACTTCCAGTTTGTGAACGAACATCATTGGGTAATAAATATCAGGATTATAGGCAAACTTGCAAGTTTTTTTTTTTTATATAAAATAATTGGTTCAAAATATCTAATAGATGCAGTTGAAATAGTTTGAAATGAAAGCAAAACGTTCGGTTATTTATTCATATGTGCCACACAAGAGCTAAGAGTTTATTTTTTGCAAAAAAATGACAGAGGCAAAACACCAATCACAGAACGCCGCTCGTCTGATATTCGGCCTAGAAAGCTGATAGAATTCCCTGTAATGGCACCCAGGTGAACTTTGGTAAATTTCCACCGTGCACAACGCGTCCTTTTTTGTGATACACATACCATTCCAACGTTCTTTAGAGTTTTTGCATTTGCTGGGCATTTTACGGCAGGAAAAAGTAAGTGTTGCCATTCGAAAATTTTGAGTTTCTGTAACTATAATCGTAACCATGAGCGTCATTTTGTTGTCATTAAGATATACGTATTAGGCTTCAAATCGCAAAACTCGCAAAAATCAGGGAAGATTTGTAAGGATGTAAAAAACAAAAGTAAAATAAAAACAACACAAAAGAAGGAAACCCTATGATAGAGGAGCATACTTAAAAGGAAATATATAATAATTAGCATAATAATAACAATTTTTTATATAAAAAATACTTTTTTAAAAGTTATTCTCAGATTGAAGTTTTTTCTATTTTGCATTTCATTTAAACAGTAATAACTCCAGTTTAAATAATATTTTTTGAAATTTGTTTTTTGCTATATAATCTGCATAGATTGTTGAATGTTTTGACCCTAAATACTAAATGATTTGTAAATAAATATTTTTCAATTGAATTTTAAAGATAAGATTCTGTATAAAAAAAATTGGATTTTTTTAAATAGATTCAGTTAAAGCAAGATATCACAAAATATACACACTGTAAAATTCTGATAATAGGGTCAAAACATACAGCAGTGTATTCCGCATTATTGAACACCAAAATTATATCTGTGGGCGAATTAGAATTTTTGTCATTACCGTTCGAAATTAGCCTAATTAGTTGATTAAATGTTAATTAGTTGGTTGGTTGTTTTCAGATTATCTTGCGCCGTCAGCAACACGAGGGCTGTAATGCCTCGAAACATTCGTCATTAGACAAGCCAACATACATTTACAAACACCCATGCCTTACACGGGACTCGGAACCCGCAACCTCGCGGTCTAGAAGCTAGCACGCTAGCCACTGTACCGTTTGATCGGCTTAAATGTTAATTAATTATTAAAATTGAAGAAATTTAAAGAAAATTTTTATTGGAAACAGTTTAACAAATAATGTACTTTTCAAGGTGCAAAAGGTCTAATTTTAAAATTAAAAAAAAAAAAAATGTTGAAACCTCTACGCATACCTTAACAGAATCCCGAACTCATACCTCTGAATAGCTATACCTGAAATCTCATCTCGATCTGTTGTTCGGAACGGAAGCTAGAGGTACATATATCGGCAAAATTTCTTTATGAGCACCCTGTGTATATATCTCCTGGATCTTATATCTATCTTCTTATCTATTTTCTGAAGAATAGAGACTGGCGAGTGAAGTTCCAAGATCTCGGAGCAAGAAGGTATCCATTTCTAAAAATGTTAAATAATAATGGGAAATTGTTTCCTCATCCAAGTGTATGATGAATGAAGGAAGAGATTACTTGTAGTTTGAATGTTCATACTTAACTTGGTTCGTCTTCTGATTGGTACAGAAAATGCCCCTTAAGATGTTGAATAGCAAGGCCTATCCAAAGGAAAATTTACGACTGCCCGAAAATCCAATCTCCCCCACCCCCTTTCAGCCCATGCAGTAAATATTAATTTGAAACAACAAAATTCTCTCATTTATCTTTCAGTATAACAGTAACACTCAAATTTTAAAACGAGGTTTCTGTTACCCTACTTCATGATGTTAATTGGTTACTATTTATAAATCTATATACATTTCTACAATATTTTTCTTATAAAAAAATTTGAAATACCTTTCATTGCAAAGTCGCAAAAGACAACTAAACAATCGTAAATACAAATTCAATGTTTTTGATACCAAACATTAAAATACACTGACAAGGCAAACATTCACTAACATCCACCTTCTGCTGAAAGAAAAGATACGGGGTCTAAAGTAAGCTTCCTTCTTTTTCTACAATTCATTGCTGTTTCTTATTGTCATATTGGGACTTGGAATCACAAACTAGCTTAGTCAAAACAACTGTTGTGACTCACCCACTAAAAATACAGTGGTCATTTCACAATAAAATTCCAGAGAACAGGACTCACAGTGGGAGCGTTGACCGCAAACAGCCGGCCTGAAGATTTATTGACAGCTGACACTGGACACTAAAATCAGATAACATTCCGCATCCACCCCTACCCCCTATTACAAAGTTAGGGAAAAAAGAAGACATCCGATGCTTTCTCCAAATCTTTCTGTTCGTTCTGGCTTGGGGCGGAGATTTCGACATCTTTCAGCTTTGATTTTAGGCATATGCCTTGTTATTTGTCTTCCAAAATATGATTTCTCTGAAAATATTTAAAAGTATTACATGCACTATCGTTACAAAATAGGAATGAACAATTATTTTTATTTTATTTGGTTTTGTGTTTTTTACTATTTACGATGCCTAATTTTGAATTTACGACTGCCCAAATAAGCCACGACAACCCGTTAGAATAGGTTGAATAGAATCTTTGCAATCTGTCGAATGTTATTATTTTATTGACGAACAATCTTTTTATTAAATAAAAGCAACTATTTGCTCAACTCGTTATTCTTGAGGCAAAATGGTGGGACTTGGAAAACAAAATGTGAATGAATCGCACATTATTGCCTTTCATGTTTCACCTAACTTACACCTGTTGTGTTGTTACGAATTTTTGTATATTTGTAAATATTTCGATGTGTTAATTTTGTAAATAAGAAAGTTTATGTACATTTTGCATAAGGCAGTGCAGTAGTTCGTCTTAACTTGGTTTCCCTGCAATATGGGTCTTAATGCTTGATAACGAGTTTTGCAGAGGTAACGCTGGGAAGCGAGTTTTACAAGGAGCAGGGTATTTAACATTATAGTAATGGCAATCTCGCCAAATTGGCGCAATAGAGCCAAGTTGGAGACGGTTTGACTTTCGGTCGCCATGTACATGCATAGGACTTTTCGACTACGATCTGGAAAGTTCTCCAAATATCTATCTCTAGAAGATTCACAAAGTATTGAATCCTATATAACACCGGTCGTGAGTGGAGTTGACTGAGTTGAGTCAGTTACTTGACTGGAGTTAGTTGAGTCCGTTAGTTGGCTGAAATTTCTGAGTTAGTTGAGATACTGACTGAGTGGAGTTACTGTCAGCGAGCATTCAGAGAGTTCCGAAAGCGAACTGTATTGCATTGTCTTTTGCGGTGATTTAGCAGTTGTGTGTCAAGTTTAACTGCTGTTTGTGCTCTATTGTTGTGTATAGAGCTGTATTGAGTCTACTAGAACGAGAAGTTCTGGAGTTGTAAAGGAATCTGTGAAGAGTTATATTGGAATAAATTTCTGCAAGTTTTGATCTGCTTTGGCTTCAAGTCTTTCGAACCCAACCACACAACAATATTATCTGGCAAACGGGACCAAAATGTCGCCTTGCTGCATCTGTAATTGCGTAATCCACGTAACAGTATATTTTTGACAACGTTATCAATCTCGATATAGAGAAGTGAATAAATTTGAGATGAAGACACAATTTTAAGATCTAAAATTTGAATCTGATCCAGTTCCTCATTTCAGACCTATCACCTTGGACTTTACTGTTTATTGGTGTTGGGATATGGACGTGACAATGATCGGAATTATATATTTGGTTACATTTGAGTGCTAATTAACAGATAACTATTTTTAAAAGAACATGTTCTGAAAAAAAAAAGGGGGGCATTGAAAATACTACCCAAATTTTGCGATGTCGGAGCTTGAAATACGTTAATGCCTGTCTCCTTTTCCATCGCTCACATAATAGTGACCTTCATTGTATCATATATAGTAAATATCATTGTATCATATTGTTGCACAAATTGTCTGTATATAGTGTAAATATAGGGACGTATTATTTTAAAATTCTATTGTAATTTATTTTTATCTTATTTTATTTATTAACAGCCATTATACAGGTTAGAAAAAGGTGGCAACACCTAAAGCAATCGAGAAATTTCGAGATATTTCTTTTCCGACGAATTGGCTGGAAATTTCGCGAATGTCCTCTCGCGCCTAGTATAAATAAGACTGGAGATCGGGAAAGTTTTCAGATTGACTTCGGACTTCGATGAAAGCTGTTCGCTTTGTTTACCTATTGGAGTGAGCTCGTATAATCGCTGTATTCGAAGTTGTTTTTGGTGAAGCTTTTGTTGAAGCTTGAGATTGATTATACTGTTGTCTTTGAATAAATTTGGTGCCTGTAAAGAGTGAGTAAATAGCAGTTTCATCTTAAAAACTGTGCCATCCTTGCCTCAGTGGAAAAATTCATAACAGTATAGAGTAAATATCCTTTTATCATATATCTAAGTAATCTTTTTTTTTAACTTAGTTATAATTTATTGCCACGCATTTCACTCAACCGAGACAAGAAACAAACAATAACCACTATAATGGAGGTGAGGTCTGGTCAAATCCTTATTCTTAAGGTCCGCCACCAACTCCTTCAAGAAGCAAGCGAAAGTTCAAGAAACCTTTCACTGAACAATAACACCACTGACATTGTAACCTCTAGAGGACTTCGGATTCTCCCAAACGCGAGCTGCGCCCATTAACGATAATTAGGCAAGCACCCATGGGAAATCCATCCAACCATGGTTTGGTCTGACCATTGGATGCCGTAATAAACAATCGACCCCAGATGTTCTCTAATTGGCGACTTTTCCTCCGCGTGCAAACCAACTCTGACCTTCGGCCCAAAAAGTTGTCCAAAGTACTTTAAGGCTCTTTTGAGGTAGTTGGAGATCTTAGATAACGCGGCAACCGGTTTTGCTTGGTGTTGGATGGAATATCCCGACTGACTGTAAATGCGACATTTCAAAAAGGTTCCAGCAAAAAATATACAGGAAAGGGAAAAATAAAAGATGGAAAGTCGTTGAGTAATATGCCTGTGCTAACTGCGTTGTCGTGTTCCCTAGTCTGCAATAGTTGGTGTCGGTCTTAAGTTCTGGATGGTCAGAGGTTCTATTTTTGTAGCAAGTGCTGCAACTATTGAGGTAAGTAAACATTTTTCGGTTTACCAATGTGATTTTAAAGAGAGATGAATGGAATAACAAATACGAGATGAATGGATATTGTTTTTGTTGATGAGTCTACATCGTGGTATGCCTTGAAGTAGAGGCTTTTCTTCAGTCATTTTTTTTTGTGTGTGAATATATTAACTTCATGCTGCCTATTTCTATTAACATTCAGGTCTAGGCCGTATCCAGGGGGAGGCTTAATAGGGTTCAACCCCCTCCCCCCGAAATATTCCAAAGTAAAAGTTAATTTTTTTTTTTTTTTAAATTACTTGAAAAAACTGTAAGAATGCTCTGATCAAGTGCTGCCATCTATTTAGAAATTGAGATTGTGGGGGACATTTTTCAACCGCGCGATTAACCAAAGGTTAATATTATTTGTGCCACAATAGTTGAAATGCAATAATATCAAAATTTGTATCGAGGTATAAAAATAAATCAGCTTATTATTGAAGTTTCAATTGCTTCATATTATTTGGATAGTTACAAAAAAAAAAAAAAAAAATTAATTTCGACAATATACATAATACATAATTTTTCATTTGTATTTGATATATGGTGTACTGTCGTTAAATCGAAGTACATATTTTAGGAAGAAATATTTTATGTTTAATACTAACACACATATTAGAAGAAACCATTGTTTCCTATTTGTGCAGAACCCACTTAAATCCGAATAAGACTCTTCAAATTGGTCTCGATTTTTTGTACTTGGCCAGAGGAGGAGGTCGACACATGAGCTTCCACCTCACTCTTCGCATCCAACCCTTGCCGAAGTGACGGTATCCAGCTCTCAACCCGTAAAGTCCAACCACGAAATTCTCCCTGGGCCAGCTGTTTCTCCCGGTAGTGACTTATTGGGCAACTGCAATAGGGAAGTAAGCAAGAGTACATAGAAATCACAAAAGGAACCTGTCTCAACAAATTAATAATATAACCCATGAAAACAAAGTTTTTATATAAATCCGTTATATGCATCGCCAATTTTTATGCTTGGTATTTGCATCTAGTCTTAAATATTAAAAACATCTGTATCAGCAAAATATGCCTTAAACAACTTTTCAAAATATATTCATTGAAATGGATAGGAATTAGGCATTCACATCCAAATATCTTTTATGTATCTACATTTAAATATTATATATATATATATATATATATATATATATATATATATATATATATATATATATATATATATATATATATATATATATATATATATATATATATATATATATATATATATATATATATATATATATATATATATATATATATATATATATATATATATATATATATATATATATATATATATATATATATATATATATATATATATATATATATATATATATATATATATATATATATATATATATATATATATATATATATATATATATATATATATATATATATATATATATATATATATATATATATATATATATATATATATATATATATATATATATATATATACATATATATATATATATATATATATATATACATATATATATATATATATATATATATATAGTTATATATATATATATATATATATATATATATATATATATATATATATATATATATATATATATATATATATATATATATATATATATATATATATATATATATATATATATATATATATATATATATATATATATATATATATATATATATATATATATATATATATATATATATATATATATATATATATATATAGTTATATATATATATATATATATATATATAGTTATATATATATATATATATATATATATATATATATATATATATATATATATATATATATATATATAGTTATATATATATATATATATATATATATATATATATATATATATATATATATATATATATATATATATATATATATATATATATATATATATATAGTTATATATATATATATATTTAAATGTAGATACATAAAAGATATTTGGTTGTGAATGCCTAATTCCTATCCATTTCAATGAATATATTTTGAAAAGTTGTTTAAGGCATATTTTGCTGATACAGATGTTTTTAATATTTAAGACTAGATGCAAATACCAAGCATAAAAATTGGCGATGCATATAACGGATTTATATTAAAACTTTGTTTTTATGGGTTATATTATTAATTTGTTGAGACAGGTTCCTTTTGTGATTTCTATGTACTCTTGCTTACTTCCCTATTGCAGTTGCCAATAAGTCACTACCGGGAGAAACAGCTGGCCCAGGGAGAATATTTCGTGTTTGGACTTATATATATATATATATATATATATATATATATTATATATATATATATATATATATATATATATATATATATATTAGGGTGGTTCGAAAAAAAAATTATTTTTGAAACGCATGAGGTGAAAAAAGTTGATACACATCTTGATAAGAAAAACTGTAAAAAAAATGTTGAAAAAAAATAATATCTTCCGATCGCGCATTCACCTCAAAGTTTGAAGAAAATACAAAAAATAACTATTTTTCCTAAATTTTTTTATAATTCTAAACGTTATATATTTGAAATGCAATAGTTTGCAATGTATAGTGAAAGGGTGGTATAACACAGGGAAACACTATTTCATGCATTTTTAAAACGTATATTAATAATTAAAAATATTCAAAAATACATTTTTTTATTAAAAAAATGAGTTTTCTATAAAATGGATACTAACGTTACTTTTTACATATTTTTGTTAAAATTGTTTTATTTACTTCAAGCATTCACTTCAAAGTTTGGAATAAATACAAAAAACACCCTTTTTCCATCAATTTGTAGAATACGCTAATCACTAAATTATCGAGGTACATTAGTTTGTATTGTGTGGAATGAAATAGATAGAACATGGAAAAAATCAAATTAGTAATTATTTAATAATAATTATTCGCGCATAACCTTTGAAACATTGATAAAAATTGTGTTTTGGCGGGTTTTAATCTGGGTGGCCTTTCTCGTGGTGCCTTCTCTTCCTTTGAAGCTCATAAACTTACTTGGATCAAAACGCATGCTAACTTAGTCATTGGATCATATTGCACGTGGTTCTGATTGGGTCCGCCATGAATACTGGCTGGAAATAATCCGACAGACCAAATTGCACGCTGGGAGACACTACATTGGGATATATGCCTCCTATACTCCAATGAACTACCATTCAGACACATATTTAAACACGTAGATAGTACTACAACTGGACAACATCTTTCAGTGAGATAAAAAAATTGAAGAACCTTGAAAAATTTCCCCTGACTGATTTTTTACGTGTTGAGTGTTTAATTCTTCAACTTGAGATGAAAGTACTGAACACAACTCAGTTATATCTTCTTGATATTGTTACATTAAAAAAATTAATTTTCTGAAGGACCTAAGAACATATATGTGGCAATTCGATTGTCTCGATACCTCCCTGAATATTTACTGCAAGTTTTAAACTCAGTTATTGGACGAAATGCTTCCTTCCCTCACTCAAAAAATTTGATTTCGGCAATGATTTTGTACGCAAGGAGAGATGTAAGAGAACTGAGGCATCAGGTTCTGAAATCGCGAGAACTTTCCTAGAGAAAGACTATCAGGCATTTCAAGACAACTAAACTTAACTTTATTGTAGGTATCCTGACTGCATTGAGTGGGCATAATTAATTGGAATGCTCGTAATAGGACCCCTCCTTTGTTAAGAGAAACAAACGGATATTAGTTAGCAAAGACTGGCGCATCCGAGGTAGCACAGCTGTATTGGTGGAAACAAGGAGAGACTATAAGATTGACTAGTCTGACCGAGCATAATTCCAAAATACACGATTTTGTAACAAACAAGTAAAAACCACCCCATAGTTTTGTTTCTCATAAATACAATATTCCAAGTTTAAAACTGTACATCGGCTTATCAAAACCTCTTCTATATTTTATCCAGAATTGGGCGAGATTGGCTAATATTGTTTCCAACGACCGATTCATATCGTTTCACATCGGGATTGGCCTATGTCTGGAGAAATTGGTCAGAGTATCTATGTTACTATGGACCATTGAAATCAGACTTCAACTCGTTTCCTTGTCACTCACAAGCTGTGGAACGCTAATGTAGAGAGACAAGACAAAAGTAGGTGGCGCTGACCCAAAAGACGTTAGGACAGCACTTTTTTTTAAAAATCCATAATGCCCGACTTTTCAACAAAAATTTCCTTCAAATTGCATCACTGGGATAGAAAGCTCGAGAAAAAAGTGAACCAAATGAATAATAGCATGTTTAAAATAAAAAAAATGTAAGAAATAACACTAGTACCCATTTTACAGAAAAATAATTATTTCTTACAAATAATGTAACTTTTGAGTATTTTTTATTATTAATATATGTTTTAAAAATGCATAAAATAGTCTTTTCCTGTGTTATACCACCCTTTTAGTACACATTGCAAACTATTGCCTTTCAAATATATAACGTTTAAAAATTTTTAAAAATTTAGGAAAAATAGTTATTTTTTGTATTTTCTCCAAACTTTGAGGTGAATGCGCGATCGGAAGATATTATTTTTTTTTCAAATTTTTTTTACAGTTTTTTTTATCAAGATGAGTATCAACTTTTTTCACCTCATGCGTTTCAAAAATTAAAAATTATTTTTTTTCGAACCACCCTAATATATATATATATATATATATATATATATATATATATATATATATATATATATATATATATATATATATATATATATATATATATATATATATTATGAAATCAATTTTGATAGCAGCAAAGAGTTTCATCGATGATTAGTAAAATGCTATTTCAGCGCGACGGGATGACGGCAAGTTCGTATCTTAATAATCCGTAAAAGCAACCTTTTAGTGACAGTGCCAGTCCACAAAATTTGATAGAATGTATTGTCATCGAATCTATTTGGCAAGTTTCAGACCGAGTGGATGAAAGCAAGTTGGTTAATTAGGTCTCCGAAGATTTGCCAGCCATCGCATGCATAGCCTCGCAGTTAATATATAGTATTTAATTTTTTTTTTTTTTAAATTAAAGTCGAGGGTTCCGTACTTGGTTTTTGTCGCACAAATCTAATTAAATATTTTTGCTGTGCGCAAATGCTTCAACGCTTCCTTTTCTTTACCTGCTAGAATCTAAATTCGGTGGAATACGCAAAAGTGTCTTAATACTGATTGTTAGTGTTCGCAAGTGCCACAAAACCGCTGTAAATTTCACTTAATGCCTTGGGAATTTACATGATATTGTGTGACTGCTTTGAAGTGTGACTATTTGGCGTGCTGTTTGTTAAATCTGTTTTAATGACGCTTTCAATTCCTGAACGTGCATTTGAGTTTCATTTAAACCTGTTTCTCAGACACGTTACATAATTACGAGAGGCAGAAAGTTAGTCCTTGGTGACAGTAATTTAGTTGTCATTTCTATTTACAAGAGTTGAACACTGGTAATGCGCGTGCATCTATTTTTGAGCGTACTTTGTGTACTTTGAAAATCGGTGACTTAACACCGAATAAACGGTTTTCTATGAAACTAATTCGTTATCGACAAGAGGGCTTTTGAGTAGCTATATTTACAAAGTCAATCAGTTTCGAAACGCAGCGATATTTATTTTTTATCGAATGTAAACTTCCCAGGTCAAGCTGTACGAAGTCTCTATACTAAACTTCAACTTAACTAGACATCACTTAGACGGTATATCGTCACAGTGCTCATAGGCATTTAATCCATTTTGGCGGGGTGAAAGCATAATGTTCGCCAAACCACAACCCTGTAGAGAACAAAAGGCTGTAAGGTTTGGCGAGAATTATGTCTTCACTCCGCCAAAATGGATTAAATACCTATGAGCACTGTGACGATCTACCGTCTAAGTGATGTCTAGTTAAGTTGAAGTTTAGTATAGTAATTAACACATGTTGATCAAATTTTGTAAACGAACTACTGAGTTAACGGGGAAATGATATTTGAAAAAAAAAAAAAAAATAATAATAATAATAATAAACATCATTCCATATTTTTACCACTAGATGGAGCTGTTATGGAATTGAAGTTAATTTTACAGGCTGAACTTTATCGGGTCGCATTGCGACAGAAGTGTTTATTGAGAATACAACTTTTCCAAATTCAAAAATAAATTTTTGGCAGAGAGTATGCAAAGGGAAGGGGGTGGGGTGGGAGGAGATGCAATGCGGCAAAAGTTTGCTTCCAAACCTTGATTTTTCAAAAATATGAAATGGATTTTCTAATGAAAAGGTAATTAAAAGCTATATATATATATATATATATATATATATATATATATATATATATATATATATATATATATATATATATATATATATATATATATATATATATATATATATATATATATATATATATATATATATATATATATATATATATATATATATATATATATATATATATATATATATATATATATATATATATATATATATATATATATATATATATATATATATATATATATATATATATATATATATATATATATATATATATATATATGTATATATATATACATATATATATATATATATATATATATATATATATATATATATATATATATATATATATATATATATATATATATATATATATATATATATATATATATATATATATATATATATATATATATATATATATATATATATATATATATATATATATATATAATATATATATATATACAATATATATATATATAATATATATATATATATATATATATATATATATATATATATATATATATAATATTAACTTTCTCTTGAAATGCATAATTTAAAGCCTGTATTACACTTGTTTATTTCTGTGAATCGGATTACTTAATTCACTATTGCTGTAATTTTCGTAAACCAGGCCTGCACCTTTTTGGAGGCACCAGTGGCGCAGCCAGGAAATTTCTGTGGAAGGAGTTTTAAACAATTTCCTAAGTTTGCACCATTATTTTTCTGAATAAAAACAACTTCCAAGCAAAACTTTTTTTTTCTATTGTTAGTCACATGTCATCAATCTTTTGTAGTTTTTTAATCTGTCACCTACATTATGACAAATTATTAAAACGTTTTTTTTATCCAATTTTCGAGTTATACAACCCAACTGAACCTGGAATTTTTTTTTATCTATATTCCGTATTAGCCATATTTTCTAGATTATAAATTAATATGAAATTGTTCTCGTTTCCTTAATTCGAAGGTAGGAGTAATATTTAAGGTTAATGGACATACACCAATATCAGACTGATTTTACTATATATTTATTTCGCTTTAAATACGAGGGCATACAGCACTGATAGCAATTATAACAACAATTGAAACATCAATATTTTGTACATTTCTTCTAAACGACATTTTATATTGATTTTAAGTAGTACAAAAATAATGCTTAATGATTGTTTGATGCTAAGGAGATTTACAAATCAGTTATTTATTTCCAAGTTCTTGTACGTAATAGCTACTTTAGTGTATTTTGCAATATTTCACAATTGCTATACTAAACTTCAACTTAACTAGACATCACTTAGACGGTAGATCGTCACAGTGCTCATAGGTATTTAATTCATTTTGGCTGAGTGAAGACATAATTCTCGCCAAACCTTATAGCCTTTTGTTCTCTATAGGGTTGTGGTTTGGCGAACATTATGCTTTCACGCCGCCAAAATGGATTAAATGCCTATGAGCACTGTGACGATCTACCGTCTAAGTGATGTCTAGTTAAGTTGAAGTTTAGTATAAGTGTTTCTTGTTCATAAATAAGATAATACCAGGATGTTAGGGATTCTAACGGGGTAGTTTTGACCTTAAAACGCTGGTAACGTGCCTGGGCGGCACCCATGGCATAAGATCTTCTTACAAAAAGTGTACGTTGAAGCCTCAATTCGCAAAACAATTAAAATGTTAATTTGACCCCATTTGCTGCATTCCCTTGATAGTTACCAACTTTCAGACCCATTCAGGAAGAAAGTATCCACTTTCTAATCGCTTCCTACTTCTAATCCAAAGACACATATTAATACTCGTTATTCTACTTCATTGACCGGATTCTTCAGGTACGTATTTGGGACCTTGAGCGCGTCATCCAGTGACGACATTTTGACGTCACATTCGACGTCACAATACGTCATAAGTGACCTCACGTGAGTTGATCCCATTTAGTTTGTAATGATAGGAGTATTTAATAATTCGTGCTCGTGATAAATATTCAATGTATCTGGTCAATAGAAAGGTTATCTGACGAAAGCATATTTATAGTGATTTTTGAAGATATCATTTACGTTAAACGTCCCCCCCCCCCCCCCACACACACAAACACAAACTTCTTTCTCTCTTTTGGAGCATGGAATGAAATTTGAAATTCAGTTTCGATGATCGATTGAACTGTTCAAGTGTTCATAGGGAATAATTTAGAGAGTTTAACGAACGAGAGTTAACAATAACGAAGGAGTATGTGTTGACGTCATGGGAAAAACTAATGATAATGGAGATTTGTTTGATATCGGATTTGGATAATGTAGTTACAATTAGTGGTTTACATTTAATTTCCAGACAAAACATAGAACGTGGTAGAGATTTATAAAACATTTTTTTTCTCTTTTTTTTGGCGTCATGGGGGAACGTCTAGACAATGGAGATTGAGAGACATAAGGATTGGAAAATTAGCTAAAATTAGTTGTTTATATTTAATTTACAGTCAAACAAAGAACACGATAAAGATTTAGAATTTTCCCCTTCTTTTTAGCTTCACATGGAAACGTCATGACAATGAAGATTGAGTGATATAGGAATTGGAAAATGTGGTTAAAATTAGTGGTTTATATTCAATTTACAGTCAAAACAAAGAACACGGTAGAGATTTAGAAAACATTCTTTGTTAGACGGTCAGATAAATGATCCTGGATTTAGTCCAAGTAATCCTTGTTTGGTTGTTTGGTGGTAATTGCGTTTGTGGAAACTGAGGCCAACACTGCACCTAACACTGTCTGCTCTACAAAGAGTAATTGAAATTTCCAGATCGATCAGAATGTCTTGCATTTGATTTTTGATCGGGAGAAGACGCTAGAAATTCTAAAAGGAAAGCGCGACAATTTACACAGGACTTTAGTTTACAATTGATGTCGTGGATATTCACTATTGACAGAGTTTTCCAAGAACCGAAGCGAGAATTCTAAATTATTGTCATTCAGTATTGAAGTATATGGAGATTGAGAGTATGGAGACGGAATATACGACGGTATGAAAAAGGAATAGTATATGAAGGCGTTATTAGCCTTAAACTCGCTCGAGGCTGAATAACGCAGGTACAGAATTACTGTGAGTTGAGTGTTATTTAGTGACTGGTAACGTTGGTGATATTTAATAGTTAAGGGGCAATATTTAATTCTTATACTTATAACAGTTATGTGGTCATAAAGTAACTACTCCTACATACAAACTCAGTTTCCAACAGTTTAAAAAATTAAATAACTATTTCAAATTTTTAGAATGATTTTTTTTTTTATTTGAATTCAACCTTAAATATTTTAAATGTAATCGAGTCCTAAATGTAAGCTTTTTTTGCATTTTTGCTAAAAAATTGAAAACTAAACGTCAAAATAGAAAAAAAAAATTCTCTGGATGTTTTCGACTATGATAAATCAAATGACCCCCCCCCCCCAAATATATTTATATATATATATATATATATATATATATATATATATATATATATATATATATATATATATATATATATATATATATATATATATATATATATATATATATATATATATATATATATATATATATATATATTTCTATTTAAAAAAAAAAATTGTTTCATAAATAATTATTTAATAAAAATTTGTTTGTTTTAATAAATAATTAATTATTAAAAAAACTGTTTAACGCAAAAGTTGCATGTTATTTAAGTTTGTCCTTCAACAAACTATTATTTGAAACAAAGGTTACTACTAAAATAAATTTATTTTTTAGGTTTTGTGTTTCTTTTCTTTAGGTATACAATACTCTCACAAAAGTAACTAAGATATTAATTTTTAAAACAGTAGTAATAGAAAGAAGATAATGGTACTTCTTTGAAAAGCTCTCTTGCAAAGTTACTTAAACATAGATAGTCCTATTATCTCAATATATAACCCTTTTAAGAGCTAGTCATTGTCTCATAGACACATTACTTCATATTTTTTTAGTCACAATAATCTATTGAAGTCTTGCATATGAATATTTACAGATTTCAAAGCAACAAATGGTTTTTTTTTGGGTTATTAATTTTAAACGAATTTATAAGTTTAAAATATTTTCAAAAATTAATAATTGTTGTTCTTTTCTATAAAAAAATAGTCCATGAGATAGTGTAGATAAATACATTTAATAACAGGACGGACAATCTAACTATCTACGGAGATAAAGTTCACAAAGAACCCATTCGGCACACAGCCTATCAACATAAGACAGATCCACACAGGTTTTCACACGTTTATGTCTACAAGAGGAATGGTCTCCCGGTAGAGGGACTAACAAACTACATCTACACGGATCTTGTATCAATCCGCATAAAATATAGTTCGCTCTCCCCAATACCAACAATAACAAAAAGCACATTTTGCTAGTTATATTCAATCACCATAGTAACACCCAGTGCAAAAATTAATATCTTTTAGAGCAATGCTTAGGGAATATTGTGACCAAAACAAGTATTGTCCAATAGACAAGGAAAAGATTGCAATATCTTTAAGTAGACTTGAATTTGGTAGCAATGAAATTAATTCGGGACAGATGAAAAACCTCCATTAGCACAACAATTTCGGCTAATACTGACTAACATTGACCAGTATCGATGAGGAACATTGCAAACCAGTCGTTGCTTCAAATATTTGTCAATCTCACCTATTACTGGATAAAATATCCGGGAATTGGTACCCAAAAATTTATAAATAATCGATTTTGAGTTTATTGTTGTCAATAGAAATTTAACCAGTATCGATGAGGAACATTGCAAACCAGTCGTTGCTTCAAATATTTGTCAATCTCACCTATTACTGGATAAAATATCCGGGAATTGGTACCCAAAAATTTATAAATAATCGATTTTGAGTTTATTGTTGTTAATAGAAATTTAACCAGTATCGATGAGGAACATTGCAAACCAGTCGTTGCTTCAAATATTTGTCAATCTCACCTATTACTGGATAAAATATCCGGGAATTGGTACCCAAAAATTTATAAATAATCGATTTTGAGTTTATTGTTGTTAATAGAAATTTAAATTCTCCCCTTCAAAAGGAAACTTCATTTGTAACAATACCTCCACTAGAAGTATTTTTAATATTTTTTTAAAGACAAAATTGGTAACTATTAGTGTAAGTAAAGCTTTCTTTATAATGCGTTTTTATCAAAACTACGTTTTCCATTATTAATGTACCTTTTTCTCAAAAACTGCTCAAACTATCTTGCTGAAATTTTTACCACATATTCCTTTTATGTTTTTATGTAACTGTATATACTGAAGTGAGATTTTCTCATTAGTTTAAAAATCTTTTTTGTTTTGACTTTTTTCGGCAAAAAAACTTGGGATTTTTAACAAATTTGGGTGACTTTCACGAAAATTCATTTAAAAAAAAAAAAAAAAAAAAAAAAAGTAAATGAATCACAATCAAAAACTAACTTCAGTAGAATAACAAGTGTCTTCTAAATGCACTGAAAAAAAATTAAGCTTCTATCTCAAATACTTTCTGAGAAAAAGGTACATGAAATATGCCAAATTAACATTACCTGTATAGAGGATTACCAATCCCCCTTAAAGTTTTGAAATGTTAATGCACAGTTATAAAATTGATATATTTTATTTAGATGAAAAGCTTAGGGCAAAAATATGTTTTGTGACGTTTTTGACATATTTAATATCTTAAGGCATCGTATATTTTGGATCGCTGCTCGAGTTTCGGCAAGAATTTCCGAATCTTCCAGAACTCCTGTTTCTGACATTTTCCAATACTGCTATGCTACCTGGGAAAATCATATATTTCACTTCCGCGATAAGGGAAACTCACTTTTATGTCATCCTAAATTCGAGTATTTTCTGGACTTGACACCAAACTTAAAGTTCTCCTCGAGTTTCACCGACGAATACTGAAGGGGGAAAAAAAATTTTCTGAGGGGAAATGGTAATTAAAGTAGTAATGGTGCAACAGAAAGAGCCAAAGAAGAAACAAGTGTTTCACTTTCATGTCGCAAGTAATTATTGTAATTGCAAACAAGTGTCTCGGTAATGGAATGAGATTTCCCAATTGCTGAATCGCATAGTTGCGTTTTCCTAACTTATGTTTTCATGATGTGAAATGGGGGATGATTGTCCTTAGAAAGTTTTCCCGGAAATCTTTTGCACTCCTTGAATGACCGCGAGCTCGTTTGTCACGCAAATACAGGGTGGTTGTTAAGTCGGTACCTATTTGCAATAGTAAAAATTTTAAAGAGTAAACACAGTTTTATTTACATTGAATACATTTTAAAGGTGAACCATTTGGCTATTAAGTAGTCACATTTCAACTTATTCACCCGCATTTTCTACACATTTCTGGAATCTTTCAGGATAATAATCCACAGCTCTTCCTAGCATCTCAATACCTGCCTTTAACACAGAGTTCTCTTTCCTTGAGCATACCTCATCAACGATCTTTTTTTCTTCTCCCCTCAGTTTAACTTATAATAAAGGAAAATATAAGGATTATTGAAAAGTATATCGCCGAAATCACCATTATAGTGGAGGTTATTTTTTTTTTTTTTACAAGATTGATCACAAAAAATATCGCCAAACTGACCATTTTTTCTAAATGAATAATGACAATATAATAACGATAAAGGACAAAGATCCGCGTTAGTATTTTAGTGTAATTAAAAGTTGTGCAATGTTCCACACCCCTAGTTTTTATCATTGTTCCTTATAAGACACAAAATTGCAGATATTTTTAAGCAATACTTTGGCAGATGATAATATGTTCAGGAAAATGTTGCATCTCACAGTTATTCTCAATGTAATGTATGTATAATTGCAATTTCATTTAAAAAGTGCTTCATTATATTTTCAGATCACTTCATAGGAATATAGGCTTACTTCCAGGAATTTCCCAACTGGGACGTTTTCCAGTGTCTTGGAAAAGAATAAAAGTTCTTCTCATAACCCTCTCAGTTGTGAATATTTTCAACAATGACCATGTTTCATCTATATCTTCTCTCAACTATCAGCTTTGTTTACGTAAAAGCAGCTAGTGATACCTCAGCGATTATTGAAGTGGATGACTCTATAACATCTGAAGAAAACCTCGAGAATTACAAACACGAAATTCTCCAAGGATGCCCCAGCTTCGATCTGGACCCAGAGGACTACGTGATGTTTCCCAACGGAACAGCATACGTCGAAGCGTATAATAAGACGTACGACGAAACGTTGTACGTTCTCAGAGGAGACATCCTTACTGTATGCGCACCCCTCCACCTATTCGATGTCGAAGAGGATAGATATATAAATTCGACAACCGCGTCGGAGCCATTGAACTACTTGAGTATGGTAGGAGTAGGCATTTCCATGGTGTGTCTTCTAATTCACCTAGTAGTATTCGTCCTGGTGAAAAACCTACAGAATCTTCCAGGATGCAACCTCGCCTCACTCTGCCTCTCCTTATTCCTCAGCTACCTTTCCTTGAGCGTCAGTAAACTGGATGACCTACCTCCAATTGTCTGCATCGCATCGGCATGCCTCACCCAATTCTTCTTCCTGGCCTCATTCATGTGGATGTTCGTCATTGCTTTCGAAGTCTTCCGGTCCATTCTTCATGCAACGGGCAGCCTCAGGGTCTCTAACACGGGATTCAGTGTAAAGAGGTACCTCTGCAACAGTTGCGTCTCTTGGGGGACAGCCCTGGCATTCGTAGGGGGTGCTATAGTTGCCGACAATTTCGAAGGAATCCCTGAAGACGTCAGACCCAGATTCGGAGACACCTGCTGGTTCACCCAGAAGCATCCTTTGCTGATCTTCTTCGCAGCACCAGTTTTTGCAATCATTATCCTCAATTTCTTGTTGTTCGGCATCAGTGCCTACAGCATCTATGCCAACAGGATGAAGTCTCCCGCTGGTTGCGACACCAGCTTGAAGAAGAGTCATACTATGTACTGCAGGCTGGCAGTGATCATGGGTGTGACGTGGATCGTGGGTGCAATTGCTCCTCTCTTCCACAACACCTGGATGAGTTGGATGTGGTATCCTTTTGCTGCCTTTAATACCCTCCAGGGGCTGTTTATTCTGGTAGCCTTCACTTTCACCAGGAAGGTGAGGAATTTTTTCAAGATGAAGCTGGCCAGAGGAAGACGAGCGTCCGAACAAACCCTCTCCCCGACTTTCCAGTCGTACTGCTTCTATGCGAGCTCCATTGACAAAGATCTGGATAAGGTTGGGGACAAAGGAAGTGACGTTAAGAATAAGTCCGGAACTATAGATACTATAGTCATTCATCTCTGAAGAACAGTGTTATGAGCAGATTTGAATAGGTTTCTTTGCTTCCTAATAGACATTGTCGCGGTCTTTCCGAATCTTCAAAGTGAACTCTATCAAGGACAAAGACTTAGTAATGGCATGCATGTTGGAGCAGTATTATCATCTTTTTTTTTTCTTTTCTTTTTCATATTTCATTTGTACTTGTTTGTTGTGACAATCTTCTCATCGACTACAGTGATAAATCAGTATTGTGGATCATATTGAATAGTAGTTAAATATGAAATTTGATTCATTTACTTTTCCTACAGAAACTTAATACATTAATGACTTATGGTTAAAAATTGAATGAGCAGGAATTAGGTGATGTAGGTAAACGCGATTCCTAGACAAAGTAATTTAATGTAAAATTAGAACACAGGCCAAACTAGTTTTTATTAAAGAATATAGGTTATATGTAAATATAAATATATAGCCAAGAATAATTTTGTAGTTCAGCCTCGACCGAATATCACATCTATTTATTTATAACCTATATAATATACTATTTACATACCTGTATTCTTTTATTAAAAAACGCTGTGGTCAAGTCAAAATAGTTTGTTCTAAACTCGGTATCGAATTTCACACTTTAAAACAAATTGTATCTGCTTTAACATTCCGTGCGGTAATAACTGTTTATAACTGTTTGACTAAAATAAGGTTAAAACAATCGAAGTAACACCTAACAGACTTCTCCAAGAAGCAGTGTGGCCAGATCTCGGACTTAAAATTCTTAGGTAGGCGATTTTTCACAAGGGCATTTTGGACATGGTGTATTTAATGATATTTTTACCTATTGAACTATCAATAGTACTTCAAAAACTAAGACTTTCTGCACTTTAAAAAATACTAAGAAAGGCAATATGTCGAAATATAGGCTTATTAAAAATACTACGTCCGGCAACTCTGCCAAGAAGGTGCATTTCAATTCTGCTGTGCGGACCAAACTGTATGGTGGTTAGCGTGCTAGCTTCTAGACCGCGAGGTTGCGGGTTCGAGTCCCGTGTTAGGCATGGGTGTATGTAAATGTATGTTGGCTTGTCAAATGATGAATGTTTCGGCGCATTATAGCCCTCGTGTTGCTGACGGCGCCAGATAATCTAGATACAACCAACAAACAACCAATTCTGCTGAATTTTGAGAAATGTGTTGCCATTCATTCACAAACTAATTTTTACAAGCTATATCAACAGACAAGAGCAAATGTATATTTAGACAATTGGAATCGGCCTACAATATATGGATACTTAAAAAGATACTTTCTCTGTTTTTTTTTTATCTTATACTTTTTATTGTTGTTAAAATGTTTTACAGTTTTTCATTTCTTTTTTGTCCTGATTTTATTCAAAGTGAGGTTTTTTCTCTTTAGTTTACTTAAGTCTTATTGTCTGTCTTTTTTTTAGGAATTTTGTATGAGTTTGGTTACAATAAATTATACTGTATTTTTTATTTATAAAATTCCTATTAGAAATTTAGGAGCTATTTATTTCATATTATTCATGTCCACTAATCTTGTTCAACAAGTGGTTAAATGATTGTAAATATAAATATATAAACCACGGCGATATTAGTTGAGACTGTTTTTTATTTTCTGAAGCACATAACTGATATGTTGAGCTATCAAATGCAATAAAAGCAATTGCTCAGATGTAATGTTCATTTAATTTCTAACTTTAATAATACGAACATATAAATAAGACATTTTGTTGTTTAGTTAATAACCCATATTTAAACGTATTATTGAATGCCCTCGAACATTCAACATATATATTTGTTTGTTTTTGTTTTATCAACAGTTGAAGTTTTGAAGTCTCCACCTCCCCACACACACGTTATAATGAAGTGAAGCCATTTTTAATTTTGAAATTTTTTCATTTTAGATTCAAGTACTAATCAGCTTCTCTTGAGAAAAGTCAAAAATTCTTTGCAACACTGAAAGGAATCGTCAATTTGTGCCATAAAACTAAGTTTTCCTTTGTTTGGCCACAATATCTGACGAAGGATTACTTTGATCAAATATAACAACAATAAAAAAATAAAAAAAAAAACATTCAAAGAATTTGAAGGGAAAATTGTTTTTTAAAAAACATCTTAGAAAGTTTTTGTAAGCTGGCTTAAAAAATAAATAAAAATAAATTGTAAAAAATAATTAGTCATTTTCCTTCAGTTTCCAATAGTTATTTTTCCTTCAAATTCACTTTTTTTTAATAGACTTTTAGTACTGTTTGTTTGGCACAAGAGTTTACATGTTTTAAAGCGATACTTTGGCAGATATTGTGGCCAAAGAAATGAAAAATTAGTTTTATGGCACAAATTCAATGTCACGAATTTATGGCACGATTCCTCTTGAGAAAGTTGAATATCGCAACTTTCTGCAGTTGTTATTGTTCTAGCAGTCAAACTTAAACACTCTCACTCTAAATTTTTCTCGCTTGAAATTTGAGCTGATGTCTAAAAATTGAAAAAGTCGTCAGTTACATGAAATATTGTAAATGAGGTCTCTGTATTTGGACTCTTTAAATTGCTTTTCTAATTAAAAAAAAAAAGCTAAAAATTGCGTCTGTAGGGTCACGAAACTTTCACATCCTAGGATAGGTGGAAAAAAATTATCGTATATAAGTGTCAAACGAAAATGTACAAGATTTAATTGAAAAGCATTGCCGAATTGGGTATCTGGTTAACAAAATAGTTGTCGATTTGCATTTTTTGGATTATATCTACAGCGTCAGGGATAAAATAATAATACAAATTTAAATTAGTTAAACAATTTATTAGAAGTCAAATTGTTATTTGCAACTGAAAATAACATTGAAGCTAAAAGTTTAGAATTTTTTATTCATTGTAGAACAGTGTGTTGACTAACCACCGTAACGGTAACAATACTTTTGTTACTATGGTAACGGAAATCTCAATTTATCAGCTTCCAAGGTATAGTACATATTGAATTTACGTAGGACCCATTACATTTCATTCACCTACACCCTACACCTTTAGAGATTCCTAATAAAAACAGTATTAATAAATGATTGGGTATTTTCTGATTGGAGTAAGGTACAATTCATAGGTTGACGGGCGAGGAGGTACCACGAACACGTTTACCTATTTTGCAGTCAGCGAATCATCATCTTTTAGCTCTATAAGCCAAGAAAAATTGGAATTGAATTTTAGATGAATAGAGTACTTTCTACAAATGATAAAACTGTGTGTTAGTTCGTGGATGGATTTATATAAATATTCATAGCTTTTTATGGGCAGAAGTAACAAACAGTCATCTGTGCATAAAATTAATCAACAATTTATACACTCTACTGAGTATAAATAAATCTTCATAAGTGTAGATGACTAATACCATTTAAAGAACAAGTGTGTCTAAGGTGAAAAAATAGTCAGTTGTTATGGCAACCTAGGAATTTACTATTTTATGTGACAGGGAAAGCAGACGCGGTTGCTTCTAGCAAGGTAAACTACGATGTAGAAAGACGAATACGAATCTCTGCTGTTTATAGGCCTTCAGAATAATGCATGGTCAGGAGATATGTGACCTAAAAACTAGTTTAAACTGGTTTGGACTGGCAGAATCCGGCCAAATCTATGGAATATCTCACTAAACGTCAGACTAGGCCCGGCAACACAAGAAAAGGGTTATACAATATAAAAAGAGATGGCCTATCGGAAATACATTACAAACATTTATACATATTTTATCTTTAGTAGTTTTGGTGTTTCTAAGACGTTAAAAAAAATCTATAACAAATCTACAGGTTCTGAAGGTACGAAGAATAAAAATATTACATATAATTCATGAGGTCTAGCAACATACATAAAAAAAAGCCTACTCTGTCTGCTGTGAGGGGTTAAAATTGTATTTGAAACATTTAATTTGTTGAACTAATTGACTACTTTTAACAATTACAAACCCCAACAATTTCAATATTAGCCAAAACGGGTGACAGTTAAGAAAGATGATTTTCATTGAAGAACGACGTTCAGTTTAACGCCTTTAGCATTTATAATGGAATATCTGTGGTGAGGATGTTGAACAAAATTTCTTTTATAGCTTTTATAGGAGCTTATAGGCTTTTATAGGAGTCAAACCTTCTGGAGACTTCTAGAGGTAGATATTTGGAGAACTTTCCAGATCGTAGTCGAAAAGTCCTATATGGGGACCAAAAATGTTGCCAAATGGTCGTCAAGTTTGGCGACATTTGGCTATTTCTCGCCAAATTTGGCGACAAAAATTAGTCGCCGAAACCATCGCCAACTTGGCTCTATCTCGCCAATTTGGCGAGATTGCCATCACCATAATGTTAAATACCCTGCTCCTTGTAAAACCCGCTTCCCAGCGTTACCCCTGTAAAACTCGTTATCAAGCATTGAGTCCCTCATTGCGGGGAAGCAAACTAACGACGAACTATTGCAAAGCCTTATGCGAAATGTACATAGATTTTCCTATTTACAAAATTAACACTACGAAATATTTACAAATATACAAAAATTCGTAACAATATTGTTGTGATTTTTTCGCAGAGGCAATAATGACGCAGTTTCTAATTAGATAAAAAATACTATTTTATATTTTCTCTTCAAAGGATCACAAAATTTAATCGAACAGCTGTGCAATCACTATCAAGCTTCGACACAAGCTTCAATAAAAACAACTTCGAATACAGCGACAACGGACAATTCCCACATTTTTTTTAAAAAACGAGTGAAATTAGTTTATATTTATGAAGAATTTCTTTCTGATTCCAAATATTCAAACAAAATATCTTTAAAAATATTAGTTATTTAAATATTAAGAAAGTAAAATGCTCCAAAACCAGTCTGATCAAAACACTTATCAAAATCTGTGACGTCAAAGCTTCCTTCCGTTTCTACGGTTATCGTGTGGTTTCTGCCAAATAGTTGGCGTTGCTATATCCCATACAGGTTGGCGCGCTTTGCAAGAAACTTGCAAAACTGGTTTCCGCTGCCGCATTTCAAGCCAAGATGTTTGGTAAGTCTTGACGTCACATTCAATTCGAGCAGAATGAATCGTTTTCTCGCCAACGTCTAACAGCGGAACTTTAAATGCAAATTAAAAAAAAAAGACGCATTGAACAGAAATTTTCTGTTTATAGTCTTTTCGAAACATTTAGAATTGAAGAAAAAAAAAAGAAGAAAAAAAAAGAAAGAAAGAAAGAAAAAGGGGAATTGTCCATTCGGGCACTTTCAAATACAAATACAAATACAAATTTTAAGACCAACGACAGGCTCAAGGCCCAACAGGGTTGGTCGAGTAAATATATATATACACGTATATAGAAATAGAAAATAATTTGCATACGATAGTTACACGATCATACATACAATATAGCTTAGTTACAGGATCATGCACATACAATATACAATAGTTACAGAATTATACAATACAATATACATAATACAATACAATATACACAATACAATACAATGCACTTGTAGTAAACAAAAGCGCTCAGATTCTTTCAAATTGACATCCGAAGTAAAACTGATCCCCGATCTTATGCTGCCGTTTAATTTATAGGTGCGCCTGAGAAATTTCTCGAAATATCCAGTCAGACTGAAAAATCTCGAAATTTCCCGATTGCTTTTGATGTTGCCACCTTTTTATAACCTGTATTATCGCTGTTAATAAATAAAATAAGATAAAATAAAATACAATAGAACTTTAAGCGAATACGTCACTATATTTACAACTATATACAGAAAATTTGTGTAAAAAAATTGTTTTTCAAAAAATTTAAATTTGGATATCCTAACACGATCCAATCTGGAGATTCACGTTAAGACCATTTCTCAAAATTCATTTATTTGAACAGAAGCATCATGAACAGAAAAGCAAGTTGATTTCGATTTCATGCCTCCCAAAGTAATACTTTTATGGATAACGTATCTATACTAAACTCCAACTTAACATGACATCACTAGACGATAGATCTTCACCGAGCTCATAGGCAGTTAATCCATTTTAGAGGAGTGAAGACATAATTCTCGCCAAAACTTATAGCCTTTTGTTCTCTACAGGGTTGTGGTTTGGCGAACATTATTCTTTCACGCCGCCAAAATGGATTAAATACCTATGAGCACTGTGACGATCTACCGTCTATACTAAACTTCAACTTAACTAGACATCACTTAGACGGTAGATCGTGACAGTGCTCATAGGTATTTAATCCATTTTGGAGGCGTGAAAGCATAATGTTCGCCAAACCACAACCCTGTACAGAACAAAAGGCTATAAGGTTTGGCGAGAATTATGTCTTCACTCCGCCAAAATGGATTAAATACCTATGAGCACTGTGACGATCTACCGTCTATACTAAACTTCAACTTAACTAGACATCACTTGGACGGTAGATCGTGACAGTGCTCATAGGTATTTAATCCATTTTGGAGGCGTGAAAGCATAATGTTCGCCAAACCACTACCCTGTACAGAACAAAAGGCTATAAGGTTTGGCGAGAATTATGTCTTCACTCCACCAAAATGGATTAAATACCTATGAGCACTGTGACGATCTACCGTCTATACTAAACTTCAACTTAACTAGACATCACTTGGACGGTAGATCGTGACAGTGCTCATAGGTATTTAATCCATTTTGGAGGCGTGAAAGCATAATGTTCGCCAAACCACTACCCTGTACAGAACAAAAGGCTATAAGGTTTGGCGAGAATTATGTCTTCACTCCGCCAAAATGGATTAAATACCTATGAGCACTGTGACGATCTACCGTCTATACTAAACTACAACTTAACTAGTAATCACTTAGACGGAGTGAAGACATAAAATACCTATGAGCACTGTCACGATCTACAGTCTAAGTGATGTCTAGTTAAGTTGAAGTTTAGTATAGTGATGTCAAGTTAAGTTGAAGTTTAGTATAGTAATTGAAAGTGAAAATTACAAAATAAACACACAATAAATTCATAGAGCACGCATTTCTAAGGTTTAATGAGTGTCTTAAGTTATTAGAATGGTAATAAAAATAATAAGAGGTTGTCCATTTGTTCTGCTGTCAAAAGCATGAACGGAAATGGCACAATAGTAATTACTGCTGCTTCAAGGGTCGAGGACAGGAGAGAAAGAAATTACGTTAATCACAGTTGGATTTGTCGAAATTGGATGGTACTATAAGTAAACCCCGCAGCTTTCTTTTTGTATAATAATATATTTCTAAGTTTAAGATTTTTTTTTTTTTTGCATCTTTATTTAATGTTGTAATTTCCCTTCCAGACATGAATTACTGCGATAGATATTTGAACACTGTGTTCAACAAAAATACTTTGTTTTCTTTATTTTGATAGGTATTTGGGGTATATAATTCATAAATATACTGCACATAGTAAGCAAACACAACGGCGAGATAAAAACTTTTTCTTTCAAAAAAATTGTAGAAGAACTTTTATTTAGTTCGGCAGTTAATAAACTAATTAAGAGAGAATCAAACACTGACGACCATTATACTTGTCCCTTTTAACATCTCCATAATATTTTAAAGTAAATGTTAAGATCTTTTTCCCATTACTATTTACCATCATATTACGACTAGAGTTTATATAGGCTTTCATATTTCATGACTCATTTTAACACATCAGAAATACGCATTTCATAGCATAAATTTACCCCATTTGTACCTAATTTTTGCCCCAATGCCCAATATATTAAGCTTTTTGCAAGTTTTGACTGCCTATTTCTGCCACTTAAAAAGTGCTTAACACACCCATACGCCTTATTACGTTGAGCATCTAGAAGAATACGAGATCGATATCTTCTAGTGTAAAACTTTCTCTACTGCTCCATCACACTAAAGAGAGGACATTGATAGAGCCACGGCCTGTTTAATGTGCACTAGTCCCTGTTGATTCACGTCTATCGATATGATTCCGGTGTCTTCAACCAGATGGCAGCACGTCTGAACTTTTCTATTCTATTTCTGTTCCGGTAAACGACGTCAAGTTCGGTCTTTATTTACCTCTAAACAAAGAATTCATATACTAAATCAGTGATTCTCAACCTTTTTTATTGTCGCGGTACACTTTTAACGATTTCAAAATTTGGCGGCACACAAAGAAAAAGATAAGTTTAAAAGTTGTTTACTTTCCTCTAATATACTGCGTAAAATAGTTTATGATAGTAATTTGGAATCTAAAATAAAATAATATAATATGTACTACAAAAACAACAGTACGTTTATTAAGGGATTAATTACAAATGAATAATAAGAATACTTTTAATGAGAAATTTGAGCTTGATGTTTTTTGATAATTTCATTTATATTTGGTCGTAAAAATGACAATGCTACTCTCATATCGTCTTCTAACATTTAACAGTCGCGATCTTTTTTTCGTTTTTATGTTGGTTAATACTGAAAATCCGAATTTACACAAATAAGATGTAGAAAATTGTAATAATATGTGCTTTCCAAACATCAGACAACAAGACGCACACTCACACACATACAGAGGGTTGTATGTAAAAACCTAGAGGAAAAAATAGGTCGAAAACGAGACACAGAGAAATATGTAACGAAGCGGTGAAAGTGAAAAATCTTCATTATATATATATATATATATATATATATATATATATATATATATATATATATATATATATATATATATATATATATATATATATATATATATATAAGTACTTTTCTTTAAACTTTACTCGTAATAAAAAAAAGCATTATAATTTTATTTTTACTATATACATTTCTAAAATTTGGCGGCACATTTTAAGAATTTGGCGGCACACAAAAGTGCCGCGGCACAGTGGTTGAGAATCACTGTACTAAATCATTCGTGTGGTGATCATTTGTGCACTGTATACATAGGGTTTAGGGTGAGTGAAACTTAATTGTTATTCAAACTAATCAGTATTCGTAATTCTTGAATCTAAATCTTCAGTCCCCATAATCACCTATCTTTAGTGGCCTCGAGGACCGATCTCTCGGTCTATTGATCATGAGCTCATTACTCTAACCTTCGACCTAACGGGACCCACTTTAACCTTTAGGATGCAAATTAAGTAAATTGGTTATAAGAATATGAAAATATATACATAACACAAAGGGAACATACTAAACACGTTACAAACAAATATTAATATACCAGTTCATGCATACAGACAATATTAAAACTAAAACGTTCAGTGTTACTAACCTTAATATAAAATAAGACATAAATGTGCTTTTCAGTTCTTGTCGATATGACCTCAATATGAGATACTATGTACAATTATTCAGTAGAGCTACTTAAAATATTCAAAAAAGAATTATGACTAGTAAACTCACATCTTAAGTACAACACTTGAGGCTTAATGTTTATAGACTGAGAGGCGACTGCAATTTTTGGACCCCATCGAACATCATTCTGAATTTTTTATAGAAATTAGAGAAAAGTGAGTAGATTACGAATCCACTGGTCTGAAGTGGCAAAAATGGCCGAAACTGGTTAAAAATCGACTTTTAATAATTTGAACTAAATCCAATTGCCAAATGCGCCATAACTTAACAAATAATGAGTATTTTTTTTTTTTTTTTTTTTAATTTGGTTACCCTCACTCTTTAATTTTCAATTAAGGAGGTTGCAGACGATTCAGATATCTGGCGACTGTCTACTTGCATCTATTAAAAGGGAGCCAAGTTGGCAAGAAATATTACGTCACTTATGACGTAACTGATATCGCCAATTTGGCTTACTTTTAAAAGACATAAGTTTTCCGAGCCAAAGATCAGAAATCGTTTGCGCTTTCTCTCATTGAAAATCAAAATGAAGTGGGTTGCCAAACGAATAAGTTTGTTCTATTTTTGGTAAGTTATGACATATTTGGCAATCGGATTTTAGTTCAACTTATTCCAAGTCGATTTTCGACCAGTTTCGGCCATTTTTGCCACGGCAGACCAGTGGATTCCTAATCTACTCACTTTTCTCCAATTTCTATAACAAATTCAGAATGATGTTCGATGGGGTCCAAAAATTGCAGTCGCCTCTCGGACTATTAAGTGTGGTCTCACAATCATACCTTCTCTCCCATGAATGTGTCCTTTTCCATGAAGTCATGCCAGAAGTGATCAATTGTATCAACCAAAAGCATTTCATAAGTCAGTTAATCTCGCACTCCGTATTTAGTTTGCATGTGTGTTCATATAATCCACCTCCATTTTATGGTCAGACAGATGTACACTGCAACTTTATTCTTGGCTTTTAGCGAAATCATAATTAATTTCTGATGTGACTGGTGAATAATTTTGCATATCATTGTATTTGTTCTTTAATAGAAAAAGTCTGACAGTTACGTATGTTTGGAAATTTATGTTTCTTATAACTTTCATTTCAGGAATAAGTGTAGAAACACTCCATTTGTGATCAACTCTTTTTAAAAGAAATCTCACTATCGGTCTTCAGAAATACGATAGGAAAGATAATGCAACTACTCCTCAGTATATCTCCGAATAAGTCATCGTTGAAGAATATTGCAAATCATAGGCGACTCATCGTGGCTTCCGGTGTGAGTTCTTTGAGATTTGGAATGTCCACCGTGGATGTCTTAGGACTCCTATTGTCGAATGCAAATCCTTGTAGACTCGGAACATCCGTCGTGGATGTCTTAGAAGTCCTTGCATCTCCCGGTATGAGTCCTTTGAAATTTTGCATTTCGGTGATGGATATCTTAGGATTTTTTATCCTTTCCCTAATGGTATTGAAAACTTTTCTAGTGCATGAAAACATCAAGAAGATAAATAAACCCTGCAGAGAAGTCAGCACGTCTGCTATGATCCACAACACGCTGCTCTCTGCTAGAGTCGCTATCAATCCTAGGAGCCATGTGATCCCCATCATCAAGCCTAGACGAAGGTACAACACAAAATTATTTCTCGCTGTCTGGTTCGGTTCATCTCTCGTGCACTTCATGGTGTTGATTTTGATGATGAAGGCACTCAGAACGAAGAATATGGCGTTGAGGACAAATAGGCTGAAGGCTGGACCAGCGAAGAAGATCAGCATAGCTGTCCGGTTGTTCATCCAGCAGTACATGTTCTTGCCGAATTCCGGGCGGATTCATCGGGGAACACCCTTCGCAAAGTCCGTGGTGACTGTGACAGCTGATATGACAAGGGGTGTTCCCCAAGAGTAGATCGAGTAGTAGATGAACTGTCTTTTCTTGGCTTTGTGAGATCTGGTGTTGAGTTTGGTAGTGGCTCTTTTGAGGTTGCGCAGCACGTCGAAAGCCAGTGTGTTCATGCAAAAGAAGGCCACCAAGAAGAAATACTGCTGGATAATACCTGATTGGAAGAAATTTGGTTGGTTAGTATTATTGATTGGGATGAAGGATAGTAGATAATTGGAATAGAAAAGTGGTTGTTTAGACAGAGAGGAGCATCTGATGGGAGGAGTCAGAGAAAGAATAAATTGTTATCGCAGGGAACGGCAAACTATTCTTCGCTTACAGCTAAACATTCAATGAGCAGAATATCAAATTTTTTAAAGTGCCGTAAAACAAATATAAGCAGTATCTATTAGAATATGGCTAAGCAGTGGTACACCGCACAGACAGACACAGGTATAACAACAAACATCGTTTATTATGAACATAGAAAAGACATGCAGAATTTAAGTTTAAAAGTTATTAAGAGAGAAAAACATTACATCCGTTAAGATGCGAGCTTACAAGCAATCTTAATAATGACATGCGCAGAACGGGTTATCAAAAGAGTTCCGCTAGATGTCGCTACTGCCACGCAGGACAGTTGATTTACTATGAAGGAAGTGGGTGGATATTGATCACGTGATTATCCCAACAGTATCAATACGAGCTATTAACTATTACAAACCTTTTAACTACAAACATCAGTTTGAAGAGAAATGTCTCTTACAATTAGATTTTTGATTGTTTGCAAATTTCTCCTGAGTAATGTGATTAATTGACTGTCCATTTTTCTTTGGAATGAATGCATACAATTTAGTCAATTTCTTCTTAAATTCACCATTTTCCTCGCCAATTCTTCTTGTCTTTTTAAACGAAGTCGAGGCCATGTTTTTCAATAATAGTACATATAAAAGAAAGATAAAATGCGTTTCAATAGCTTTCGCAATCACGAAAAGTTAACACCGAAAGGTGCTATCTAACTCAATTGGAGATGTGAGAAAAACAAACGTCAACAAAAGCTCAATGCAACCCAGAAGGGACACGTGACGGCACAATATCAGTTTATAAAGGGATTCCATCCAAAATCCGCGCCAAAATCAAATTTCACTGCGATCTTGTCCAAATTTGATCGTTAAGTGATATTAATAAATACAAACTAAGATATATTTGCTAAGCTAATATATATTTCAGATGTCTTAAGTGGGTAAATGTTTTGCGTTGAATGGCAAATCAGTAGCGAATTCCCTTTGAAAGCTACTGATAACTATGAGAAGAGGCGCATGCGTCTCCGATGGAGGGGATGGAAAATAAGCCAACAGTGGTTAAGTTGGTTGTTTTCAGATTATCTGGCGCCGTCAGCAACACGAGGGCTATAATGCGCCGAAACATTCGTCATTAGACAAGCCAACATACGTTTACAAACACCCATGCCCAACACGGGGACTCGAACCCGCAACCTCGCGGTCTAGAAGCTAGCACGCTAACCACTAGACCGTTTGGTCGGCCCAACAGTGGTTAAGCAATTCAAGGAAAAAAAGTATAAACTTGACAAAAAACATTGTACGTGAGGATATTTTTATCTAAAAATCCGTTTAACTTTTATACATTTATTTCTTTTTATAAATGTATTCAGCGAATAGCAAGAAAACTTTAAAAAAAAAAATCAAAATCACGTGGTTGCTAAGACTTGAAATTGGATGAATATCGTATACTTACCCGTTGCCATGCACTCCACTCTAATCACTTGAGGTAGCTGAGGTATCTGTCCCAAGAACCTGAAGAAGTACCCTCAGAGAAAGGCCACACTGAGGGCTGCTAAGTTGTAACCAGGAAGGTTTCTCAGCCTGGGCACGAGGCAGAATGCCACCAGGTGGGCAGTCAACGCTAGGATTGATATTGCACTGCCTGCTTGTCCGATATAGATCGACCACTAGTCTTGCTCAAGTTCCTCCTTTAGGTCATCGATGTCAGTGGAGTTGTCATCCGTATTCTCGTAATCCTCAATACAAGTGGACAGAACGCCGTCCTGTAAATATAGACATTGTAATCATTGCATTGACATATTTACTTTTGGACACAATCATGCATGGAATTCATCAGTCTCAAGTTCATGAGTTGACGAATGTTTTGGAGTAAAAAGAAAGAAACACATTCACAAGATCAGAAGAAGACCTTCACAATTGCAAATTACTTTACAGAGACTTTTTACTCACTCCCAATTGGCCGTCTAATGAGGATACTAAATCATGGTACTAGTGTACCATTTCTCATAAAAATCCAATCACGTATATTCTACCTACATTATTTTACATAAAAATAGTAAAGGTAAGAAGTTCGGATTAAGAAAATATATTCTAATAATTTTGAACGAATGATATACAATACACGCGTTTTCCGAATTTAGGTAAATTTAGAGGAGCGCTATAAAAGTATTGACAGTTCAAATTATACAATGGCATACTATATAAAGAAATTGGTTGAAAGAAGTTGTATATTTTTAAAACAAAGACATCTAAGTTTCTAGAAAAATCTTATATAGTTTAATTGCAAAGCTGATGAATGAAATTGTTGTAAAACATGAAAACTTTAATGTTGAAAAACTATCCAGTGAAAAATTCAAATTTCTCAGATTCTGTATGAGCAAAGCAACGCAACTATTTGTCAAGTTTAACCATATCATATTTGAATACTAAGCCTTTAAAGATGAAGGTTTTTTTAGCATCTTCAAGAGAACGTACGTAACAGTCATTGGTCTGCATGTGCTCTCAGTTATCCATAAACAAACAAAGAAGATATATAGAAGAATTATATTACCACAAAATATGTATGAAGGAATAATGATGTGTTAATTCTTACCTTAATTTGAAAGGTTCCCGCATCCAGTATGTCTTCATACAGCTTCACCTTTCCATTGCCAAGATCTTCAAACTCTTCCTCGCCGTACTCAAATTTATTGCACACCTTGAAGATCTCTCTGTTGAGCTCCTCGCTTCGATTGAAACATATGTTCAGGCTTGTCTTCACGAATGTCTGTTCTCCTGATGGTATAGTGATGTTGTACTTTTTGAGGAACAGTCCTTTCTTCTTGTGGATCACGACGTCTTCTGGTCCCAGTTGCTGGAAGGTGCAGTTTGAGACGATCGCTGGGGTCGTTTGGTTGATGTCTTCTGGAGGATTCGTCGTTCCCTCAAAGTTGGTCATGGAATGGTCAACGGCCATTGAGCTAGTGCATGGCAGGACGCATCCACTCAGCAAAATGGGGAGAGGGAATATGAATGCGTCCATTTTGAAATGCTTCTAATAAGTTGTTTGGTGAGATTTAATGCATGTTCTGCGGATGGCAGAAAATAAACCTGTAAGATATTACTTTATTTAGAAACAGGTTATACAATGGAATCAGTTATAGAAACAACACAAGTAACTTATTGTCGGGAAATGGGTTTATTTCAGTTATATTTTATCCCTTTGAAGGCAATGCTTTTGAAGTAAAGCTCTCGAAATGGTCTATCTTAATAGTTGGCGTTTTCAATTTGGGAAGTACAACATTGCGCCGTAATTTACAGAATCTCTGGCTTTGACCTACCCTTCTACGGAGTGGCTGGCCAATTTCTTGGTTGGTTGGTTGTTTTCAGATTATCTGGCGCCGTCAGCAACACGAGGACTATAATGCGCCGAAACATTCGTCATTAGACAAGCCAACATACATTTACAAACACCCATGTCTAACACGGGACTCGAATCCGCAACCTCCCGGTCTAGAAGCTAGCACGCTATCCCCTATACCGTTTGGTCGTCTGGTCAATTTCTTGATTTTTTTTTTTTTTTTTTTAGTGAGAAAATTTTGCTTGTGACTTTCTAAGGAAATGAAACGAAGTGGTGTTCAGGGAAAGGAATCATCAAAATCTATGCAGATTCGTTTTAAGAAAAACTAAAAATAAAGTGAAAAAAAAGCAATGTTTTTTTTTATGACCACTCTGTACGTTGATAGAGTTGTCTTTTACTCTTCACTACCAGATCAAATACGTAACCGCTTCTAATTCCTGCTCGATTTCCTTCCGATTGCGAAGAAAATTAAGAAGGAAATTAAATAAACATTGAATAACTTTAACGTGAAAATGTCGCATGTACATTTCGCAAAGAAAGTGGAAAAATTGGGTTGTTACTTCCTGTTATATGTGTTATCATTCACGTTAAAGGCTTTATTTCCACTAACAGACAGTTTTAATCTTTTAGTGACTCTTAAAAAAAATCTCTAAAAAAAAAAAGTCATTTTATTAACCTAAACATATACTCAAAACAAACACTTTTCTGGAAAAAGAATACAAAAATAAACTTCCAGTTCATGGATTGTTTTTAGAAACTTTTTTTTTATTTACATAATTAGCTCAATTATTCTTATTTTGATAATTGTTCATTTTAGGTTAAAACGATCTATGTGCAAAGTAAATACAAAATCGTCGTTATTTTAACTAATGTTTTCTTATGCCAGTTGATACCATCGATATAGATAAACAACTGGATAGACTGCTTAACGCTGGGAAAATGAAGCCGTTGCCAGATGCAATTGGTGGGATAAAAAATACGGATTGCCGAAATGATTTGATATCCCCCCCCCCCTTTTTTTTTAAAAAAATTTATATGATCTTTTTTTTTACTTCAACCTGTTCCAGAGAGGTGGTTCTCTCACATATGTACGCGGAGGCAGTTGCTAGTTCACAAAGTCCTTCCTTTCCACTCCCAGCCGGGAGTTCAACCAAACCAAACCAAATACGGATTGCCGAGTATTGAAAATAAAATTTTGGGCTGTACACTGCAGAAATGTCAATAGTAGACCTTAATTAGTAATAATGTGCAAAAAAAATATGTACTCTAACACTTTACAAGGTTTTTCGCATTCCCATCCAACTATAAAAATGAACTGTGATTGGTTAATCATCCCACCAGCTTCGCAATCCCCGGCGCGGTTTTCTCTTTGCATTGGCAATGGAGCAGTCTATCCAGTTGTTTATCTATATCGATGGTTGATACCAAGATGTGCTTTGTGCTTGTAGATGGTCACCGTTCTTTTTGTATTTTTTTGTATTTCTTTTTTTTTTGTGGCTATTAATGGGAAAGGAGGGGCAGTTTGGGTTGTCTCGGTTGTGCCAACACTGGGGAAAATGGCGCACGTGTTTCCTTTGCTTTACAAATTAAATTAAAGTTTTGCAATTTCGACTAAACACTTTTAATTGATAGGAAAGTGTAGAATTTCCAAATGTGGGAAATTTATATACTAAACTTCAACTTAACTAGACATCACTTTAGACGGTAGATCGTGACAGTGCTCATAGGTATTTAATCCATTTTGGCGGAGTGAAGACATAATTCTCGCCAAACCTTACAGCCTTTTGCTCTCTACAGGGTTGTGGTTTGGCGAACATTATGCTTTCACGCAGCCAAATGGATTAAATACCTATGAGCACTGTGACGATCTATCGTCAAAGTGATGTCTAGTTAAGTTGAAGTTTAGTATAGTATTCTTTCGCATGCAGTCAGTACAATGAAAATGGGTGCACTTGTTCACAAATCTGAAAATAGAAAAACTAAGCCGTGCTATTGCTTCTTAAGGTGTTCTAATAGTTCCGACAACTGAAATTCCCGAAGAAATTCGATAAAAGCTTAAACAGTTGAAAAATGAGTGCATTGAACACAGAGGTCAAAGAGGTAAAATTTTTATTATTATTATTATAAAAAAAAACACAAAAAAAAAACATTTCTTCACGCTTATTAACGACCAGATTTCTAAAAAGTGACCTAGAAAGTTTAGAGAGAGTTAAAAAGTTAGAGAGATAAAGCTAGATAGTTTTTCTCCTCTCCTCATTTTCACTTATATCACATTTCACTTTATTTTTTTTAAGACCCATGTAAAATTTATTGAAAAAAAAATATCGCCAAACTGGCCATTTTTTCTAAGCGAATGGTGAAAACATAAAAATGATAAAGGACACAAATCCGCATCAGTAATATAGTGTAATTGGAAGTTGTGCGATGTTCCACACCCCTAGTTTTTTGCGCACTGTGCATTCCGGGAATGGGGGAGGCCAAGGCATCTACTATTTTGGCGAATGGAAATTGTACTCCGGTCGCCAGTCACAAAATTTGGGTACACTTGTTCAGTGAAGTGGGAACTCGTCTTGAAGACATTTTTTTATGTGACGGTATTAGACTGGGAGGCGACTGCAATTTTTGAACAACATCGAACATCATTCTGAATTTTTTATAGAAATTGGAGAAAAGTGAGTAGATTACGAATCTTTTGGTCTGACGTGGCAAAAATGGCCGATACTAGTCAAAAATCGACTTTTAATAAGTTGAACTAAATCCAATTGCCAAATGCGTCATAACTTGCCAGATAATGAGCATTTCTTTTTTTTTATTTGGTAACCCTCACTCTTTAATTTTCAATTAAGAAGGTTGCAGACGATTCGGATGTGTGGCGATGGCTTGCTTGCATCTTTCACAAATGAGCCAAATTGGCAATAAACATTACGTCACTGATGACGTAACTGATGTAGCCGATTTGGCTTACTTTTAAAAGATACAAGTTTTCCGAGTCAAGAGAACAGAAATCGTTTGCGCTTTTTCTCATTGAAAATCAAAATGCAGTGGGTTGCCAATCGAAAAAGTTTGTTCTCTTTTTGGCAAGTTATGACATATTTGGCAATCGGATTTTAGTTCAACTCATTCCAAATCTATTTTTGATCAGTTTCGGCCATTTTTGCCACGACAGACCAGTGGATTCGTAATCAACTCACTTGTCACCAATTTCTATAAAAAAATCAGAATGATGTTCGATGAGGTCCAAAAATTGCAGTCGTCTCTCGGACTATATGGCATATGTCTGTAGCATTTGTAGTTTTGTCAAGGAATGTTGACCTCATACAGATGATCAGACAAAGTTTTTATATAAGCTAAGGTTCGAAATTAACGGGTGCGCGGGTGCACTTTGGGCGTAAAATTTTATTCGTGCATGTAAATTTTTAACTTGGATGCATGCAGTGCACCTAACTGTTTAAATCATTCTAACTTTGATATGATTAAAAAAAAATGTTTTTGCTTATTACAAACGGATGTTCAATTGAAAAATTATCTTTATTTAGTTTACATGCTTGAGTATAATTGCTGCATAAACACTTTATACATTTTTACTGTTTCATTTAACTTTCTATTCTGTTAGTCAACGTGTGCACCTAACTGGTATTTAGTTCACTTAAGTCGCAAGATTTGGATACACTTGTGCACCTGGTTTAAAAAGTTAATTTTGATCCCTGTCATAAGCTCCTTTATATACTATTGCAGTGTGTATACATCAAGGTAATGAAAACACACAAAAAAGCATTAGTCTGCCTAGATTTTGCCAATTTTTAATATATATAACAAAAAAAGAATATTTCCTCTTTCCGGATTTTTAAGAATATTGGCCATAGAAAGAGTTTTATATAGTACAGCATGAACTCTGAGACATAAACTTGATCAATTATCGTATGAACTCTGAGACATAAACTTGATCAATTATGGTATGAATTCTGAGACATAAACTTGATCAATTATCGTATGAACTCTGAGACATAAACTTGATCAATTATCGTATGAACTCTGAGACACAAACTTGATCAATAATCGTATGAACTCTGAGACATAAACTTGATCAATTATCGTATGAACTCTGAGACATAAACTTGATCAATTATCGTATGAACTATGAGACATAAAGTGAATCGTCTTTGCCTACACTGGGAAGAAAAATGAGGTGACACTAGTCGAATTATACGTCAACAATTTAAAAATATTATTAATCAAAAAAATATTAAATAAATAAAAAGCCAAACAACGAGTTATCGATTGGAATTTATTTTCTGGTTGCAGTTCAAATAAATCTTTAACTTCTAACGCTGCAAATGCAAAACATCGTCTCTCACCTGTCAAATTACTCTTCAGAAGAATTTAGGAATCTGTTGCCAGTTATATCTTGACATAAGGCAGAAGCGTACTAGCCATAGAGTTTGCAATTACCTGGCCGGTCAGGGACTGTAATAAATGGGCCGGTACAGTACTGATTTTTTTTTAACCCTAGAACTACAAACCAAGGTAGATATCTACCCTAGGTAAACTTTGAACTACGTTTTTAAGTTAGTCAGTGACTTTATCAACTGAAGACCTATACCATAATTTAGTTCAAGGTTCTAATAATAGGGCGAGGTCGCCAGATCCCTCAGTTTCTTGTTTACTGTGACGCAGTGAAGACGTGAATCTTGTGCGGGGTTGATATTTACCCCCGTTTGTTGTTCCCGTTAGTGTTTTGTGTAGGTAAGTTAAGTAAGTGCAAGCAACCGACCTGCGAGAGTGACAGAAATCTACTGCAGCGATTGTGGTGCCTTTGAATAAGTCAAATCGTAACTTTACTTTGAATATTTTTTTATATGTATCAAATTTCTCTCTTTTTCACAGTCTGTATGACAGAAACCGAAATACATTCTTAAAAACCAATATTTCATCGATTTTCAATTGACTTTAACATAGATCAGATTGCTAATTTTTTTGAATTTTCAAAAGTCCCAAATAAATCGACTTTTTTAGCAAAAAATCATCATAGTATTTTTTTTTCTAAAAGCCTCATGTGTCCTCTTTTTAGTTCCGGTGAAAATTTGAAAATCGGTTGCTTAAAAAAAATAGTTATAAATTTTTGTTTGTTAATTGACTGTTTAACCACTTTTCAGCACTTTTAGCTATTCAAATCGATTTTTCACCAACTAAACCTTGATGAAATTGAATTTGCTCTTCGCCGTTCACTTCAGCATGAAAAAACAAAAAAAGTTCAAGTACTTAAAAGTCAAATTACTACTTTCAAAACGGTTTTACGAGCAAAAAACCGGTGATTTTAATAAACCCCGGTTTGTAGTTTACAGGAAAAAAAAATGGGTTTGTTGATCTAAGGTTAAATATAAGTATTTGACTTCCATGAAATTTTTTAAAAAGCCCAATACATATAAATCCCAATAACTCCCACGTTAAATTATCGTATTACGACTTGTTACTAATTTTAAAACTTTTAAGGTTAAATATATATTATAATTCCGGAAGTCATTTTCTAATAACCATATTATCTATGTATCTGACATTATTTTGCAATTTAGATTTTTGTTTTGTTTTAGATTTTGCAGCAAACAATAAATAGTTTAAGGAAACCATGTTGACTCAATGGAGGTATAAATACTATCGATAGAAAATTGTATGAAATTAAACTAATTATTCAGCACTTCAATTATTGTAACTAATTAATAAATGAAACTATTTAATTATTGAAATAATTATAGATATGTAAAGAGAAATATCTTCATTATTAAATGAATTATTTAATTAATTATTGGAGTTATTTATTATTAACAATAATTGCTAAAATTTGATCAATGGTTTTATTGAAAATTCGGGCAGGCATAAATATGAAATCACCGGGTAAATTTACGTCCCTGACATAATTCCGGTATGCATCTGTGCAAGGAGTTATTTTCAGAGTGGCTTGTTGCATGAGATATGCTAACGACCAATCACAAAACACCTTTAAAAACAACACATTTTACATCAGCCAATCACAACGTTCTCTTCATCCTCTCGCTCTCATACCAGTTGACTGATGTCTCCTTGCGAAAGCTCTATAGAACTTAGCTATGCCTATTGTACGGGACAAGGACTGAAGATGGCTATTAATAACCAAGCAAAAATACATCAGTACTTACATTCACTATCCATTTCTTTCCACTATGAGGCCATGAAGAGTACAGGGAGAGGTTTGAACCCTCCGACCTTCAGTCGCACGCGACCAGAAAACTAGCAAGTCCTGATGTCGACACAAGAACAAGTCAAATCCGGTATGCATCTGTGCAGAGGATGCTTTAGGGGGAGAGATAGTTAAAATAAAAAGTCTCAGTTCCTGTGATTCAGAGAGAGCGAGAAATCCGCATCCGCTGTATCGACTATTTTGTGCAGTAAGGATAGGGATGCCATGTTTGCCTGCTAAGTTTTTCATTCTGCATCTGTGTGACGTCATAGGACGAATGACAGTAGCTGGAGGACAACAGGTGTGACAGATATGGTGGTCACTTGGATCGATGGATAAAGGGGAATCAAGCATGGAATATTCAAATGTGATCGCTTGTTTTGCACACACACACACACACACACACACACACACACACACACACACACACACACACACACACACACACACACACACACATATTTAAGAAATGAAACAATTGTCAACAATTTAACGGATCGCCCTAATTAATCTGCTCATTACCTACTAACGGATAACCTGTAGATAACCTGTAAAATACCTGACTTCCACGCTTTAGCGGTAACAGGTAACATATATATACAAAAACACCCCCAACTTATATATATATGTATATATATAGAGAGAGAGAGAGAAAGAGATGGAGAGAGAGAGAGAGAAAGAGAGAATATATATATGTATACAGAGAGAGAGAATATATATATATATATATATATATATATATATATATATATATATATATATATATATATATATATATATATATATATATATATATATATATATATATATATATATATATGTGTGTATATATATATATATGTGTATATATATATATATATATATATATATATATATATATATATATATATATATATATATATATATATATATATATATATATATATATATATATATATATATATATATATATATATATATATATATATATATATATATATATATATATATATATATATATATATATATATATATATGTGTATATATATATATATATATATATATATATATATATATGTGTATATATATATATGTGTATATATATATGTGTATACAGAGAGAGAGAGAGAAGATATATATACTAAAGTTGAAGGTGTGTATAATATATATATACATGTATTTAAATTAAATTTGGAGGTATTTTTACCGCTAAAGTGCAGAAATCATCTATTCCACAGGTTATCTGGTAATGTGCATATTAATAAGGGCGATCACTTAAAGTGTTGACAATTGTTTCATTTCTTAAATTGCTTTGGTCACTTGCAAACTACGTAGATAATCTGCACATTACCTACTAGGTACTCGTTAAAGTGAAAATAAGATATTTTCTGGAACAGCAGCAACGCCTCTGAACGCTTAAAATAACTTAATGTTATTTATTTTTCGATATCTAAGAAATCAAGTTAATAAATTCAAACAATTGACAAATTAGTTGATAGAATCAATCACCAATCAAGTGGAAAACAATAATGTAAAAAAATCAAATGGTTTAAAATATTATTACATTTAAAAAAATTCACATAGTGGTATATATTTACTTTTCGATATCTAAAGAATCAAGATAATACAATCAAACAATCAACAAACTAGTTGAATTAGAAGAAAATGTGAAAATCCAACTCATGAACTTTAATGATATGGTTAATGTTCATTTTATCTAGTAAAATGAAATAAACTCTTGATTTCGCACGTTAACGAAGCTGGTTGTTTTCAGAATATACGCCATCAGCAATACGTGGGCTATAATGCGCCGAAACATTCGTCATTTGACAAGTCAACATACATCTACAAACACCCATGCCTTACACGGGACTCGAACCCGCAACCTCGCGGTCTAGAAGCTAGCACGCTTACCACTATATCGTTTGGTCGGCCAAGTTAAAGTAGCAAATCCAAATTGATTAAACATTTCTTAATATAGATAATAATCTTCTAAAACTGGTGACATCAAAGTGAATTTTTTATCACATCATTAAAGTTTTTTATTTGCTTATAACTTTTTGGGGGGGAAGGTGTTTTTGTTTGGATAATAAATATCATTATGTATAGCCTGTATGACAATTTCAAAAATAAACAAATGACAGGTGCAGAATTTAATTCCTAATAAAAAAAAAAAATTAAAAAAAAATTAAAAAAATGCTAAGCTATGTCCTAAATTTATGAAATGTTTGTTGTGGGATGTTTGGATGTCACAATTTTCTTTTTAACCCTTGGTCAGTCGCGCGGTTGACAAACGTCCACCATATTCAATTTCTCAATAGATGGAGGCCTATGATAAAAGCCTTAAAGTTTTTTTTAAAGTTATTTTAAAAATATTTTCTTAATTTTTACTTTATCCTGTTGAATAATGTTTTGTTTTTAATTAAAATACCCACTTACTTTGAAATTTGGTCACGAATTCAATGGTATGCACGAAAATTTGAATTTAAGGGACATTTGTCCCCCACGCGCCAAACCCTCGAGACAAAAGGTACGCGCGCCTAACCAAGAGTTAAAAGTACAATGGATCATTAACTTTTAAGTGTTCTCAAATAAGCTCATTCATGTTTCATCTAAAACAAAAGTTGTGTGAAACATTGCAAACCATTTCAATGCTCGTGAATAGTCACAACAAGAATCCAAAAATCCTTTTTTGAAACCAAAAAAAGAAGACGAGAGTAAGTTATTTGTTATTTGTATTCAAATGGTAAAAGTACTCAGTTCTCCCCATCTCACTTAACCTTCAATGACGACGCCGTAAAGAAATGGCTTCCTGACCCAACCTCTGCCATTTTGCCTCGAGAGGTAAGCTAAAGGTCAATTTTTTCCAACCCGGAGCTTTCGATTAAACCTGTTGCATGGAATGCCTCGTGAACTCGGACCATGTTTTACAATTCTGCAATTTGAGTGACTGGATAGTTCTTGTTTAGAGTAGGGCAAAACTCGCCTTTACATACAACTATCATGTCCTATGAATTATTTAATTTTTAACTTATATACAAACTTTTGTCACAGAATTTGCTGTAACATATTTGTTGTTATGGTAATCATGTGAAAATAATTGAAAAAAAATTAATATTTTGAGTATATAAGCATTTTTTTAAAGATGTAATTTTCTCAGATTCAAAAAGTAGACATGTTCCTTTGTACACTTTCTAAACCAAATGCCTTATAAATATTATAAAAAAACAGCTTTGTTAAATAAACATTTTGATTCAAGCTACTAAACTATTTTTTTTTTTTAGATAATATTGCCTTTGAAGATTATGGGGAAAAAAAAGCATATCTATTGGATGAACTAAAAGGGAAAAAAATCACATTAAAATACATAAACGTATTTATGATAAATGTTTCAGATCTCTTGTATAGAACTTACTTTTATATTGTTACGAATTTCTATAAATATTTCGTAGTATTGATTATGTAAATAGGAAAATTTATGTACATTTCGCATAAGGCAGTGCAATAGTTTGTCTTACTTTGCTTTCCTGCAATGTGACCCTTAATGCTTAAAAACGAGTTTTACAAAGAGAAGGCCACTTAACATTATGGTAATGGCAATCTCGCCAAATTGGCTAGGTAGAGCCAAGTTGGCGACGATTTTGGGAACTAATTTTTGTCGCCAAATTTGGCGAGAAATCGCCAAATGTTGCCAAACTTGGTGACCATTTGGTTACATTTTCGGTCCCCATGCACATGTATAGAACTTTTCGACTACGATCTGGAAGGTCCTCCAAATTTCTATCTCTAGAAGATTCACGAAGTATTGACTCCTATATAAGACCGGCCGTGAGTGGAGTGAGTTAGAGTCCGTAAGTTGACTGGGTTGAGTGTCTGACTGAGTGGAGTTACTGAGTTAGCTGTCTCTCAGCGAGCATTCAGAGAGTTCCGAAAGTGAACTATATTGCATTGTCTTTTTGCGATGATTTGTAGCAGTTGTGTTTTCAAGTTTTTAACGTCTGTTTTGTGCTCTATTGCTGTGTAAAGAGCTATATTTAGTCTACTAGAACGAGAAGTTCTGGTGTTGGAAAGGAATCTGCGAAGAGTTATATTGGAATAAATTTCTGCAAGTTTTGATCTGCTTTGGCTTCAAATCTTTCGAACCCATCCACGCAACAATATAATATGCTGCAAACATTGGATTAAAATATTGATTAAAATGTACCAATGAGTTTAGAATCACTGTTTTAAGATAATTACAAAAAATGCTTAAAAACTCAAAGTATTCATTTTTTTAAAATTATTTCTACAGAATTACTCTATTTTAAAGTATCTAACAACAAATACTGTGAAAAAATGCATGTATACGAATTAAATAATTTGAAAGACAATGAATTTTGAATGTAAATACGGCTTTTCCAATTTTGTCGGAGACTGTCACGCCCCCTAGCTTTTACTTTGGAGGTAGTAATCGTCATTTTCCAAGTAATTTCGAGTATCATATTATTAAGAATTTGCTGAAGATATTTAAACACCGTGGAATGAAAAATTACTGGTCGGATTGAGACACTCAACTTCATTTTTCAAATGACGATTATTCGAATTTTCAAGGGAAAAATATTCATTGATATTTTAGCCTGATTAAAATGAAAATGCTGTTCTCTTAGTATTGTTGAAGGGATTGGTTAGAAAGACTTGAAGTTAAGGCAGATAAAAACTTGAAGAAATTTATTCAGATATAACGCAGATTCCTTTACAACTCCAGAACTTCTCTTTCTAATAGACTCAATACAACTCTTTATACGACAATAGAGCACAAAAGCATTTAAAAACTTGATACTTATCTTCTAAAATCGCCGCAAAAGACAATGCAATACAGTTCGCTTTTAGAACTACTCTGAATGCTCACTGAGAGACAACTAACTCTTGATCGGCCTTATATAGGAAAGTAAAACCTTCGAGAATCTTCTAGAGATAGAAAATTGAAGAACTTCCCAGATCGTAGTCGAAAAGCCCTATACGTGTACATGGGGACCGAAAATGTCGCCAAATGGTCGCCAAGTTTGGCGACATTTTACAATTTCTCGCCAAATTTGGTGACAAAAATTAGTCGCCAAAACCGTCGCCAACTTGGCGAGATTGTCATTAACCATAATGTTAAATAGCCTGCCCCCTGTAAAACTCATTTTCCAGCATGATCCCTGTAGAACTCGTTTTCAAGCATTTAAGAGACACATTGCAGGAAAACGAAGACAAACGAACTCTGCACTGCCGTATGCGAAATGTACATAAATTTTTCTATTTACATAATTAATACAACGACATATTTACAAATATGTAAAAATTCGTAACAATATGAAGGTCTCAAAATTTATTTTTTCTATAAATTTGTAAATGCTAAGGAAAGATGTAAAGTGCATTAAGTATATTCTAATCAATATAATAAAGATAGAATAAAGGTATGTGATAGGTCGTTCCAATTTTGGTCCCACTCTTCACCTCGCTGTCCCACTGTTCGAATGTCCAGCCAAATTGTCCAGCTTTTTCGTTACAGAGTCCTGTCAAAGTCCAGAACAGAACAAAAATTTTCTTCTTCAGATGAAGTTTCTGGAGGTAATTGTTGGGTGGGGATTTTTACCCATTCCCCACCGGCATTCAAATGAAATTACCAATATTATGATAATTACGGAATTCGGCTTTAGTTTGCTGAGAACAACTGCTGCCGTTGAAAAGACATTTTGTATCTATAATAATAAAACAAGCTGTGTGTCTGTCTGTCTGCGTCTCTGTGGATCTATAGACACCTACTTAAAATTGGAGTAGAGCTCTGAAATTTTCAGCATTAGTAGTGATTTTGGCCTTCTAATTTTATGCATCACAAACAGAATGTTAAAATTTTAAATAGTTCTTTTTTAATTAATTTTTTTTAATTAATTAATAAATATGTTACAAAACGATATCTAATATGGCTACAGATCTGAAATTTTCAACATAAGTAGTTTTGGCCTTTTAATCTTACTTCTAAAAAACACAATTTTTAATTTTTATTTTGTGCTTTTTTAATTAATTAATAAACATTTTACGAAACGATTACTAATAGGGCTACAGCTCTGAAATTTTCAACATAAGAAGTTTTGGCCTTCTAATTGTGTACATCACAAACAGAACATTAAAATTTTACTGTTTTATTTTTATTTTGGTTATTCAGGTTTTTATTTTGTTCTTTTTTAATGAATTTTTTTAATTAATTAATTTCTATATTACAAAATGATTTCAAATAGGGCTACAGCTTTGAAATTTTCAACATAAATAGTTATGACCTTCTAATTATATTTTTGGAAAACAGAATTTATTATTATTATTTTTTTTTTAAATTTTTTTTTTTTAATTAATTAACAAATATTTTACAAAATGATTTGTAATTGGGCTATATTTCTGAAATTTTCATCAAGTAGTTTTGGCCTTCTAATGGGACTGACTGAAAGAATGTTAAAATTTTAATTTGTTTTTCAATTAATTTTTTCACAAAAAGCGACTTTGAATAGGCCTATATCTCTGAAAGTTTCAACATAAATAGTTTTAGCCTCTAATTTTGCTTTCCACAAACACGTGTTAAAATAATCTTAAAGGGGTGTTGTATTATTGTATTAACGGGGAATTTTTTTTTTCTTGACAAGGATGAGGCTTTCAATATTAATTCTTTAAGTAGCAATTAGATTTTAGTGTGTGAATTGAGGTTATGCTTACGCAGCAATGAACCTTTTAAGGAGTGAAATAAGCCTGTGTTTATGTGTCCATGAACTATTCAGCGAACGAAGCGAGCTCAATTTTGCTTAGCGATGAACCTTCCTGCGAGCGAAGTGCCAAAAACTTTGTTCTATACACGAATGACAGATTTCCGCAATGTGAGGCCTCACAGCTAGCTAAAATATTGCACATGTTAAAATTTCGTAGCGAAGCACGGGTATTTAGCTAATTGTTAATAAAATTTGGACTCCTGAGAAGGCACAACTTTCTTATATACTCTTTATAGATATTTTGAAATCTGAATGCTTCAAAGATATTCAGAAATTTTTTTTAATAACTAAAATTGACTTTTCATATTCTTGCAGATAGTTTCGGGATTTAAAATCAAATAATTTTTTTTAAAACTCAATAGTCTCAAATAAAAAGTAGGTAAAGTGTGGTTGAAAGTTAATAATAAAGTTAAACAAATATGTGCATGTGAATTACGATGTGTATTGTACAGCTTAAAAAAAAAAAAAAAAAAAAAAAAAAAACTATGGAGAAATTGATTGTGGGTGACATTTGTCAACCGACTAACCAAGGGTTAATGTGTAAATGCTGACGAATTTCGTTTATTAAGGTGTTTGAAAGTTTTTAGTGAACCCCCCCCCCCCCCCCAAAAAAAAAACAACCCTAGACTTATAAATTTTAAGCTGTCTCTTCTGTGACCTTAAAAATACATATCAAAATTTTAATACGTCCCCCTAAAGACATACGTCACAATCTAACAACGACACAAACGCATCTTTGTGACGCACTAAACTTTTATTTAGCAGAGACAATTCCCAACTATATTTAATTTAGCACTCTCGTAAAATGCATTCAATGAAGAAATGACCATAACTTAATCTATAACTCCCGCCCGCTTCTTACACAGACACAGGGTTCAATTTATGATGACCGCTATGACGTTTGTGTATTATTTCTATAGAGGATGCGTTTTGTGTTCTTATTGTTATGTCACTTTGCTCATCTATTGAGTTATTTTCAGGACTATTGCAGCTGGAAATCCAATGGATGAATACATATATTTTATATTTGTCTCTTCTCGTGATTCGAACAATTAAAGGTATAATAAGTTTCCACAAAACTAAAAGACTTTTGATCACAGCACTTCTATTTTTGGCTACATGTTTCTATTTTAATAACTGCCTTTTTAATCACTGGTAAACATTGCTATACTAAACTTCAATTTAACTAGACATCACTTAGACGGTAGATCGTGACAGTGCTCATAGGTATTTAATCCATTTTGGCGGAGTGAAGACATAATTCTCGCCAAACCTTATAGCCTTTTGTTCTCTACAGGGTTGTGGTTTGGCGAACATTATGCTTTCACGGCTCCAAAATGGATTAAATACCTATGAGCACTGTCACGATCTACCGTCTAAGTGATGTCTAGTTAAGTTAAAGTTTAGTATAGAAGTGTGGGTAGACGCGGGGTGACGCGAAAATACCCATGCGTCTCCCCACTTCTAAAACCATTGAAATCCATTCCCCCACTTCCAAAAACACTCAATCCATCTAAAAACTACTAATCAAATGACAGTAACCTTTAAAAGTAGTGACACTGAGGAAAAGTAATTTTTTTTTTTTCATTTCAAAACTTTAAAACTATTTATGGTATAGATATATACTATTATATAAAATTTATTATACTACTTTGTATAAAGATATAAGTACTTTTACTAACAAATACAGTTACACTTGGTCCACTTTTAACTTTGGAGGAACTTTCTTTTAAGTTACATTTCTATTCTTGTTTCACATAAAGACAAGCTAATCTTTTTTTTATTTTTTTATTTTTATTTTTTATAATTCTCTATAATTTCATTTCATTTAAGTATGCACATTTATAAGCATTATTTAAATCTAAAGAAACAGTTGTGTATATAATATTGAATTATGGAGTATTTAACATTGAGTTATATAACATTGATTTCCAAGTAAAGATATAACATTGATTTCCAAGTAAAGATATAACATTGATTTCCAAGTAAAGATATAACATTGATTTCCAAGTAAAGATATAACATTGATTTCCAAGTAAAAATACTAAGTCGACGAATATTCATTAAAATAACAATACATTTTGGACCCTCGATTAATGTTAAATGTTAGAAAGTAAAAATTATTTTTTTACTAGTTGATATTTTTACTATAAGTGGTTGAAGAGGGGAGAAGGGAATTGGGGAGGTGCACTTCTCACCAAATTTTGGGCGTCCCCCCACTTTTTTTTTCACCACTTCTACTACTGCTGGTAAATGAGAGCAAATCAAATACAATGTTCAAACTATAGCTGAACTGTCGAAAAAATATTTGAACTATGTCACAACCTCAATAGTTCGCCACTAGGCGGCAGCACAATAAGGAAATGTAAGCAAACCAAGTGGTTTATTAAAGAGTATAACTTTTTGTTTCGTTTTAAATGAAAAATTAGTATGCTTAAACTAGATAGATATATACAAACTACATAATAAACCTAAACTAGATTTGTAAATCCATTACATAAATTTATTTTAAACCACCTCAAATGTACTAAAAAAGGATTAGAGACCATCAAGAGGGGAATTAGCACATTTTTATTCTAAGTCGACGATACTTCTCAATCTGTGAGCCACAAAATTTAATAAGAGCTACAGTAAAGGTCCCGATTAATTTTCTTTAGAGGAATTACTCTTTTCAAAATTCGTCAGAGTTAGATGTTGCATTCGATTTCTGAGATAAATATAATGAAACTTGGTTTGGAAAGCAGAATTCAGCAATCATCACGTCACTGCTCGTGCAGCTAGGTCGGTCGTCCTTTCGTTAGTAGTTTACCGTATATCCGTTTTTTGAGATTTTAGTTCAAATTATCAACAGAGAATAAAAATATATGTTTAAAGCGAAGAACTACATTTTTAAGGACGATGTAACATTTCTTTGTTATAGATTAAATGTACGACGGGAAAATTGTAGGATCGAGTTGATACATACTTTTTTGTAACATTGGAATGGACGTGTGTAGCTAGGTCGGTCGTCTTTTCGTTAGTAGTTTACCGTATATCCGTTTTTTGACATTTTAGTTCAAATTATCAACAGAGAATAAAAATATATGTTTAAAGCGAAGAACTACATTTTTAAGGACGATGTAACATTTCTTTGTTATAGATTAAATGTACGACGGGATAATTGTAGGATCGAGTTGATACATACTTTTTTGTAACATTGGAATGGACGTCACTGCTCGTGTAGCTAGGTCGGTCGTCTTTTCGTTAGTAGTTTACCGTATATCCGTTTTTGACATTTTAGTTCAAATTATCAACAGAGAATAAAAATAGATGTTTAAAGCGAAGAACTACATTTTTAAGGACGATGTAACATTTCTTTGTTATAGATTAAATGTACGACGGGATAATTGTAGGATCGAGTTGATACATACTTTTTTGTAACATTGGAATGGACGTCACTGCTCGTGTAGCTAGGTCGGTCGTCTTTTCGTTAGTAGTTTACCGTATATCCGTTTTTTGACATTTTAGTTCAAATTATCAACAGAGAATAAAAATATATGTTTAAAGCGAAGAACTACATTTTTAAGGACAATGTAACATTTCTTTGTTATAGATTAAATGTACGACGGGATAATTGTAGGATCGAGTTGATACATACTTTTTTGTAACATTGGAATGGACGTCACTGCTCGTGTAGCTAGGTCGGTCGTCTTTTCGTTAGTAGTTTACCGTATATCCGTTTTTTGACATTTTAGTTCAAATTATCAACAGAGAATAAAAATATATGTTTAAAGCGAAGAACTACATTTTTAAGGACGATGTAACATTTCTTTGTTATAGATTAAATGTACGACGGGATAATTGTAGGATCGAGTTGATACATACTTTTTTGTAACATTGGAATGGACGTCACTGCTCGTGTAGCTAGGTCGGTCGTCTTTTCGTTAGTAGTTTACCGTATATACGTTTTTTGACATTTTAGTTCACATTATCAACAGAGAATAAAAATATATGTTTAAAGCGGAGATCTACATTTTTAAGGACGATGTAACATTTCTTTATAATAGATTAAATGTACGACGGGATAATTGTAGGATCGAGTTGATACATACTTTTTTGTAACATTGGAATGGACGTCACTGCTCGTGTAGCTAGGTCGGTCGTCTTTTCGTTAGTAGTTTACCGTATATCCGTTTTTTGACATTTTAGTTCAAATTATCAACAGAGAATAAAAATATATGTTTAAAGCGAAGAACTACATTTTTAAGGACAATGTAACATTTCTTTGTTATAGATTAAATGTACGACGGGATAATTGTAGGATCGAGTTGATACATACTTTTTTGTAACATTGGAATGGACGTCACTGCTCGTGTAGCTAGGTCGGTCGTCTTTTCGTTAGTAGTTTACCGTATATCCGTTTTTTGACATTTTAGTTCAAATTATCAACAGAGAATAAAAATATATGTTTAAAGCGAAGAACTACATTTTTAAGGACGATGTAACATTTCTTTGTTATAGATTAAATGTACGACGGGATAATTGTAGGATCGAGTTGATACATACTTTTTTGTAACATTGGAATGGACGTCACTGCTCGTGTAGCTAGGTCGGTCGTCTTTTCGTTAGTAGTTTACCGTATATCCGTTTTTTGACATTTTAGTTCACATTATCAACAGAGAATAAAAATATATGTTTAAAGCGGAGATCTACATTTTTAAGGACGATTTAACATTTCTTTGTTATAGATTAAATGTACGACGGGATAATTGTAGGATCGAGTTGATACATACTTTTTGTAACATTGGAATGGACGTCACTGCTCGTGTAGCTAGGTCGGTCGTCTTTTCGTTAGTAGTTTACCGTATATCCGTTTTTTGACATTTTAGTTCACATTATCAACAGAGAATAAAAATATATGTTTAAAGCGAAGAACTACATTTTTAAGGACGATGTAACATTTCTTTATAATAGATTAAATGTACGACGGGATAATTGTAGGATCGAGTTGATACATACTTTTTTGTAACATTGGAATGGACGTCACTGCTCGTGTAGCTAGGTCGGTCGTCTTTTCGTTAGTAGTTTACCGTATATCCGTTTTTGACATTTTAGTTCACATTATCAACAGAGAATAAAAATATATGTTTAAAGCGGAGATCTACATTTTTAAGGACGATGTAACATTTCTTTGTAATAGATTAAATGTACGACGGGATAATTGTAGGATCGAGTTGATACATACTTTTTTGTAACGTTGGAATGGATTTCTGTAATACAATTCTGTGATATACCATCGTAGAATCTTTACAATTTCGTTGCACGACAGTCTGTGTCAGGCGGCGAACAGTAGAGGTCTGCGAGAAACAAACATTATTTGCAAAAGTGGTTAAAAGTGTAGAAAATTAAATTTTGTACAACTTTTTAATACAAAGTTTTTTTTGTAGACAAATTATGTAACTAGTTATGTCGCATCAAAGTCAAAACTTTTTCGTAAAAATGCTACTTTTTTAAGATTTGTGTCAAGTTTTTTGATTATATCTCCATAATGATACGTCTTAGAGAAAAAGTTTGTGAATAAAAGTTGTAGAACAATCAATTTCCTACAAGTTTTATTCTTTAACTTATTTTCTAGGACTAATATCAAAGGAGTTACTCTGCTTTGTTTATTTTCCCGTGGTGCACAAAAAAAAATACGTTTTTCAGTTTATAGATCATAACTCTTTTACAATGCATTTTAAATACAAACATTAAATTTAAAAGTTGTAGAATATTAAATTTTGTACAACTTTTTAATACAAAGTTTTTTTTGTAGACAAATTATGTAACTAGTTATGTCGCATCAAAGTCAAAACTTTTTCGTAAAAATGCTACTTTTTTAAGATTTGTGTCAAGTTTTTTGATTATATCTCCATAATGGTACGTCTTAGAGAAAAAGTTTGTGAATAAAAGTTGTAGAACAATCAATTTCCTACAAGTTTTATCCATTAACTTATTTTCTAGGACTAATATCAAAGGAGTTACTCTGCTTTGTTTATTTTCCCGTGGTGCACAAAAAAAAAAATACGTTTTTCAGTTTATAGATCATAACTCTTTTACAATGCATTTTAAAAACAAACATTAAATTTAAAAGTTGTAGAATATTAAATTTTCTACAAATTTTGTGCACAATTTGCTTTTGTAAAGCTATTATGTAAAGAGTTATGTAACATCAAAGTAAAAACTGTTTCGTAAAAATGCTGCTTTTTTAAGTTTTTTGCCGAATTATTCAATTATATCTTCATAAAAATAAGTCGTAAGGAAAAATATATTATACAAAATTTGTAGATCTATAAATTTGCTAAAAGTTTTATACTAAAAGTTACTATCTAGGACTAATAACTAAGGAGCTACTCATCTTTGAATGTTTACCAGATGATAACCTATAATATTTTATGTAAAGGTAGCGGTTTAAAAATAGCTTCTTCCTGAATAGAAAATAAAACAATATGTATATAATACTGATGATAATGTAAAATAAAAAGTGGAAATATATTAAATAATGTATATATCTATATACAATAACGGTAATATCAATTTACCATTTTCGCCATTGTGCACCAAAAACCTACTGAATTCTGAAATTTTGGATTTTTTTCAGTATACCGATCATATAATTTTCCCACTGCATTTTATAGAGGAAAAATTATATTTTAGTTTGTAGAGTATTAAATTTTCTACAACTTATGTATCTGCAAAGTTTGTTTTGTAGAACTATTGTATGAAAAACAAATTTTATGAAAAACATCAAAGCAAAAACTCTTTCGTAAAAATATCATTTAAAGATTCTTGTCGAGTTTTTAGATGATATCCATAAAAGTGTATCATAAAAAATTGTCGAACCTTAAATTTGCTACGTTTTATATGCAAAGTTATTTTATAGGACTAATAACAAAAGAGCTACTTGATAAGATCTAATATTAAAAACAGTTTCTTACTGCAAAGCCTGACAAGTTTGATAAAAAATAAAACAATGTCGGTATTAAAATAACAGTGTTATAAAACAAAAAATATAAATATTATAAAAATGTATATATCTCTATCTAACAATAGTAATATCAATAAAACTTACAATTTAGAAAACTTATAAATTTCTAAATTTAGTTTCGTTTAGCCATGAAGGCTCGGCTAGTTCCTCCGCTACTCCTTCAGATTCTGTTGGTTCGTCTTCATCGTTGTCATCAATTATGACGTCCGCTATATTGTCACAGCTTTGTCCATAACAGTTTTTACATATTATGAAGCACTTGAGACCGGCCTTTCTACAACCGCAGGCATTAGTGCATCCTATATTGCACTGGCAGAAAATGTTGGTGAAAATTGATTGAGGAGCTGGAATCCCTGGTGATTGTATTAGGAAGAAGTCCTTTACTGTCCATCTTCCACCCCCAGACCATAGGATTTTTCATTTGGCCCATTCATGTCTTTACTTGATGGTATGTGCGAAAGACATGGTGCGTAGCAGCTTCTTGGGTCGGTTGCAGCTTTGACATATTTAACATGCTGCCAGTTGTTGATTTGGAAAATTGCTTATAACGCAAAGCATTTAAAGATGTTGCCCTGTCACCACCATAGAGAGCAACAAGAATGCTTAATACGGCTTCAATGATGCTTGAAACACTGGCATTAGTATCTAGAAAGATCTTTGCAAATTCCTGTAATATTGGATACGACGAAGCAGCCATCATTACAACACATGTAATCCAATAATAAGTAACTACACTGAGTGGTTGATATTCTGTCGGGATGGTTAGTGTTGGATAGGGGTCAGAAAGAAAGCACTAAGAGCTTTTTTTCGGTTCTTCTAATCTTCTTCCTTGAATTCGGCTGTGGCAAATCTCAATCAACAGTATATGGTGTTTTCATGGAAACTGAGATTTTAAAAGAATTCCTTTTTATGTCACTTATACCACCGAACTTGAGATTTTTCTATTCTATCTCAAAAGATCTGTTCCCCACTTAGTTTAGAATTAGCCACTTGAATGCAGTCTATTTCTCATTTTTATTTCCGAATGCAGAAATTTTTGGTGCATCACGGTAAAATGGTAAATTTTATATTACTATTATCTATAGATATATATATTATTTATGTATAATATCTTTATATATTAAAATATTTCCATTTTTTATTTTACATTATCATCAGTATTATATGCATATGCATATATATATATATATATATATATATATATATATATATATATATATATATATATTAAAATTGCCAGACTATGCAGTAAGAAGCTATTTTTAAACCGCTACCTTTACATAAAATATTATAGGTTATCATCTGGTAAACATTCAAAGATGAGTAGCTCCTTAGTTATTAGTCCTAGATAGTAACTTTTGGTATAAAACTTTTAGCAAATTTATAGATCTACAACTTTTGTAGAATATATTTTTCCTTACGACTTATTTTTATGAAGATATAATTGAAAAATTCGGCAAAAAACTTAAAAAAGCAGCATTTTTACGAAACAGTTTTTACTTTGATGCTACGTAACTCTTTACATAATAGCTGTACAAAAGCAAATTGTGCACAAAATTTGTAGAAAATTTAATATTCTACAACTTTTAAATTTAATGTTTGTTTTTAAAATGCATTGTAAAAGAGTTATGATCTATAAACTGAAAAACGTATTTTTTTTGGTGCACTACGGGAAAATAGACAAAGCAGAGTAACTTCTTTGATATTAGTCCTAGAAAATAAGTTAATGGATAAAACTTGTAGGAAATTGATTGTTCTACAACTTTTATTCACAAACTTTTTCTCTAAGACGTACCATTATGGAGATATAATCAAAAAACTTGACACAAATCTTAAAAAAGTAGCATTTTTACGAAAAAGTTTTGACTTTGATGCGACATAACTAGTTACATAATTTGTCTACAAAAAAAACTTTATATACAAAAGTTGTACAAAATTTAATTTTCTACAACTTTTGTACATAATGTTTGTTTCTAAGATGCATTGATAAAAAGTTATGACGTATAAACTGAAAAACGGCTCAGTTTTTGGTGCACCACGGAAAACGCACAAGGGTTAGGGACCCCTTTTTCAGTCTCTATTCCCCGACTAATATCAATTTTAGAATAAGTACCACGCCATTTCAGATGACAGCGTTTATTTGAAGGAAATTCTAGAAAAATATAGTAGGAAGCTTCTTTAATACGTTTGATTTAATTTATAAAAAAAATTTCTTAACTTTTCTAGTGGTGATGTTTATTTAAAAAAAAATAGACCGAGCAACTACTAACTATAGACTAGATTGATGATCTTATGAAATTTAAGACAAAGGGAGTGGGTGTAAAATAGAGGTCGGTGATATCTCAATGCGACGATATTTTTATAGATATTTATAAAAAAAATATCGATAAAAGTCACCGATACATCGATATTTTTAAAAGTTTTTTGATGACTGGTAGTTCCATGTATTTTTTCGATTTTCTTTATTCCCTTTTTAAAATTTTAAGAACTTAAGTTTGGACTTGGCAGGGAGGCAGTTAAAGTGACACCCCAAACAAAACGTTAAGTCTTGGGTATGGTGACTTCATCCAGCAACGAAATGAGCCGATTGTTTCAAAAAATATAAAACCCCGATGAATACCACGAGCAAGGAGATTCATTTGAAGAAAAAACCTAATGTAATGAAAACTAAGATAATATATTAGTATTAAGCAATTGTATTGGTGGTTTGTATTGCAATGAGCTCTTTCTTAATTTTTTTTCGAGAACAAATTCAGACTTTATCGATGGATGAATAGCTTAATTTTCTGTGTTATGGTTTTTCATAAAATTACTATGCATTTTGTAAGAAATAGGAAGTTGTACTGGGCTCGCAAAATTTTCCCTTGATACCACCACTTTCTTGGTTTTAATTATGTAACATAAGTATATTTCATTACTTAATAACTTGCTATGGTTAAATTCAAAAATAAAAATAATAATAAATAACTGTCTTAGGGGTATGGTACCGAAATTTCTTCAAAAATCCCAAATTTTTTTTCTGATTTTAAAAAATAGTTCATACATTCCTGAAGAGAATGATGTTTTTATCTTATTCCTCCGGTGATTAGAACGCCACAAAATTACCTGTGATTCAAACATCACTAATGGGCGTAACACCTTGAAGCGTCTGCTTAAAGTGCGTTTTTCGAGCACTAGTGTTTTTCACAGATGTTGCATATTCAAATCGATATATCTCCAGAACCATTAACAATTGGCTATTCAAATTTTTGGAGCACTTAATTTATATAGTTTTAAATATTTTGTCTTCGCAGAATTTTAATTTTTTAATTCTGTTTTAAAATATAAATAATTCTGTTTTAAAATATTTAGCATAAAAGATAACATAAAAAAAAGCAAAAATTTCAATTTTTTAACTTTGAGAATTTTTTTAACTTTTTTTAGTTCACCTATCAAAATTCTGTGACGACAAAATTTTCTTTATATAATTATGTATTACAGAAAGCTTTCACTTTGAAATTTTTTTTTATTTTTTCTTGACTTATATCAAAATACGCAAACATCAATTATTATGGATTTTTCTTGGTTTTTTAATTTTTTTTAAATAACAAAACACAATATTTAAAAAACATTTTCTCAAAGATATATAAATAGTATCTCATGCATAAAATAAATTTTTGACGTAAAAATGTACATAAATAAAGTTTTTTTTATTTTCGGTACCGCACCCCTTAAGCTGTTGCCAAATTATAAAACTGTGTTTCATTTGTTGCTGGTTATTGTGTTATTTTGAAAGTAATCGTTTAGTAGTATTTGCAATATCTTCAGACCATTTATTTTTAGAGTTTTTTTCCTTTTTTTTCTTTTAAGAGCACCATCTGTTGTAAACTTAGTAACTATTTTTTAATATTGAAGGAACAAAATTTCTTATTTTCCCAGTCCTACATTTGATCTCAATTTGGCAAATACCCATGTATTAAATGAATGTACAGGATCATGCCGAAGTTCATTGAGGGACTTTTGGAGGCTGAGGTCTTTTACTCGTGGTGAGCGAGTTAAACTCTGTAAAGTCCATGGCTACGGCTCTGATTCATCGGGAACGTGTTTCTGTCTCATAAAGTAACTCTTAACAGTTAAAAAATATTGTTGAGTGGACGGGTTCGAAAGATTTGAAACCAAAGTAGATCAAAAGTTGCAGAAATTTATTCCAATATAACTCTTCTCAGATTCTCTTACAACTCCAGAACTTCTCGTTCTAGTAGACAGATTACAGCTCTTTTCACAACAATAGAGCACAAAACAGCAGTTAAAAACTTGACAACACAACTGCTCAAATCGCTTCACAAGACAATGCAATACAGTTCGCTTTCGGAACTCTCTGAACGCTCACTGAGACTCAGTATCAGGAATTCCAGTCAACTAATTCAGTCTCTCAAAATCACTCAACTACTCCTTATATAGGGGAGGTGAAACCTCCTGAAACTTCTAGAGTTAGATATTTGGAGAACTTTCGAGGTCGTAGTCGAAATGTCCTATACATGTACATGGGGACCGAAAATGTCGCCAAATGGTCGCCAAGTTTGGGGACATTTGACAATTTCTCGCCAAATTTGGCTACAAAAATTAGTTGCCAAAACCGTCGCCAACTTGGATCTATCTCGCCAATTTGGCGAGATTGCCATTACCATAATGTTAAATGCCCTGCTACATGTAAAACTCGCTTCCTAGCATTACCTCTGTAAAACTCGTTATCAAGCATCAAGAGGCTCACTGCAGGGAAACCAAATTAAGACGAACTATTGCACTGCCTTATACAAAATGTACATAAATTTTCCTATTTACAAAATTAACACTACGAAATATTTACAAATGTACCAAAATTCGTAACAATATGATGTACTCATAATAGACTTTCTAATCTGATATAAAAATGTTTGCTAAAGTTCCAGAGACGATCTTATTCTTATACATTCCCACTACATCATTTTTTTTACTAACAAGTATATTGTGGAAAACATTTAACTCTTCGTTTATATGGAAATTCTTAGTTTCTATTTAATGCTCATTTCCGTTATCTGGGGCGCTGAGTGAAGTTTGTAGGGAGGGAGCACCGAGGACCACCACGTCCATGTAACACAGATAAAGTGTAGCTGTTGCAATTAATTATAATCATAAAAATGTAAATTGTATAGTTTAGTTTTACTATATAACATTAAGTATGATATGAATATCCTAAAAATGACTGACAAATTTGAAAATCGGATCCCATCAAATACCGCAAATTAGTTATGAAGTAATGCTGTTATGCAACAACAGATGGCTCTGTTTAATGAAAACACACAAAAAATAACTGTCTAAACCTGTTGCTAAACTACAAAACTATGTTTCAATTGTTGCCGGATATAGTGTTTGAAAATAACGTTTTGTAGTTTTTGCAATATCTTCAGACCGCTTTTCTTACATAGTTTTTACAGTCAACAGCAACTATTTCAAACATTGAAGGAATAAAATGTTCTAGTTTCCCAGCCTCAGGCAGCCACACTTAATCTCAATCTGGCTAATTCCCATGTCCCAAATGAATATATTCTCCAGGAGTATGCGAATTAGAGGCCGGCTATATATCGATACGGCGATATTTTTATCGATATTTTTTTTTTAAATATCGATATTAAAAATATCGATAAAAGTTATCGATACATCGATATTTTCAAACATTTTTAGTTTTTTAATGATCGTTTCGTAATTCCGTGTGTTTTTTCGATTTTCTTTAAGCCTTTTTAAAAAACCAAAGTTCGGACTTGGCTGAGAGGCAGTAAAATGGCTCCAATATTCAATATTTTGGCATACACTTCATAATCATGGGCGCCAACAGGAGGGTACTAGGGGTTGCACCTTCCTGGATTTAAATATTAAAATAAAATTATAAAAACGTGTTAATTATACATATATATGTATATATTCATTCATTACTCTGTTAGTTTTTCAATTATTTACATTGTAAAAATATTATACTAAATATTCAGCGTTGCCATCAAAAGCTATTGAAAATTATCTAAGTTTTTCTTAAAATTATTGCACTAATTACGCACAAACACAACTTTTTCTTTTGTAATAGATCCATTTCAGTTGGAAAAGTAGTCACCTTACAAAAAGCAATCATGAAAAGTAGATATTTGCCCCGAAAAACTTCGTTTCTGGCAAAATTGAAAATCAAATAAAAAAATAGTCATGTATCGATAAATCGATATTTTATCGATATTTTTTTCTATGCAACGATATAGTATTGATATTTATTTTGATCGATATTTCCGACCTTTAATGCGAGTGTTCATTGAGGGACGTTTGAAGGCTGAGGTCTTTTATACGTGACACGACATCGACGACAGGTCGGTCTCTTTGTTGAAGATACTGAATGTTTCGGCAGGTGGCGCTGGGAAACACGCTGCCTCAGTTTAGTTTCCTCACATGTCTCTCCTCTGTCGTCTCCCAAGGTTCTCGTGGCACTGAAAAAAAAAAAAAAAAAATTATAGAAATTTTTCCATATTTCAGACAGATACATATATTTCCATAATTATTTTTCCTTTAAATTTTTATAGATTGATTTAAGAAATGTCTGAAAAAACAATATTTTTAATGAATAATTCTCTAAATCAATTAAGATCAGAAACTCAAACACTGAACCTAACATTTTGAATTCCACTCTTAACAACATTGCAATCTAAGACCACTTAACAACATGACATCTCAAGACCATTTAAGAACATGGAAAGAAAAAACCACACGTTTTGGAATAGAAATGCAAATAAAGAAATAAGGAATTTTTTGAAAATTATTGGTAAGTAGCAACTGTTAATGTACTGTTTCCTTAAGAGATTATTTTTTCACATAAATCTTAACACAATGTAAGGTAATCACAAATATAATTAGAAAAGCATACTTTCCAGCATCAACAATTTCAATCTAGAAGTGTAGTCATCTTGAGGAATACTTATACCACATGCAATTATGAAACAGATTTTTAATTTCAAAATATATTCAGGATATTAGCTTAATCTGCTGCTGCTTCATTAATCTGAAAATTCTCTCTTTAGAGAAAATGAAACATAAAAAGAAAAACAGTATAACCATTAACAATCAAATGATTAGCAATGATTGGAATGATTTGCCAGCAAATGTTGTAAATTCAGAGAGCGTAAGGAGTTTTAAGAAACATTTAGATATGCACTGGGGGATCATCAATAGGCAATAATTGGATTACACTGGCTAGGTAAGTAACTTATATTTTGTACTTTGTATATATTTAATTTAGGTTATTTTGTTACCATATTTGGTTACTTATCTTTGCGTACTGTTGGTTTTTATAAAATTTATCAGCTTGCATTATGTATTGCATTTTTCCAGTATGATTGTCAAACGCTGTGTCAACTTTGTGTATTATGTATATTGCATTATATTATGTATATTTTATTGTATTATGTATATTGTATTGTATAATACTGTAACTATTGTATACTGTGTCAGCTTGTATAAATTGCTTGCATTATATATGTGGGAGTAGACGATCAGAGAAGGGACACTTGCTGAGTGTAGAATCCAGCTTTAATGAATCCTTACTGCCTCTTATCTCATACTACATTAGGCACAAGCGCCTTTCTTACGTATATTCACATCGAGAATGTTCAGTGATCTGTCTCTCTCATCAGAATGAGGAATACCTCCCTCTGCCGCTAGGAGTCGCCACGAGGGGTTCTCTAGTGGTCCGCCCCCTATCTCCACACTCGGTCATCTTGGCGAACTATTTCCTCATAGTTTATGTCTGAAGTTATCTGAAATAGAAAAAAACAAGGAAAGCAATATGCACAGATACTTTGATTGTCACATCTATGATTGTTTTTGATTGGTGTCTCTTTGTAATGGCCAAAAAATTTTGCTCGCTGAGTGTAAACTTTAAATGTTCTGGGTTTTTTGCGTCTTTTCTTAAACTGTTTGAGGCTCTCCTTATTCATTGAGGTTTCTTCAGTCTTCTTATTTGCATCTGATAATGATCTCTTCTTTTTATGTTTTTCCTTGACATCCTTCTGTTTTTCTTTTTTGGTTTCATCTTGTTGAAGGTTCATTTTAATCTTTGAAATTTCTGCATTTTGAAGTTTCTTTCTATGCTGAATATGTTCAACGAGAATAGAATCTTCCTTCATTGCTCTTACTTGTTTAGTTATCTTCACATCCATTTCTTTTACTTCTTTTTGTCTGGAACATAATTCTCTCTCCAATTCAATGCTGTGATTTTTCTCCTTTAGCTGTCTTTTTAAGTTTGCTCCTTCTTCTAAACGTATGACTGAGGGTTGCAAGACTTTATTAGTGGCAATCAACTCACATTTTCCACGAGTTTGGCATCGTTGATCTAACTGTTCTTGTAGTAACTTGGCTATTTTTCAATTCATTTTTAAGATGGATAATTTCTTCTTTAGCAGATCCAATTTCCATTTCACAACCTGCAATGTCTTCCTTGTATTTTTCAAGAATTTCAGTGGTTTCTGCCAGTTCCTTTAAATTTTTCGATTCTCTTTCTTCAAGTTTAGCTTGTAGTGCATCACTCTTAGCTTCCAGTTTAGAGTACTGTACTTTGAAAGTAGCACCTTCTGTATGCAAATGTAAGATTTCGTCTTCACATTCTTTTATCTTACTTTGAGCTTCGTTCAGTTTGCAATAAAGTTCTTCCATCTCTCTTTTGAATTCTTCATCTCCTCTCAGTACAGCATTCTCCGCTACTTCAGGAAAGTTTTCTTTAAAAGGCGTACGTTCTGCAAGTAAGCATGCCGCAATCCTACGCTTTTCACCAGGTGATTTCGCATATGCTACGGACTTTTCAATCTTCCTTTCGCCGCCAAGGTCTAATCTTTCTCGGGTCACACCAGTAAGATGACTAGCGCTTCTGCATTCGGAAGGCGGAGCTACAAATTTCTCCTCTGCTCTGCTTCCTGATTGGCTGCCGCGGCCGTCGATCTTCTTCTCAACTGTCAGAATAGATTTGATTGACATCTTGCTGAGCGCTTCGCTTTCATTTTCTCTTTTGGCCTCGCCGGACTGGCGCCTGATAACTTGTAAATAAAAAACACGTGGATCCTCTCGGAGCAGTCTGTAAAAAGATGGGTTTTCCAATTTTCCTATAACGTCCATTCCAATTATTAACTCATTTGTGTGGTCTTTGATGACGTATATTTTTGCATTGACTGAATGAGTGTCGATTTTAATGTCAGTATGGAAATATCCTAATGGTTGTACTTCTATATTACCTAATCCTTTTAGTAATATGTCATTTCTCATTAATTGGGGTGAACCTATTTTTATATACAAGTCCTCAGAAATGAAGGTGACTTGGCTCCCTGTATCATTAATAGCAACTATTTCATGATCAAATATTATTACCTTTGTGGTGCTTTTATTGTCTGTGACTACACTAATTTTATTGATTGGACTATTATAACTTTCATTGTTGACATACGCATTACTCTTATAATTAGGATAATTACTAATCACAGCTCTATTTGCCTTCTTTTTTGGACAACAGGCCTGGGGGTGTCCGATTTCAGCACAATTAAAGCATTTAATACCTTGATTTTTAACTTCAAACTGACTATATTCATTAGGCCACTCTGTATTATCAACAATACCATTATTTATTTCCTTATAAAAATGGTTAGTATTGGTTTGAGCACGAACGAATGGACGTTCCTGTATATTTTCTCTAGACTGCCAATGCTTCCTGTTTTTTTCTTCATATTTATTTTCGCGAAATACCGTATTCTTTTTAAAATTATTTCTAGTTGAATCAAAGTCATCGAGTTTGTTGACCAAAATTTCTCTATTTTTTATTTTCGGAAGTTCGTCAATGAAGTGTTCTCGAATGCCTTTGGGTAATTTTCTTTTTATTTGATCTACTAGCATTAATTCTTTTAAATCTTCAAATGTTGTGACATCAAGTCCACTCAACCATTCGGTTAGATAATTGTTTAGTTCAAAAGCAAAGTCTCTCCATGTCTGACATTGTTCTTTTTTATGGAATGAGAATTGTATTCTGAACTGTTCTGGGCTAAGTCGGTATCGTCTCAGCAAAATGCTCTTAATGTGGTCGTAATTATTCGCTAGTGTTTCCGGCTTACGTGTTATTAAGCTTGCTATGTCAAGTGGAAGCAATGTAATTAAATAATTTACCCAAGTATCTTTCGATATTTCTAGACGACTAATTTGTCTCTCAAATAGTGTCAAGTAGATGCTTATGTCACTACCGTCAAACGGTTTCATATACTGTAATATATTTGGGCTTCTGCTTACTTCGTTTTCCCGTGCGTTTGTTACAGTAGCGCCAAGTTGGCGAACTTCTGCTTCTATGCGCAGTTTCGCTAACTCGAATTCTTTCGCCTCCCTTTCTTTTGCTAACTCAAACTCTTTCGCTTCCCTATCTTTTGCTAATGATTCCTCATTTTCACGGTCATTTACAATTGTGTTTAACATATTTTTAACAAAGTTTTCATCATAATCGGCGTGTTCTGTTATTAATTTACATAATTGAGCGATTTTTGGGTTACTGGGTTGTTCCAATCCCAGTTCATCTATTAGAGCGAGTAAGTCATTATTTCGTGCTCTGGCAAGAAACGCCATGTTAGTATAATCGAAAATTGTACTCACAGTTTTTCTGTTGACTTGTTACCTCGACTTGTGACAGTCAGTGCCTATGTTTCGTTATGGTCTCCCAGTGCTTGCTGGTCCCCTTCTTAATGATGTTGATCTCTTGTATTTGACACGAAGTTTCTTGGCTTCGACGCCGGTGTTCCAATGCTTGTTGTTTCCGCTAGGCAATCCTCTTCGTATATATATATATATATATATATATATATATATATATATATATATATATATATATATATATATATATATATATATATATATATATATATATATATATATATATTATTTTATATTTTATTATTTCTCTAATTGGGAACTTTTGAGCTGAAACTTGGCAGACTGATAAGCGCCTGTTAGTGATCTCCAGTACAACATGATTCCATTTACAATTCCAGCATCTCTTTTCAGTACAGGGTTTTAAAAATCATTATAATTTGTACCTTAGAGATTTGGATATTTTTCAATTTCAAGAATGTTCACAATCCAAGTAATATTACAATACATAGTTATTTTAAATATAAACAATTTAAGATAATTACGCATGAAAGTATGCAACAGGAACAGTTATCTGCTGCGAAGTGTTTTCACTGATCTTAAAAAGTAGGTCCGATTGCATCCTCTACCGGCGACCTTGAGAATACGACAGACTATCGCCCCGCCAGCGTGTAAATAAGCTACGTCTGGCCATGTGTATGTTATTGAAAATTTTAAAAAGGACACAGAGATCAATTGGTTGGTTGGTTGTATTTAGATTATCTGGCGCTGTCAGCAACACGAGGGCTATAATGCGCCGAAACATTCGTCATTAAACAAGCCAACATACATTTACAAACACCCATGCCTAATACGGGACTCGAACCCGCAATCTCGCAGTGTAGAAGCTAGCACGCTAACCACTGTATCTTTTAGAGATCAATTAAACTATAACAACTTTGAAAAATTAATCATAATTCGAATAATAAGAGGCATTGCTAGGGATCAAGGCACTGGAAACGGTCAATAAAAGCATACTATCAAATTTGGACTGGTGATAGATCTTTTGCATCAGAATCAGCATTCATGGTTTTGTAATATTAATTCAGACATGTCACGGTGATCAGTCGTTAATAGACAAGAGATCGATGAAGCTGAGACAGATAATTTGCCAAGAATACGTTCTGAGTACAATATATATATGCACGATTATGAACGTTAGAGGTTCTCAATCTTTCGAAAAAGGTTAATGTGATGTATTATATAAATTCTACCTGACTGACTGACTGTTTTGGTAAATGGTGCAGATAGATCCGTGAGGATCTTCATTCTGCAGGATAGCTCGTAGAAAAAACAATAACATTCGTAGTGCACGACATGAAATAGATTTGAATGAAGATGGAAAAATAAAACAGTGTTACAGTCTGAAACAACAGTATCAAAAGAAAAACCATGTCCAATGACAAAGGGGAAAAAGCAGCGTAAGCCAATGGGCTTAGGCGTATGGTTCGAGGTCATATTCTTCAAAAGAAAAGAGATACTCCCTAAGGGGTGCTAAATAATCTATATTACTAGCTCTAGGGGTGGATGAGGTTTCGATAAACATCTCAGCAGTTCCAAAGTCTCGTTTGGCAAGGGTAAGGAGTTTAACAACAATTCCAGTATGTTCGTCTCTGCTAATCATGTCCTCAAAATTCAAATCAGTTTGAGTGGTTACATCAGCAGTTTTGATGTTGCGTTTTGGTTTTGTGCTAGTGGCTTTATCAACCATAGTTCGATCCACTTCCATGAAGATGGGTTTACCAGGTAGACTGACATCAGTGTTTGTAGACTGATGATTAATAATTAAGGGGCCAGGACTAATTTGGGAAGCTACACTAGCATACGTGCGCTTGGGAATTAAGTTAAGGGAAATAGGTCGAGGAAGGAGGACAGGCTTAGTGGCAGGGATCGCCCTCTTGACCCCGGAACCACTAGGCCGAATTAGTTTAAGTCGATCAGTATAGAATGTACAATGGTGGGAAGAAGATGCATGATTTCCTTTACAATTTACGCAGAGCCGCGCACTGCCCTTACTGGGACAATCCCAACTGGGATGCTTTTCGGAGCAGTGGCGACATCTGGTGGGATAGGGGCAAGTTACTGAGAGGTGACCATTCCACCTTTGACAGTTAAAACATTGTTTAACCGGATTTGGTTTCTTGCCATAGAGGGGTTCCATTTTTACTTTAAGGAAACCTAAACTCGTCCATGAGAGTATGTCAGGTTTATCAAATGTAATGGGGAACTCGACAATGAAGAGTGGAATCCAGGTTCCAAATCGATTTTTCATTTGTACAATAGAGATGGGGGGGGGGGGGGGAATTTGGTTTCGAATAGGTAATCCATTCCTTGATTTCAGCAGTGGTAGTATCGATAGGTAAACCTCTGATGACTACCTTGAAAGAGTTTTTGGGCCCCATGGGCAAAGGATGGGTGCAGTGGCTGGGATTTTCCTTCAAGAAACTTAAAATATGGGCTTCCACATCAGCATTGTGTGGGGATAAAGTGAATTTGTCTTTAGAAAAAAGGGCGAAAACTTCCAAGCCTAGGTCGTGCAGTGACCCGGTGAGGGCTTTAAGTGAAGCTTTCCCCTGTGCAGAGTTTGGAAAAGAGAAAATTTTGGAGCCAGTGCAGTCAGTCGTGTTGATGCTATTTAGCTTACCAAAATCTGGGACGAGGTTAGGCGGCAGGTCAAGGATCACTGGTACCTCAGCTACTGGAGCTGGTGGGGTGGCAATCGGCACACCGCCAAAAAAGCCATCGTGGCTGGTCTTCTTCTTCTTTTTCTGCGGCATGGTCAGGAATCAGGAGCGAGCAGAAACAGTACTGTCTATCACGGAACTCTAAGTCCGAGTGTTATAAATTCAACTTGAACTTGAACTTGAATATTAGGTTTGGCAAGGTGTTCGTCGCGAAGCGACTGTATACCTCTACATCTGATGGTTGCCGAGTGGCATTATCTAATTTGTATAATCGGGGTTAACATAGAAAAGAAGTGAGAAAAAACAGGAAAGAACGGGGACAGAACAGGACAACAACTTTGTCAGAGTGACAATCTAGAAAAAAGTCTAATACTTGATTAAATATGGAAAGCAAAAATAGGGATATAAATCCCTAAAATCCAAATGTGCAACAGAATTTATACCACATTTCCTATATTAAAATGTGGTGATACAGAAATTCATTATTTTTGTCCGATTACAGACCTTTTTAAATCCTTTATATTAACTTTACTTTTTAAGATGGGGGCGGAATCTGCCGAGGCCTAATTACCCCCTTTACCGTCATTCAATCGGGACTCGCTGTCGATGTATTCTATCAAATTTTGGGGCTGTTACAGTCACTTAAAGATCGCTTTTACGGAATACTAATAAAATCGCATTAAAATCAATTCAGCCAATTCGCTTACAGCAAGCGCATATGGTAGAAAAACATGTCAAGAGAAGAACAAATTTTGTGTTTACATTTCTAGAGGATAAAGTATTCTAAAAAATGTAAGTGAATTTATATTTCTTTTACAATATTACACATTTTTTACATTAAAATATAATTATTGTAGCTACTTTTATTATTTTCAGCAAAACAAGAATATATTTATTGCAGATAAAATTTCTCTAAATTAATAAATATGAAGCAATTTCAATATTTTAATAGTACATTTCCTGCTTGAAGTATATATATATATATATATATATATATATATATATATATATATATATATATATATATATATATATATATATATAAATTTAAATTTTTATTTCATGAATTTATAAATTCGTATATGAATTTGTGATTGCACAATTTATTTAATTTTGCATTTAAATTCAGTTTGGTAGTTTTCAGATTATCTGGGGCCGTCAGCAACAAGAGGGCTATAACGCGCCGAAACATTCGTCATTAGACAAGCCAACATACATTTACAAACACCCATGCCTAACACGGGATTCGAACCCGCAACCTCGCGGTCTAGAATCTAGCTTGCTAACTTCTATACCGTTTGGTCATTCAGTTTGAGTTTGCACACTATTATTACTTTGATATTGGATTTTAATAATTATTCTCTTTGATATTTTTTTTTTAAAGTGAATGTGTCTTTATTGCACACACAGTTTTAAAATTTTATTAACAACCATACATATTTATTGAAACGTTGTTTTAAAATATCTTTTAACAAGCTCAACTAAATTGGCTTAGGAAACATGGTGGCAATCGGAATACAAAGCTGCATTAAGAGCTATCTCTACTTTGGACGCATGAAAAAAACGCTATTTTTATTAATTTTTTTTTTAAGAATACTGTTATGTTTATTGATATCAATTTGTTAGGTTTAACAAAAACATTCGTATATTACTAAAAAAATAAATTTAAAAAAAATAAAAAAATTATTGATATTACCACTTTTTTAGTGTGAAAATGCCACTCAAATCAAAGTCCTCTGTATATGTCCCTATAAAACAAAACAAAAAAATCTTGCGCTTGGATTAGAATGACAATGGCTATGTTCCATACATCTAATATTACTTAGAATGCAAATTGGCGGACAAAACACAATTAAATAACTCTTCTTTGCATGTTGTTTGCCAAAAAAATAGTAAAAATTAAAATTGAACAATAATTCTGTTACTGGATATAGCGATCAGTGTACAGAACATGTGGTTAAAATTTCATACAGATCAGTTCAGTACTTTCTGAGATTTTTTCTACAGGGCAACTTGAGGATTCCCGTTCACCTGGCATTTTCACACTAAAAAAGTAGTTAAAATTAAGAATTATTGAAAAAGTTCATTGCCAAAATCAAAACTTTGGCGAAGTTTTTTTTTTTTTACTTTTCTTTTTATTATTGAATTTTTTAATAAAATAATTGATGTCCCTTATTTGAATGTATATGAATGAACAATATTCCCCCTCCCCTCAAAAAAAAAAAAAAAAAAAAAAAAAAAAAAATTAAAGTCTTTTTTATATTTAAAAATTTGAAATATTTTACACATTTTTATAAATCTGCAAACATTTTACTTTAGTGTTAAAAAAATGAAAAGTACAACATATATTGTTATTTAGAATGCCAATTTATAAAATAGACATATTTTACAACATGCTTTAAAAATTTCAGATTTCTCCTTTGATTAGAAAAAAAGCCTAAGCGTTTCGAAAAACCGAATATCAAGGGGAAAAAAAAAAAAAAAAAGTGAGAAAAATGGATTTAAAGTTTTCATTTCTCGAAAAACATAATTTGAAACCTATACTCAGTTATTAAATTTAAATATGTTATAGATAGAGCTATTTCAACAAACTTTTCAAAATGTTTTTAACTAATTTTCATATAATTGATACATAAAGTTAAAATTGTAAATATATTGGAATTATGTTTTTGAGTTCTTAGCACTTTACGATGGGTGATGAAGAAGTTACGCAATCAATGTTAATGACCAGGCAGGTTTCATATTATACATAAGTTTTAAATATTAATTACCCTAATAAAATATCTGACCAAAATTAAAAATGTCCAGCTTTACAGGTGATGCCCTTCTGCTTTTTCTTTAGACCTTTCTCTACGTTTACGAACAAGTTTTATTTTCTTCTGCAGCAAATTATATGACATTACCTTCCTTCCTTTTCTTTGATACATCCTCCATATGGCCAAATTTGGGGATTGTCTATTCAAACTTAATTTGTTCACTAATTGTTACTATATTGTATGCATGCAAAACTTCTCAAGAGCTACGTAACCTTTTCCGAAACTCGTAAATGCATGGACCACTAGAAGATTTATGTCATATGGCTCGCTTAATCCATTTTGATGCTTTGAGATCTTTCTTGAAGTGCGTGTCACACTTGCTAAGGCGTCAAAAAAAATCACAAGTGAACTTCAGTTCATGGCAAAAATCAAATTTTCTGCTCAACACTACAAGTAATCCAGTGGATTTGCAGTTTTTTTACAGCTGATTGCTGAAAAGTTTTGTCAGCATATCAACATTAACAACAATATAAGTGGGAGATTTAACTAGATCACATTCCACGGTATCACAGTCAGATTTTATTGTCTCATTAAAACTGCTTGCTATCGAAGAAAATCTCGCATTAATTTGTGGTAAAGCATTAGAGTCGATACTTGAAACCGAAACTAACGAACTTGCATCATTATCATTACTGCACCACCTCTTTGCAGAATTCTGCTTCCCGGAAACCTTCGAACGCTTTCTTCTTGGCATTTTAAACAATTATAAATGTAAATAAATAAATAAATAAATAAATAAATAAATAAATAAATAAATAAATAAATAAATAAATAAATAAATAAATAAATAAATAAATAAATAAATAAATAAATAAATAATGCAGATTAAAATTCAACTAATAAGTAATACTGACGAAGATAAATTAGTAGTTGGAATGAAAACGGAAGCAATAAATCCTAAAATTAGCCAAACAATTTAAAAGAACCACGAGCGAAAAAATCACTTATTTCGAATGTAAACAAACTAAAAGCAATTGAAGCGATTCAAGTTAACTCACTTCACTTCAAACTAAAGTTCCTGGAAATAACTGTAAATGAATTTATTTTCCCGAGTATATCAGCTAACGTAAGCAGACGACATGTGACGTTTCTCTACATTTTCTCTCCTGTCATCCAGCATAAAATGTCAAATAACTCATTAAAAAACGTAGATACAGATTTAAAATTTTGCATACGTATTTAGAAGATTCATAACTTTAATTATAGCAAATAAAAAAAAAACTCGAAAATTTGGCTATTTTTACGGTACTTGGTTCCCTTAAATGAAACAAATCTATGTCAGTGTCATAGTGTAATTGAAAGTTGTTCAATATTAATGTGTAATCTTGTTTTTGTTACTATTGTTTGCTTTTTGTAATGTACTATTCCTTGTACACTTTAAATGGAATTTTTTTCTGTAGTGTGCTTTATAATAATAAATAAATAAATAAATAAATAAATAAATAAATAAATAAATAAATAAATAAATAAATATTCCACACCCCTAGTTTAAAACAAAAACGGTAAATAGACCAATCCACTTCAAATTTAAATTTAGTAAACAGTATTACAGTGTAATTGAAATTTGTGGGATGTTCTTCATCATTAGTTTGTTCTAAAATTTCTCACCGATGAATTGTGTCGCATATATGCTACACTACGCATTAGCAGCGTCAGCCACTAGGCGGCCCGGAGGACGATGTAACATTTCTTTGTTATAGATTAAATGTACGACGGGATAATTGTAGGATCGAGTTGATACATACTTTTTTGTAACATTGGAATGGACGTCACTGCTCGTGCAGCTAGGTCGGTCGTCTTTTCGTTAGTAATTTACCGCATATCCGTTTTTTGACATTTTAGTTCAAATTATCAACAGAGAATAAAAATATATGTTTAAAGCGGAGATCTACATTTTTAAGGACGATGTAACATTTCTTTGTTATAGATTAAATGTACGACGGGATAATTGTAGGATCGAGTTGATACATACTTTTTTGTAACATTGGAATAGACGTCACTGCTCGTGCAGCTAGGTCGGTCGTCTTTTCGTTAGTAATTTACCGCATATCCGTTTTTTGACATTTTAGTTCAAATTATCAACAGAGAATAAAAATATATGTTTAAAGCGGAGATCTACATTTTTAAGGACGATGTAACATTTCTTTGTTATAGATTAAATGTACGACGGGATAATTGTAGGATCGAGTTGATACATACTTTTTTGTAACATTGGAATGGACGTCACTGCTCGTGCAGCTAGGTCGGTCGTCTTTTCGTTAGTAATTTACCGCATATCCGTTTTTTGACATTTTAGTTCAAATTATCAACAGAGAATAAAAATATATGTTTAAAGCGGAGATCTACATTTTTAAGGACGATGTAACATTTCTTTGTTATAGATTAAATGTACGACGGGATAATTGTAGGATCGAGTTGATACATACTTTTTTGTAACATTGGAATGGACGTCACTGCTCGTGTAGCTAGGTCGGTCGTCCTTTCGTTAGTAGTTTACCGTATATCCGTTTTTTGAGATTTTAGTTCAAATTATCAACAGAGAATAAAAATATATGTTTAAAGCGGAGATCTACATTTTTAAGGACGATGTAACATTTCTTTGTTATAGATTAAATGTACGACGGGATAATTGTAGGATCGAGTTGATACATACTTTTTTGTAACATTGGAATGGACGTCACTGCTCGTGTAGCTAGGTCGGTCGTCTTTTCGTTAGTAGTTTACCGTATATCCGTTTTTTGACATTTTAGTTCAAATTATCAACAGAGAATAAAAATATATGTTTAAAGCGGAGATCTACATTTTTAAGGACGATGTAACATTTCTTTGTTATATATTAAATGTACGACGGGATAATTGTAGGATCGAGTTGATACATACTTTTTTGTAACATTGGAATGGACGTCACTGCTCGTGTAGCTAGGTCGGTCGTCTTTTCGTTAGTAATTTACAGCATATCCGTTTTTTGACATTTTAGTTCAAATTATCAACAGAGAATAAAAATATATGTTTAAAGCGAAGAACTACATTTTTAAGGACGATGTAACATTTCTTTGTTATAGATTAAATGTACGACGGGATAATTGTAGGATCGAGTTGATACATACTTTTTTGTAACATTGGAATGGACGTCACTGCTCGTGTAGCTAGGTCGGTCGTCTTTTCGTTAGTAGTTTACCGTATATCCGTTTTTTACATTTTAGTTCAAATTATCAACAGAGAATAAAAATATATGTTTAAAGCGGAGATCTACATTTTTAAGGACGATGTAACATTTCTTTGTTATAGATTAAATGTACGACGGGATAATTGTAGGATCGAGTTGATACATACTTTTTTGTAACATTGGAATGGACGTCACTGCTCGTGCAGCTAGGTAGGTCGTCTTTTCGTTAGTTATTTACCGCATATCCGTTTTTTGACATTTTAGTTCAAATTATCAACAGAGAATAAAAATATATGTTTAAAGCGAAGAACTACATTTTTAAGGACGATAAACCTTTCTTTGTTATAGATTAAATGTACGACGGGAATATTGTAGGATCGAGTTGATACATACTTTTTTGTAACATTGGAATGGACGTCACTGCTCGTGTAGCTAGGTCGGTCGTCTTTTTGTTAGTAGTTTACCGTATATCCGTTTTTGACATTTTAGTTCAAATTATCAACAGAGAATAAAAATATATGTTTAAAGCGGAGATCTACATTTTTAAGGACGATGTAACATTTCTTTGTTATAGATTAAATGTACCACGGGATAATTGTAGGATCGAGTTGATACATACTTTTTTGTAACATTGGAATGGACGTCACTGCTCGTGTAGCTAGGTCGGTCGTCTTTTCGTTAGTAGTTTACCGTATATCCGTTTTTTGACATTTTAGTTCAAATTATCAACAGAGAATAAAAATATATGTTTAAAGCGGAGATCTACATTTTTAAGGACGATGTAACATTTCTTTGTTATATATTAAATGTACGACGGGATAATTGTAGGATCGAGTTGATACATACTTTTTTGTAACATTGGAATGGACGTCACTGCTCGTGTAGCTAGGTCGGTCGTCTTTTCGTTAGTAATTTACCGCATATCCGTTTTTTGACATTTTAGTTCAAATTATCAACAGAGAATAAAAATATATGTTTAAAGCGAAGAACTACATTTTTAAGGACGATGTAACATTTCTTTGTTATAGATTAAATGTACGACGGGATAATTGTAGGATCGAGTTGATACATACTTTTTTGTAACATTGGAATGGACGTCACTGCTCGTGTAGCTAGGTCGGTCGTCTTTTCGTTAGTAGTTTACCGTATATCCGTTTTTTACATTTTAGTTCAAATTATCAACAGAGAATAAAAATATATGTTTAAAGCGGAGATCTACATTTTTAAGGACGATGTAACATTTCTTTGTTATAGATTAAATGTACGACGGGATAATTGTAGGATCGAGTTGATACATACTTTTTTGTAACATTGGAATGGACGTCACTGCTCGTGCAGCTAGGTCGGTCGTCTTTTCGTTAGTTATTTACCGCATATCCGTTTTTTGACATTTTAGTTCAAATTATCAACAGAGAATAAAAATATATGTTTAAAGCGAAGAACTACATTTTTAAGGACGATGTAACATTTCTTTGTTATAGATTAAATGTACGACGGGATAATTGTAGGATCGAGTTGATACATACTTTTTTGTAACATTGGAATGGACGTCACTGCTCGTGTAGCTAGGTCGGTCGTCTTTTCGTTAGTAGTTTACTGTATATCCGTTTTTGACATTTTAGTTCAAATTATCAACAGAGAATAAAAATATATGTTTAAAGCGGAGATCTACATTTTTAAGGACGATGTAACATTTCTTTGTTATAGATTAAATGTACGACGGGATAATTGTAGGATCGAGTTGATACATACTTTTTTGTAACATTGGAATGGACGTCACTGCTCGTGCAGCTAGGTCGGTCGTCTTTTCGTTAGTAATTTACCGCATATCCGTTTTTTGACATTTTAGTTCAAATTATCAACAGAGAATAAAAATATATGTTTAAATCGGAGATCTACATTTTTAAGGACGATGTAACATTTCTTTGTTATAGATTAAATGTACGACGGGATAATTGTAGGATCGAGTTGATACATACTTTTTTGTAACATTGGAATAGACGTCACTGCTCGTGCAGCTAGGTCGGTCGTCTTTTCGTTAGTAATTTACCGCATATCCGTTTTTTGACATTTTAGTTCAAATTATCAACAGAGAATAAAAATATATGTTTAAAGCGGATATCTACATTTTTAAGGACGATGTAACATTTCTTTGTTATAGATTAAATGTACGACGGGATAATTGTAGGATCGAGTTGATACATACTTTTTTGTAACATTGGAATGGACGTCACTGCTCGTGCAGCTAGGTCGGTCGTCTTTTCGTTAGTACCCTACTAACCATCTTTGTCACAGTTACGTCACTGCAACGAAGTTTTTCGTCGCAAAGATCACGGTCACAATGTGACTTGCATGGGATATCGCAGCGATGTCGCAAAAGTTCACGTCACTTTCGACTTCCATGTGATATCGCAGCGACATCACAATGTGACGAAGTTGCGATGTTGCTTTGTGATATCGCAGCGACATCCAGTGATATCCCAAAATAATTTTATATAATGAAAATCACAAATAGGTCATTTTGTGACATGTATGTGATATAAGACGTAATTTTGCGATATCGCAGGGATACACAGGGATATCACATTTTAACATTTATGCTATTTTTGTGGTATCAGTGTGATCTCTATGTGATTTTGGAGACATCTATGTGATTTATGCGACGAGTATGTGATTTTATCAACGAATCTCACGTCACTGCTATATCATATTGTGATCAGTATGCGATCTTAGTGACTTTGGCGACATCTATGTGATTTATGCGATTTTCGCAACGAAAGCTTTGTGGCTGCGATGTCACATTGTGATCGGTATGTGATCTTAGTGATTTTGGCGACATCCATGTGATTTATGCGATTTTCGCAACGAAAGCTTTGTCACTGCGATATCACATTGTGATCTGTATGTGATCTTAGTGATTTTGGCGACATCCATGTGATTTATGCGATTTTCGCAACGAAAGCTTTGTCACTGCGATATCACATTGTGATCTGTATGTGATCTTAGTGACTTTGGCGACATCCGTGTGATTTATGCGATTTTCGCAACGAAAACTTTGTCACTGCGATATCACATTGTGATCTGTATGTGATCTTAGTGACTTTGGCGACATCCGTGTGATTTATGCGATTTTCGCAACGAAAACTTTGTCACTGCGATATCACATTGTGATCTGTATGTGATCTTAGTGACTTTGGCGACATCCATGTGATTTATGCGATTTTCGCAACGAAAACTTTGTCACTGCGATATCACATTGTGATCTGTATGTGATCTTAGTGACTTTGGCAACATCCGTGTGATTTATGCGATTTTCGCAACGAAAACTTTGTCACTGCGATATCACATTGTGATCTGTATGTGATCTTAGTGATTTTGGCGACATCCATGTGATTTATGCGATTTTGGCAACGAAAGCTTTGTCACTGCGATATCACATTGTGATCTGTATGTGATCTTAGTGATTTTGGCGACATCCATGTGATTTATGCGATTTTCGCAACGAAAACTTTGTCACTGCGATATCACATTGTGATCTGTATGTGATCTTAGTGACTTTGGCGACATCCGTGTGATTTATGCGATTTTCGCAACGAAAACTTTGTCACTGCGATATCACATTGTGATCTGTATGTGATCTTAGTGATTTTGGCAACATCCATGTGATTTATGCGATTTTCACAACGAAAACTTTGTCACTGCGATATCACATTGTGATCTGTATGTGATCTCAGTGATTTTGGCGACATTTACATTACCCATTTACATTTCCACCAGCACTCAATTGAAATTGCCAAATTATGAAAATTGTGGAATTCAGCTTTTTTGTCGGGAAAACTGCAGATATTGAAAGAACATTTTCTATTGTTGGTAAAATTTGGATTTCTAAGAAGGCACAACTTTCTGCGATTACTCTGAAATCTTTAATAACTAAAATTAACTTGTCATATTTTTGCAGAGTTTCTGGATTATAGCCTCAAAAAATATACATAAAGTATGGTTGAAAGCTAATAAAAAAGTTAAATAAACCTATGAATTAGAATGTATATTGTATATCTTCCGAAAAAACCTCGAACATTGAAGATTTTAGAATTGTGTGTTCCGAACTCCATAAATAATTACGTAAAAAAAATTATCCCTTCCCCATAGCAGAGACATGTCCTGATTTTTTAATCAGAAAAATCTGATCGTATTAGATATTACTCGAGTCTTTTAAGCTAATATATATATATATATATATTGATGATATTTATTTCCCATCTCTTTACTACTTTAAAATTTTGCATTTTCCCCTATTTAGTCCCCCAGTTATAACTAGATGGCGCCACTAGAGGCATGATCTCCTGAATGACTTCAGAAGTTAATTAGTTTACTTTTTTATTCGCAACTAGCTGAATAGTACCCGTGCTTCGCTACGAAATTGTGCTATGTGCAATATTTTAGTTAGAGTTGCGTTGCCGACCGAGATCCGTCATTGGTGTATAGGTCCCAGCTTTTGACGCTTTGCTCGCAGGATGATTCATTGATACCCAAAACCAAGCTGGCTTTGCTCGCTGAAAAGCTCATTGACACATAAGCTCAGGCTATAAAATATAAATTATTAAGATGTTCTATTAATATTCCATTAACTAAGAAATATATCACTAGTGTATGCTACAAAAATATTAAAAAGTGGATTTCATTATTTGAAATATGATTTCAAGGATTGGGACTCTTTAAAAAGTTTCTTTGTTATAAAAATATGCAAAATTTCATGCTGCAAAAACTTCCGATTTTTATATTATTATATTTACCATGTACAAAAGGGCTATTCCCTCTTTACATTTAAAAAAAAGATAATTAAAATGTAGAATGCAACCACAATACTTTACTATGATCAATAGGCTCGTTTTTCAGTTTGAGAATAAAAAGATAATTAAAAATAAATTTAATTGAATAAAATGTACTAAGACGTTATAACATTTTTATATTGAGTTTAAAAAAAATTTAAATCCTTTTGTTAAAATAAAGATTAAAACCTATATTTAGATGAAATTCCACTTCCAATACTGGATACAAATTCAATAAAATAACTTGCAATAAAACGATTATCATCATAATTCATAACTTTTTTATGTATGAAAATAACATCGAAGTTACGTTTTAGTTCTGAGAAATGAAGAAATCCTAACTTCTACAGCACTTGCGCAAGGAAATGCAACCAACATATTTTATAAACCAGTTAAAACAGAACTCATTGTTCTATTACATTTGTTATGCTGTTTCTTTAAAGACGCGCAGATTACATTGCTGCGGGCTGCGGGGAATGAATTTTTATTTCATTTTTAAAAGTGTATAGTTTTTGTGAATTATCATAAATTGTTATAATGTGTAATTGGTTTTAATTGTAGTGTAATTTTTAATTAATGATGTATATGCCATAGGGTACAGGGTTGTCCGGTGATTATAAAGGACAACTCTATGGCCAGTACGCCTCTGACGCCCCCTATTCACGACGGCCCTGGACTCATCTCAACAGCCTTACAATGTTGCTCTTTGAAAATTATATTCCATCGTCATTAGATTATGATGCACTAATAAAAACATTTTCGGCTTCTAAATCTAGGAAGGTCCACTTCTAAGTGTGTAATACAGATTATTTTAATCAATTGTTTGTAATATTTTTTATCAATATGATTTCATGGTTGGTTTGAACGTTTAACGACTTATTTTAATGCAGAATTATTAGACGATTATATTTCTATTAGATGAAAAGACATTTTATAGTATAGAGAATATATAGACAGGAGTGAATTATGACACTTCGTATATTTAATATGATGCAGGCAGGGGCGGCTTAAGGGCCGTGCAAACTGTGCAACCTCACAGGGCGCCAATTTTTTTTCCGTCATTTTTTTTTTTTTTTTTTTTTTTTTTTTTTTTGCTTTTTGGCAAATTTTGATTATTTTTTTTAACAATTTTGATTTTTTTTAAAACTGAAGTTCTTCAATCATTTCGCTGCTGGATTTTCACAGTTTTTCACTTGACTGAAACTATAAGTATCATTAACCCCGGAACAAATTCTTGATGTTGGAATTTCATTTGCTCAAATTTCGATTGGTGAGTGAGGGATTTATGTCCCTTTTTACGTGTAACTGCCATTGCATTTGCATAGGACCATACGGCTACGCTTATCGGAGAAAAATGCACAAAAATTTAATTATAAAACTAATTTTGTGTGGTTCTCTTATCCGTTTTAGATAGTTTTTTAATAATTAACTTTCTTTTACTCTCAACTTCATCTTGTATTTTATTTTGGATGTGTATTTTGACAAATATTGAAAATATTTGCGAATGATTCTATAAATAGTTTTTATGTAATGAAATACAAAATTCTATGAAATAAAAATTTCTGTAACATATTCTAAGCAAAATGTAAATGAAATATAGCCAAATCGAATATTTAGAACTGGTTGTTAATAAAAAAAAATCTTAAACTTCAAAACCTGTGTCTAATATAATGCTACACACAAAAACGGATGATGCTAATACATTTAGCATGTAAATGAGCGTGAATTGAAGGGTAAGAGTAAAATCGACGCTTATGCACTGAATCAAACAAAAAGTCTCATTTTAGAGTCGATTCCTCTTTCGTCAGTGTAAAGATGGTTTTGAGACCCCCTCCCCCCCCCCCCCTCGAGGAAAGGATTTCTGACCCCCACTTCCGAAAGTGACTCACTGTAGCTTCTGTAATGAGCGTGTTTTTAAGTCGTAAATCGCAATGACTTGGGTCGTGACAAGTACACTTAGCACGTGCATTCCCACCAAGAGCGAGACACATGGACGAGGAGTTTGGGGGTGGAAAGGGGATATTGCTCACACCCCTTCTACTTCTTGGAATCAAGAGGGGTGCAGTGGTGAGAGTAAAAAGAACAGGAAAAAAACGTCCGAGTAGGAAGGCTTAAATGACGATTTAGCTGTGGTTCTCTTAAAATTTATGACTGTCACCCCTAAGTGCTTTTTTCCCCCACCCCCACATTTCCGTAGCTGTGGTCAAACAAGGAACATCGGAAGAAGACTCCTTCTATATAAGGATGTTTCCTAAAATCCAGAGACGATCTTATTTTGATATATTTTTACCATTATTATTATTTTCCTCCAACTGTATTGGCGTTTTTTTTTTTTTGTCATCTGAGGGTGCTGAGTAAAGTTTCTAGGGAGGGCGATATGTCCCGGTGGGCCAGGTCGATCACTGGTAAAAATATTATTTAAAATATTTTAAAAGATAGAAGGATTTTTAATATGGAAGATAGAAAAATAAGTTGCACACATTATTCGATCGTAATAACCTAATTGATTCTGAAATTGATTCTACGAATACGAATATTAGACAATATTTGAATTGAAATTTAAAAAAAAAAATGAAATATACATTTATAGCCACTGACACACACGATATGTTCGTGTCCCATGCGTCAGTGGGTTATAAATGTATATTTGACACAGTTAAAATAATTATTTTTTCATATAACTTTACCACCAACTAATATTAACTATTAAAAAAATATATCACTACTAGTTATTATGATTTTATGATTCTAATCTGTTTACTAGTAGGAAAAAGATCGAAAATATTCCGTGCAACTAGAGAATCATCCAAAATCCAGATATACTATTTAAAAACTAAGCATTTAAAAAATAGATATTGTAACTTTATTTCGGCATACATTACAGCATACATCTCCAGCTTCGTGCATTTATATTTCTACTTCTATATTTGTCTCCAAATACTTGTATTTCGAAAATGTCTAAGCGGAAGAAAGTTATGACTCAAGAAGAGATAAATAACATTTTGTTTTGCGAAGATACTGATGAATAAAATATTTCAGATTTTGATGAAGATGACGGATGGGAAGGCTAAGGAGGAGTGTAAGATATATTAGCGAAAATCAAGAATACAAAGAACAAAATACACAAAAAAAGCAATAAAGTATGCACACACAAAAAAAACACCATAAATTATAATATACAAAATTAAAAAAAAAAAAAAAAAAAATTGCTAACCAAATTCGTAGCTATTCGGCTAAATAATATTATTTAATAATAAATAATATTATAAAATAATTCAAGTTAAAATTCCTAAATTTGTCAAGCGAATTTAAATACTTTAGTGTTTGTTCTATTGAAATTGCTTGCGCAAGATTCTGTTGTCCTGAGAAGGCTACACTGTACAAGCACGAACGTTTACAATATTCGGATGGTATTTCTGCAAGTCTTTCAAGGAGTGCTTTGCTAATCAAATAATAGAAAATCCAGAAAACAGCCTGATAATTGACACGAGACTAAATGTCCCGAATGACTTTGTTTCTCGCCAATTTTGAGTTCATTTCTTAACTTTTGGATTACTTTTATGTACTTTACTAACCCAATGAATAATAATATCAAATTCAATACTTGTGGGACTAATTTTCGAAAAATTTATCTGTCTCAGAAAACTAACTTTTTATTTTTTTCAACGAACATTTGCACTATCCTCATTCATTCTGCAAAAGAGATGCGTCATAGCAAATCTCTCTATTCGAATAATTTGTATGCATTATCAATCGGTAAATAATTCTTATTCAGCTGGAAAACTTTCAACTTTTGAAGAAATTATAATGCAATTTTTTATGTTGCTGCATAATGCAAAAACACTGTGCAGTTTAAAATAGAAAGTATCTAAATTTTTTTCCACTAAACCGAATACAGTTTCGTCACCCGTTTTGAAATGATCTTCGCTTTTGGCATAGTGCTGTTGTCGTCAATACGTCTGCCACAAACCCAGAAGGGGCGGAGTAGCGCCTTTTGTTGGACAACTCAAAAGTGAAAGGGGGTGGGTTTTTCTTGTATGGTGAAAAATTTGAGCCGTTTCAGTATTCTCAGGACCTTACAATATGTCTCTTTTCGTATGGAAAGGGTTAAGTGCGACAATAGGCTTTTGTGGTACGACTTTTCAAACGGCCTGACTCTGGTTTTTTGTACCCGTATCTTGTCAGGTGTCTTATAAAAGAAACGTTACTACGAACTAAATGCTCCGACATTTCGAGTGGAAAACTTCTCAGGGGAACTGGAATTATATAAATACGAAACGATTCTTTCCACATCATTTGAATCTATGAAATTTACCGACACTCGTCACTGTTTCTTTGCTTTGGCTTAATTTTCAATTTTAAAAACTCTATAGAGAAATCACACAAAAAAATAATATTATTCGGACTCTTATCACAATGATTTTTTTTTATAATTTTTTAGTACAAAAATATTAACATGTTATCACTTTAAAATTTAGCAGATAAATTTGAATCAGAATAATATAGATTTTGAGTATTACACATTTTTTTTTAAATATTTAATACTTTCTCACTTTTGTATTTGATTACTTTGTACAATTTTAATACAATAACTTTTCCTACAGTTAGTACAACAATTTAAATATTTATGTTTTTTAATTGTTTAATGATCATTAAGAGCGTTGTGTTAAAAATATAATATTGTTCTAAAACAAGCCGGTAGACAGGATTTTTTTTCTGGGCGATAGGGGGTGGGTATGGTCGAAGATTTCATTAAACACATATAACAAATTACACACACAAAAAAAAGAAAAAAAGAAGTGGAAGTGGTTTAACAAGATTTCATACCGTCTTTACGTAGAAACTTTCTACTTTTATTACTGCGATATAATAGATTTATTTTTTTATTCTGATATATATGAAACAACTTAAGCACAATTTACTTACTGTTACGTTAAAAATAAACACCGACAGTTATTGGAATCTTTTAGCACTAGCAGTTGACTATGCGTTTAAGATTGGAATCAATTTAATACAAAAATTTTATTGAAACAATCAATTGTGTGGTAAAAATAGAAAATGTACATATGCCAAGTTTTTGTTGGAAATCTAATGACGCAATTAAAATTTAGGATGCTAATAAAAAATGAGATATAAAATAAAAAATTTGCACACTTTCAATATAAATGTTAAAATTTAATCTGTTTTTCATTTCTATTCAAATTTCCAAAATATAAAAACACATCTTAAAAATGTTTCTCAATGCGTTATGAAATATTTGAAATCAGAATGACATTTTTAGTGTGCTTTTAACTATTTTCTTTTTGCTTGTATACAATTAGCTTTAACTATTTGTTTAAATCTTGGTTTGTTTCAATAGTGAACGATCGTATAAAACATTTTATCATTATTGGATAATTGATTGGATTGCTGTGTAATTATTAAGTTCTCTTAAATATTCTAAATAGTACTTAACCATTATGTGACAATAGTTGAAAATTATTGCATTTTTTATATAAACATAAACTATTTTCTAAAGTAAGAAACTGCAATTTTTTACTATAAATTCAAAATGCTCCAATACAGAACAACGTACAAGAATAAGGTTTAACGATTCAATACTTTGGACGAGAGAGGTAAAAGGTGAAACGTTTATTTCCTTTTTTTATTCAAAAGTATGTTATAGAAACTGTACCTATTGCTTGTAATGAATTTCAAATACATATGTGAAGAACTATAAAAGCCTGCCATTTATATAAAAAAAAAAAAAGTAAAGCAATTGTACAAAAGCGTGAAAGAATATATATTGATTTCTTTTAAAAACTGCTTATTAATGTTATATTTATTACTTTTGTTTTTATAGTGAATATACCAATTATTGTTTATTACTTTAAAAAAAAAATTTCAACATCCTCACCACTAAAATTCGCGTAAAAATTTACAGAAGACGTAATCAACCAAATTGTAAAATAAAAGTCATACAAAGAAAACAGTTATTCTGCAACAGTTACTGACTGTTTTTATTCAACAATATATGTTTATGACATGTGAACAGAAATAAAAAAAGATTCGCGTACACTTCTCATCTTCCTTACTTTCTTTTTTAAAACTATGTCATTTTAGCCCCTGTATTACACTGTGGAGATAACTTTCTTCAAGGGCCTATGTCTTTCAATTTCTTCAGATCATGGTTCAGAAATTTACACCTTCTCTTATCGGGAATTTCACCAACTAAACAATATTTGTGTTGCTACATATCGTCAAAATTGAAAACATTTTTTATATATATATATATTTTTTTAATAAAAGGATGAAAACTCATACGATAAATTATATTATTGTACTTTTTATCTGTATTATTTTAATTTTACACCTTTCATACTATATTTCTTCAGATTATAGAAAATTTATCTATCTGTCTTTAGTAAATAAAAGTAATAATAAAACATAAGTGTAAAATGTAATATACTAAATTTACATCCCACATTTCTATTTCATAACCTGTAAATTGATAACAATTGGTCATATGACTATCGACACGCAATAAAGTGAATTTTGATTTTAAAAATTGTGTTTAAAATAAACACTTTTAAAATAATTTGACTCTACAAAAATTTAAATTAATAGTTGAAAAATATTAAAAAGAGTTTTACGACAAATTTTAACAGATTTATGGAATCAGAATATTAAATGCTCTTAAAATTCACTAAAGTTAACTTAAAGTTAAGTTTTTATTTATGGTTTGGATACTTTAAACGTTTGCAAAATAATTTAGTAAAAAAATATCAAGACTTCATAGAGCCAGAAGAATAAAATGGCACGCAGTCAGCAAGGGAAATCGTAGAAATGCAGTTATCGGAAACCCACCTAGCAAGTAAAAGTCACTTATCATTTACTAAATTGCCCCCCTGTCAAGCAGCTTTAAAATACCCCTTTGTGTCCCAACTGAATGGGGTGGCCATGTGTGCTGTCGAAATTTCTTCCTCTCACCCCAATTCCGAAATTGTCACATGCCCCCAACTAAGGACCAGAGTTCCTGTCACAGCCCACATGAAAAGGTTAAATTAAAAACATACACAAGCAGCCTTGCCAATTGGCGGGTAATTACCTGCAAAAATTACCGTATTTTAAAGTTTGAAAGGTATTTTGGAAGATAATTTGAAAATGAGGATATTTGCGGATTTTTTTTTTAAAAAATGATGTATTTTTTATTTATTTTATTTTATTTTACTACGGAAGAAATATTTCTTTGGGTAATCTGATAATGTGAAGCTTGTGTTGAAGAGACAAGAGTCGTTACAATACCAGCAGGCGACGAAATACGAGATCAATTCAAGAGACGCGAACAAATAATAAGATCGATTGGCGGGATAACTAATTGAAATGGTTATAGAGGAGAGGGTCGCTTTAGGTCAGTTTGGCCTCTGGCCTCCAGTTCTTCGCTACCTTCTTTTTTTGTCTTGCAAGCAAAATTCAATGAACCAAGGTTGCACATCTGTTCCGTTTGTTAAAAGACTGGTCGCGTTGTCGGGGGAAGAAGGGGGGGGGGGGATGAAAAGTATAGTATCTTTCCCTTGATCCGATCTTGACAGAAACCGATTCTATTTTCTCACATGATTTGTTAGGTTCGACTTTTTTCCTTTCCATTTTTATCTATTAATTGGGCTAACGTTCCAAATAATATTGAAAAATCTTCTTACATATTCTTTGGTTATTTGCTAATGCTTTTCATTTAAAACTTAACAAAATGAATAATAAATAACTGCAAATAATGATTTATTTTCAATTTGATTTTGTTCAATAAAGGAAGTGTAGTACAAATAGAAGAAATGCTACCAATCTGTTTGGTTGGTTTATACGCTCAATGACCTATTTTTATGCACAATAACGGCTAATTACAACGTGGATTCCGACCACAACGAACATCCCTGCTTAATCCGAGATTCGGATCCAGCACCTTTTGGCATGTGTGACCAGAGAACTAACCACACAGCCATCAGATGGGCACCAACCAATCTGGAAATGAAATTCACGAAGTTATTTAAATTTGGCTTATAAACCAAATTCCAGGTTACTTTTATCCGAATTGTCAAACCATTACAAAAATTTAAAATCAAATTTCCGATTTTGAATAATATAATCAATATTGGGCCGGATGCCGTTCAGTAAGTTATTTCAAGAAGGAACTCACCATTCTTTACTATAATTACAGTAAAAGTTAACTATTAATTTATTTGGATTCCGGATATCCAAACTGCATGTATTCCGGAAATGAATTTCTTTTCAAAGCAATAAAAATATTTGTTGAATATTGGAATGAATGATGAAAATGATCATCTTATCGGAATTTCGAACAAATCATTATGAAATTTTAGTCAGATTTTCGATTTTGAATTAATCAGTTTTTCAATGTGGAAGATGTAATTTCGATTGTAAAGTTACGTTTCTTTAATATAGACTATAATTATAATAAAAACTAAGCGTATTGAACATCGCACAACTTTCAATTACCCTATAATACTGACGTGGATTTGTGTCATTTACGGTTTTTATATTTTCATCATTCATTTAGCAAAAATGGACAGTTAGGTGATATTTTTTGCGATAATTCTTGCATGGGTCTTAAAAAAAAAAAATTCGCAAAATGATGATTTAGGCAATTTCCTTTTCTATAATTCGTATATTATCGTTTCCCATAAGTGAAACTGAGGAGAGAAGAAAAAACGATCGTTGATGAGGTATGCTCAAGGAAAGAGAACTCTGTGTTAAAGGCATTCGCTTTTCAACTTTTTACGCCATTAAAACATTTTTACGGGAATTTCGGAGATGGGGATGATTAGAACACCTCAAGAGGAATTACCACAGCAATTTTGAACAAAATCGTTTGAGACGTTTTTTTAGCAATTACTGAAAAACACTATTTTTTCAATGGCAACTACCTTATTTACATACGCGGTTTTGACGAAAACCCTAACGGTAGATCCCTGTGCCATCATCAACTTCCACACCAAATTTGAACATCGTAGGTCAAATTGTTCGGGAGTTATGCTGACCACAGACACACAGACACATTTTTTCTAGATAACATTTTTGAATTCAGGATAATCCAAATCGTAGAGAAATGCAAAAAAAAAAAAAAAAAAAACACATTTTTTTTACTGAATACTATACTTTCATTACCCTATGTATACACATGGGTAATTGAAAGTAATAAGTAATAGATTTACAAGGATTCCAGACAAATAAATTGCATTGTATACCAAAAACGAATATATTTTTAATGCAATAAACGATGCATATGTGACATATCTTTTGGATATCAGAATTCTGTATAAACCTGACTTTTGAAAAAATATATCCTGGATGTTATGGATAGATAATAAAATATCTATTACCCCCCCCCCCCCCATATTTATACAATTAAACAAACAAAATTTATTAAAATAACATGTTTAGATTTGAGTGTTTTCTGGACATATGATGCTGATGTAAACTGATCACACAATTTATATGAATATGAAAAACACTATTTGCAAAAATGTATATCATTCGGATAAAGAGTCCTTGATACTTGCCAAATTACAAATACACTAAAATCCATCATAAGTCAGCTTAAACTTTAATAAATACGTCCATGATTAGTTTAAGCAAATGAATAACATGATCAGTAAGATTGATGATATCGAATAAATCAGCAGAATATATGGAAATTATGATTTAAATATACCTTTATTGAATATTATGTCAAGTCAAAAGTCACAAAAAAACACAATAGACAGGTTTTAATTAAAGATTCGCTTATTTTTTTAGACTTTAAGCTAAGATAATCTAATGAGAATATTTTTTAAACTCCTAAAAATGAAAAAAAATATATATAGGAATCATTTTGGCATATTCTGTAAAAATCTGCGGCCCACAAAAAACTGGAACATAACTTATACCGTTCATCTCTAAAAGTTAATGGCAAACGCTGCTCTAGAGTATTTATAAGCATATCGTGTTGTAATCAGAAAATAAATTCATTGTGTGTGCTTATATGTAACTTAGGAAATTTGTTAGCTGAGCATATTTATATTTAATAATGCAAGTGAATGCATTTGATTGAAACGAGTTTTTCAATTTGTTATATAACTCAGCATGTCAATAGAAAAATAACACATAATTAAAAAGAAATGGAAAGTACGTGAAATCAGAAATTCGGAAACTAATTAAGAAGTAAAATTTTTCATTTCATGAACACAACTAATGAAAAGTACAGATTTAAAAACATATTCGAATTTTAAACCAATCAAAAACATCCATTTTATTTATACGTTATGTAAGCAATTGACTAGGACGTAACCATACATAAATTACCTTAGTTTTAGATATATGTAGTGGCAATACTCTAGTCGACATTGTATTGTATTGTTTCTCAAAAAGTACAGCCCAAAAGCATGGTAATCAGTTTTTTTAGTTTTTATTATTATTATTTAACTTAAAATTATTTTTAATTAATTAAACTTTTCTGTATCAGAAATGTGTTCTCAAACTGAGTTAATTACAGTGGGTAAAAAAAGTCTCCGTACGAAAGCCAAAGTTACAAATAAATTAGCATTATTTCTAATCTTTAGCTTCATATCTTCAGTAACTATTGAAATATGTTTAATTTGACTCTTTAAAATAAGTTAATAATAAATGTCTGTTTTTACAAAACGCAGCAAGTATTTAAATTGAAATATTTAGGAGATATTGCTAAGTGCCATGCAAAAAAAGTTTCCGTACGCAATATGAAAATGAATTCTGATGTCTTCCATAACAGATTTGCGGTTAAAATGTGCTATATGGTGGCACTTGGCGTTTTTTGAACTTCTCCGCAAAACGTAAACAATGGCGAACTCCGACGCTACAGCAAACCCAAAACGGCGAAAAACACGATGTTTCCAAATGAACTGGCAAACCCAAAACAATAGCGGAAAGTGAAAAATTGAGAATCGAACCTGCTCCATGAATTGTGGATGGTATAGGTAGGTTGAAGTCCGATGCCAAAGCCGTTAGGCTATGGTTGCGATGTAAGTTGTAGCAAGATTAAGTGTTTTCGCTATTCATGTCGATTACATTTATATTAAAAACGTACATCCCGGGAAGAAATTCAAATGAATTGCGTAAATATATTCGAAATCGGCGAAAATTGAAATATAATAAAATTGCAAACGATATTTGAAGAAAGAAAAAAAAAATGGTTAAACAATTTAAATGTAAAGGATAATTGTAAAATAGTTTTAGCAATTAAAATTTAATTTCAAATAATTTATAAGGGGTTAAATTTCATAAACTTTTACATCAATAACAACTATTTAATCCCTTCCAGAATATTTATATTTTTAATTGCTTACTAAAAACTAAAGTGTGCGCGCGCTTCGCGCTCTAAAAGGAAAAATTGCATCCTATTTCGTTGGCCTTACGGCCAATTGAACCTAAAAAAAATACCCCTACCTAATTCGGGCAGTCGTTTGTGCAGGGTTCCCACGGTCCTTGAAAGTGCTGGAAAGTCCTTGAATTTTTTTTGATGAAATTTGGCCCTTGAAAGTCCTTGAAAAAAGGATAAGGTCCTTGAAAGTCCTTGAATTTTTAAGTGACCAATGACAGTGGTGTAGTGTAAAATAAAAAAGTGCGGGAACGCTATGTTGCATCGTTACAAACTTATATATTTTTTTCTGTGTATTAGGGAAGGGGAAGTAAAAAGGACAACTTTAAATAGTGTGTTAATATTACTATAATAATCTCAAAATAGCTCATGAGTACCTCAAAAAAAAAATTTGAAAAAATTGCGTGTTTCGACTTATTCTTTTATTCAAATAATTTTTTTAAACTATAGTTATATGGATTTTTAAATAATTTGCTTTGCATAACCCATTTTAAAAGATTGTTTAGCACTTTGTAAAGGATTATAACATATTTTCAAACATATTATTGACACAAATTTTTAAACATTTTTTACAATAATTTTCCAAAATGTCAGAGATGCAATGGGTTCGGATAAATTCCTAGATTCTGTAGCTCCCCAAAATAGGTTTTCAAAATGAATGAAAAAGATTGGGATTGTTGCAGAAGTTGATTGAAAGTTTTATGGCTTTTTTCCTTCTCAAAAAGAAAATGTAGAGAAGTTCCTTTTGCTTGATAGATCCTTCCTTTCCTTTTCCAAATTTGCTCCATTAATAAAATAATTGGAAAATTCAAATCCATCTGTCGATTTAAAATTTCTTGATAAAATATTAATTTGTGTGTTATCTCAATCATCTCTAATTTTAAGCAGGATATTTCAATGTAGTCTCATTACTTGCCAGATTTGCATGGGCTGGTTTTTTTTATCTTAACCAGTTCGATTTTGTCTTTTCAACATTGGTGACAATAATAGTCAAAAATGGGCATAAATCAGAGGAGAAAGCAAACTGCAAAATATATATGATATGAATAATTTGCCATCAAAATCGCTAGATTTTAAAAAAGATCGGGGAAATTCCCTCCCCTTATTGCCGCCACTGTATGATTTTTTTTTTTTTTAAGAATTGCTGCTACATTTTTGGAGTAAATTCTGTAATAACTGTAAACGTAAAACTTTCCCATTCTCAAACCGAAAAGCAATTTAATTTTGTATTTTAAAGTAATACATCTGAATTGCTTTCCTGCTTCTTCGCAGCCCAATTTCGATGTATTATACCCATTTGCAAAACCATTAGCACTTTTATATTAAGGAAAATCAAATATACAGGACGGGCCTTAGAGTAAAATGCTATGTGTGCAAGAATGAGTTTTGGCGCCCCTTACAATGAAAATGGGTATAAAAAACACTCCAAAAATGGTAAGGGTGCTTTATATGGTATGGGTGCAAACTATTAAAATCGTAGAGTTTTCTGCACTAAATAATATTATTTTAAGTCAGCTTTTATTTAGGAACCCGTGGATTCAATTTTTTTTTTATAAAACATAAAAATTGTAATAAAATTATTTTCATAAGAATTGAATAAAATACATGTTATTAAAACTACTAATTTTTGCTACGTATTACTTTTTTTAGTAGTCCTCTGCTCTTAGCGCAAGCCTTGGAACCCCTTTTCAACACTGGGTTGTGAAGGGCTGCAATTTGGCTAATGAAGCATTATCAGTACTGTCAAGTTAAAGTGAAACAAAGTTAACAACTGTTCAGTTCTGTCACAACAACGTAGCGGAGTGCTTGAAGCCAGTCTCTTTACTATACATTCAAGCAACATTTTATTTGTTGAACTAAACATATTCAAATTCACAAACATACAAAAGCGAAGTTAATATTAAGGATTTAAAAATCAATACTATTTTGAACATATTTTTCCATGTTCAAACAAGTTATCAGTTTGATTTTCCCAATAACTGGGAATAAAATAAATATTTCCCAATATCTAACAAAATATAAATGCTATAATTCCGTGATCTCAAAACACCTTAAAAGCTAATACAAAATATCAACATTCTGCTCTTACCTATCTGGATTTTTAGCACTAACCAGTTGATTCCGTCAGAACCGCAGGTTTGCTTAACTTTTTTGGGTTGTGAAAAAAACCAATCTTTTATGTCATTTGTTTTTTCCTTTTGAACGAATTCATTTGTTAGGTACGTTGAGAGGTTTACAAATAATTTATTAAATCCGTGATATAAAAATTAAAAAAAAAAAGTTACATAACTTTTGTAGATAAATCGGTTAGTGTTCCCGTTAAAATTAGAGGAGGGGAAATATTTTTTAAGGAAAGCGCACAAATAACTGTATGTGTTAGGCCAAAGTTTTGTTCTTTAAAAATGTAGATATTTGGCGTGAATTTGTGGGTGGAAGTTTTCGACTGTATATACGACGAACCATACAAATTTGACATCTGGAATTCCTCCACAAATACAGATCATTCATTGAAGAAGATAATTGCTATTGAATAAATCATAGCTAGATGTAAACATATATTATGTCAGTTCATTTCTAATCAAGGAGAAATGGCCATGTGTGGATTGCCTCGCCTCTTTCAAATGTTTTACAAAAACTAGAATTTGCCTGCTCAGCTCTGAAGTTGTGGATCCCAGACGAAAGCAAATTCCCACGAAATGACTTTTTTGTTTGCTTACCTGGCTTTGAGTTCAGTATCACGTAAAGAGAGGGGGGGGGGGGAATTAGATGAGAGAACGTCATTCCGCCTTCTATTAATGTAAAGGATCGCCTTTGCCTCGTGTTTCCACTCCACTACACCCCTGACCATCGATAATCTCCGTTTTGTAATTTTACATCTGATGTAGTATTTAAAATTATGGTGCTTAAATTTTTCTAGAAAGGTCCTTGAATTTTCTTAAAAAGGTCCTTGAAAGTCCTTGAATTTTTTTCTTCAATAAGAGTGGGAACCCTGTTTGTGGCATCTCACCCCCAAAATCACTTTTTTTAATTACTCGGTACTGTAAAAATGTCTAAAAAGTGAGGTGTGCACGCGCTTCGCGCTCTAAAAGAAAAAATTGCACCCTATTTCGTTGGCGTTACGGCCAATTGAACCTAAAAAAAATACCCCTACCTAATTCGGGCGGCAGTCGTTTGTGGCATCTCACCCCCAAAGTAACTTTTTTTTATTAGTTACTTGGTTTTGTAAAACCCTCTAAAAAGTAAGGTGTGCGCTCTTCGTACTCTAAAAGGAAAAGAGTTCAACATTCCAAAAATGACATTTTAATCACTTTGCTGTTATGAAACTAATTGAAACTTATAATACAAAAGAACATAATCAAAATCCATTTTAACGCCTTATATTTCATAATCTATACTTCGGTGGCCTGACGGCCATCAAAATATAGTCATACCATACCCGTTTTAAATCTTAGGTTAAATCGCTGTAAATTAAAAGTTTATGTTTAATGCAATATATATAACTCAATCTTCTATCGCGTCAAAAATTTTAAATCAACTACTGACTCATACATTCTATACACACTTCCTTTCTTACTTACCTCAAAATTAGCTATCATTCACAAATTGGTGCTCAGCAAACTAAAAAAAAAAGCAGTGGAGTGCAAAAAAAATGAATTTTCATAAATAACAAACTCTTATCAGAACAATTCTAACCTGCCCAAAAATACGAAATTTAATATTTTCAAAGTATTAAAGTTCTACTGTTAATAACTGTTAACAGGCAAAATTGTTAAAAAGCAAACGATTATTCCAATTTCATATGTATTCAATAAAACAATTGTTGTAATCCAAATGTTCACTATTGGTTAAATTTTCCAAAATAGCCTCCACGATCTCAGTTCAAAGCTTTTAACTTGAAATATTTAAACCCACAAACGTAACTCAAATTCATGACGTAACAAGAATAAAGACAATATATTTCCAACGGGTCAGCTTCCAACAAAAAATAAAAACTGAAATGAAGAGATAAACATAAATCACGCAGTTTACCATATTTGTAACTATATCAATCGGCACCAGACGAAATTAAGAGTTTTTTGGCGAAAAGAGGATGTATTTGGCGTTAATCCAAAGCAGCAGTAATTCTAACCAATCACGACTTCGGAATACCGCTGATGACATCGAAACAGCAAATCTTACCAGTTTCCTAGGATTGGCGAATTATCTTTGCCACCATGTAACACATTTGAACCGTTTGATCCAGAAGATCTTCAAAGCTAAAACGCTTTCATAAAAGAAATATCGTATTGCAAGGTTCAATTTAATCCGCGAAAAAGTGCACCTCAAGTTACACATGGCTTAAAAATTAACAAAAGCATGGAAGACAATTTCCCAAGTGACAATTTCTGTGCACTGGTTAAGACATTTTGTGTTAGAATTTCAAGATACACGTACCTATGCTTATTTCCTTCTACATAACGTAAATTACGACACACCAACAGCTCTCATACACCCTCATACTATAACGCCTCCTCCACTGTGTTTGACAGTTCCACATAAATTCTAAATTAACATTTGTTGGTTTGGTTTTATCCAGACCATAACTCGATTATCTGACCCTTGGATATTAAATTTTAATTCATCATTAAAAATAACTGATTCACAGAAAGATAACTGATAACTTACATGCTTTTTTGCAAACTCAAGGCACTTTTTTCTGTTACAGGTACTTATTTAAGGATTCTTACGGGCTGCAAGTTCATTCAGACCCACTATTTTAATAATATTTCTCGCCGTTTGAGATGTCCCTTCGATATTTTTATAAATTTTTAAGCCATGTGCGACTTAAGCAATATCTCCCAAGTATTTCAATTTAAATACTTGCTGCGTTTTGTAAAAACAGACATTTATTTTAAACTTATTTTAAAGAACCAAATTAAAAATAATTTCAGTAGTTACTGAAGATATGAAGTAAAAGAGTAGAAATTATGCTAATTTATTTGTAACTTTGGCTTCCGTACTGAGACTTTTTTACCCACAGTATATGTCTACAATCAAATAAATCTGGTGACTAAGCACAGAACATAAACTTAAGCATTTAAATACTTATGAAAAGTAAACTAAAAATAAGATAATAAACAAAATACTATATGCAGTTACAAATTTCAAACTTTTGATTCAATGTGTTAAAAATCATGCGGTAATACACAGTTGAGGGGTGTGGCTGGATAATAAAGGTTTAAGCCTCTTAAAACTGATTTTTAGATGGCTTAGTTTGGTAGATGTATAAGAATTTTTCTTCATTAAGACTAACGTTAAGTGCCCGGCCAATAAACTAGTGATTATTCTTTCCAATATGCAGCATACCACTTTCCTGAGGTAATATTCATCATGTGACAATAACTTTATTTTTTACTTGTTGTACAATATCACTCTCCATTTTCTTTGATGTATAGACAACTTTACCTTGAGGGTAATTAAAAGTCACTAAGCAGTTTATGGTTTATGAAGAAACTGATCCGACACAATGCACTCTCCGTGTTAGTGAAATTGGTTGCGCATCACAGATCTTATCCAATTCCTCAAGGCATTTTCTACTTTTTCTTTGTAAAAAAAAATGACATTAGTTTTTGTATTTTTGGCAAATTCCGCCAATATAATATATTTAACAAAGGTATTTGCATCCGTAACAACACCATAATTCATAAACTATCTTTTTTAGAGTGCCTCCATCTCCTACTCCCTTCCTGCAAGAGGCCACCAAAAAATGACAGTTTATAGGTTGCCCTGCTCCATCAGGAAATTTGTTGATGAAAATTTTTTTATGCTTTCTTGGTATGTCTCCTCAATTAATAGGAAGTTACAAAAATGCTCTGCGATTTATCATGAAGGATAGAATAAAACACAATAGCATAGCAAAATACCTTTTCTAAGTAGCATATACAAGCTGTATATAATATAACCTGGTTTTGTTCCAAGTGGGTACTTTAAACCTCATCTTGTTGAATTATAGAAAACTTATTGCTAAAATCAATTTTTGATTAGTATCTTTTTGCAACATATTGAAATAGCTTGATTGTTTGTTTTTTTATACATTGTGATGCCATAAAAAATATGGTAATTGTTTTTTGAGGTTGTACATTATTATGTCTTATGTGTCTTCCTATTAAACAAGGCATAATTTTACCTCTTTTGTTATCCGATAAGCATACTGCAGCTTAGTCAAGACATCATCTCTAGTTTAATTCAAACATATATCTTATTTCCTTTTTGAATGTATCTTAGCAATCATCATATTTTGGTAAAAGTGCCTTGCTGGTTATCCGAGCTACATGTGAAGCTGTGATGACCGTTGATGAAAATTCACTATTCAAAATGTTTCATCTCGTGTTAATGATCATCAATTCAAAATGTATGACTTTTTCTAAACTTTAGGTTCAGACCTACTTTAGTGTAATATTACTCTTAAGTAAGGTTATTTGTAAAACCTGTGATATAAAATATCTATAGTTTTGTGTTTAATAGCATTCTTTCCTGGTTTCATATGGCTGTTATGACGCTGGTACCACATTTTATCATATAAATGATCTGTTATCCAAAAAATCAGTCACCTAATTTTTACTATTTTGTAGTCAATAGGTCCTTGCCATATTTGAGAGAAAGTTTCTTAAAAGCACCTTTGGGGAGAATTTAGTTGATGGTTCATGGAGAAGTATCCGACATGGAACAAGAACCTGCTAAACCAGATGGATAAAGCAAGAACAATGAAAAGACAACATGGAGCTGAAAACGATTATAATAGTCAACAGGTAAATTACTCTTTTGATAGCAAAACTAGTTTTCTGGCTAAAATTTTTTAAATGAAAAATGCCATTATTGTTCATGTAGTTTTACTCATTTTATAATTTTTGTGCAGGAAAAGTGTGCATAAAAAAACATTCTTTTCATAATAGTCGAATAGAATTTATAGAATAGAGACTATCTGGCACCAAATGACTAAAACTCTAGATAATTTCAATTTGCTTATGATTCAAATATATTTGAATCATTAACTTCAATTCCATTGACTATCCATGCACAATATTAATTTTTAACTAAAAATATTTCAATTTAAATTCTTTATTGTTTTGAAATTACTATATGTATTTATGTATGTATATATATATGTGTATATGTATATATGTATGTATATGTGTATATATATGCATATAGATATATATGTATGTATATATATGTATGTGTATATATATATACATAACAAAAGGAAAAAAATGAAATTACAAATGTAAAATCAAAAACATCAAAGCTATACCAGATATAAAAAAAGCTATAAAAAATTACCAGTACATATGCTGCTAGGTTAAAAAGTTGCCCCTGATGAAATTCCAAATTTCTGCTGTTTTTCATTTTATTTTTTTTGTATATCTAAATATATATATACCTAAAAATATTTACGTAATCCATGAAGCAAGAACAGTGTTACATAGATGGTTAAGTATGGCTGCTGTCAACATTTTGCAATACTAATTGAACATAACAGCATTAATTTCTTTCAAATTTCAAGAAATTGTAGTCTTCAGATAAATCTTCTATAAAATGTAATTGATTTAGAAGAAATACAATAATGCCACTAAGGAAAAAGTTAAGTCTGAGGATGTTTTTTTTTTTTTAGCTTTTGAATTCTCTAATTGGACCATATATGTTATGCGTGTGTTATTGTCAATGTATGAAAGTGAAATTAGTTTTTCTATATAAGGACTGAAGTACTTTAAGCAAAGTTTGAAACAACATATCGTAGAGGTTAAATTGTGAAATAATTAGTTATAACAGTTGTCTAGTTATTCTGTGATATAACTAGTTTTTGTATAAAATTCCTAATGGTAGACAATTAGATAGTAAAATAAAAGCACTCTATAATATTTTATTTTATCTTTTGTTGCAAAACTCTAAAAGTAACAAAAGGTATAGCAGGCATCTTCTTCGAACAGTCGTTTGAAGCCCCTCAAATTACCTTATTTTTTTTAAATCACTTACTGTTGCCAAATTTATTGCTTTTAATAATAGTGTTCTTAAATATCAATTTTGGGGAATTAGAGGTCCCAAATGGTTGTTGGACGCAAGGCCTATTCTAAGCAAAATTTACGACTGCCCATTACGAAATTCCATCCTCTTCCCCCCCCCCATCTCCCCTCTTCCTTAAAAATAAATAGTCTAATAAAGTCACCAGTGATATAAATAGGTTATGTTTTGAATTTAGTAATAGCTAACCATTGAAGTATTCACCAAGTGACTAAACCCTTGTCTTGTCAGAAAAGGTTTCTCTCGTGTTAAGAATGTAATAATCCGTCGGAAGTGTAAAAGATTTTTTCTTATCCGGCAATTGACAAAACACTTGTTTAAAAAATATCATAAATGTATATTAAATGGTTTACAATTAACGAATAAGTACATTGAGTCATCCTCTCTAAAACATTTTATCGGTTAGAAAATAGAAGGGCTATTGGTTGAAGGAAAAAAGGCATTTACGTTTTTTTTTTCCTTTTTTTTTTTTTTTCTTCTTTCTAATTTTTAACATACCTCCTTAATCAGTCAAAATACCAGTCGGTAAGTATTTTATAGAGCCAGAGTAAGTGTCTGTGAAATTAACTAAATGCATACTACATTCAGGTATTGTGAATCAAATCACCTTCATTAATCTAGACTTTGATTTTTTGAAGTCCAATTGGATTGCTTAGGATTAGAGGTCCCTATGTGTGATTTATTAAAAATTGACCAAAAAGTTTATTCTTGACGCATTTTCTTACTTATAAGCTTTTCCCAATACTTGATTCCCAAGTTTAAAGAGTTATATTCCACAATTAATTAATGTTAAAGATTTACTCATCAAGATGTCAAGTATATGCTTTATATTTCAAAAAAGCTATTACAAATTTAAAACTATTTTTTTAAGTAATTGTAAATGCAATTATTTTTCTTAAAAAGAACTCAAAATATCCATGTTGTGGACTTGTATCTCCACTAAAATGGATGTGTTAAAATGCTAAAAATTACGTTTCATTTCTATTAATAAATCTCTAGTTTCACAGTTGGTTAATTTGTACGCTCAATGAACTATTTTTTGCACAATAACGGCTAATCCTGATGTGACTTAGTTTCCGATCCACAACGTTCATCCATTCATAATCCAGGATTCGAACCCGGTACCTTTGGCATGCGATATCAGAGTACTAACCTCACAGCCATTAGGTGGGTCTAGTTCGTAGAATTAGATTTGTTAATTCAGCTGTGGCTTAAATAACAAACTTTCAGCTTAATAACTAAATACCATATCTACTGATAATTTATCTTTGAATATAACAATAAATTGATTTTTAATACGTTAATCTCGTATCCTGCTATATTTTTTCATATTTATTTTAAAATGTTACACACCTTTTCATTGTGACGTTTCAAGAGTCAATCGTACGCAGTTGTGTAATTAGATTATTTTATTATGAAAAGAAAAAAAAAACATTATAAAAGATTACCAGTCGCCATTGCTGCTGAAAGCACACAATTAAACTGTTTCGTTCCTTAGAATAAACTGTTGTCAAATCACTAGCCCTCTAAAAATATAGCGTAAAGATAAGAAAAAAAAGTCCCCTTCAAACCACATTCCTGGGGGTGGAGTGTTGACCGGAAATATGGGGAGCAGGATCGAGGGACACTAGATTTATTGGGGAAGTTGGAAGATAATGTTCTGTAAAAGACCTCCACCTTGTCCTGTAGTAATGCAAACAATTTTGTCACACTCTTTTCTTGTCGCAAGATTTTCTTAAAATTAATTCTTTTTGTGTGCCAAAACTATCTTATTTTGAAGTTTGTGTGTTAAATTGGTCTGAACTATGAATCTTTGAACTCTTTACTATACACATATGCATGCTATGATGGCCTTACTAAGCTACAAGGCTCAAAAAGATCCCAATGAAAAAAAAAGTCATTAAATGAACAAACAAAGGAAATATAAAATCGAATGAAAAAGTCCTCATGCATATTAGCAAGAAAAGAATATTATTTTAAAATAATAATAAAAAGCATTTGTCATCAAATTGGAAAAAGAATTACTTGCAGATTAATAATAATTTTCTGAATTAAAATAAAATGCGCACACGCAAAAGGAATTTTTCTTCACTTTTTAAGAAAAAGAACTTAAAGAAAACACATTCAAAGTAAAAGTTTGAAAAAAATATTTGAATGTTGGGCTTAATAATGTAATGTCGCCAAATCTATATTTATAAGTAAGAGTGTATTTGCCTAATTTAATGTATCCTTTGAGTTCTAAGAATAGGAATGAAAGTTGGTAGGACCATAATTTGAGATATTTTGAACCAATTTCAACTGTGTCATATTTTTAATGCGTTTCTTGAGTAACTCCCATTATTGGAAAAACAATTTCATCCCAATGTTTTTCTTCTGATAATAAGGAATTAAGGAGATAATGCTCATAGATCGCAATCGGCTGTACATTTTGAACTGGCATCTCTAAAGCTTTAATAAGTTGATAAAAGAAAACAAAGAATACGGAAAATTTAGGGAGGGGAAGAAAGGAAAAAATTATTGGCTTGCAGTGTTTTTTCCTTTACTTTTTACTACTGCCCAATTTTAGATTTACGACTGCCCATTTTCAATTTATGACTGCCCAAACGAGCCACTACTGCCCGTTAGAATAGGCCCTGGTTGGACGTAACAACTTTCAGTAACAAGTCAATTTTTTAGCAATAATTAAAAATTGACAATTTTTTTTCTCACTAATTAGGAAGTATTAGTCTGATAAAACCTCTGTTATCATAGTGAGTCATAGATAAACATAAATATCAGCGTTAGGTATTGTATTCTTTTACTAAGATATGTATTGAACCTTGATTTGAAAGACAGAACTTGGCATGGCTCGGATATCTGGTCGTCTAGTGATAAATTGTATCTTATGAATCCATTATTCAATTCAATGGAACTTTAATATATAAGTTATATTTTTTAAGAAATAATGGAGGGAAATGTTTAAAATTAAAAACTGTTTTAAAACAATTTTTTTTTTTTTTTTTTTGTAGTTTTAAGTCTCACAGGTGAAAAGAGGATCATTTCCAGATCGAGTTAACATATTTCCTACTGCATATTCATTGAAAGCCAAAAAGAAATAAATTATTTGTCAAACAGATAGCAATATGTGCAATTGTAAATAAACTATTTGTCAGAAGCAGAGGTGTGTTAGCTTTTTAATTGGTATACCATTTATCAGTTTTAGTTTTACAAAGGTAAGGGGGAAAATATTAAAAAAAAAAAAAAAAGAAGAAAAAAATTAGAAAATAGTAAGTCATAATATTCCAAATTAATTTTTTAGCAGTTAATGGATTACAGTGATGGAAGCTGTAAATAATCACTTGTAACAATATCAAAATTGAGTGTAATTATCAATTATTTATGTTGGCATTACACATTTTAATTACTATTATAACCTTGTTATGAATACTTAAAGTTGGCACAGAATTTCTGTTTTTATTTTTATTAACTAGCATCGTATGCTATAATTGCATTAGATTTTTAAAATTGTATTGTGAGTGGCAATTTTAAAAATGATGTATTTTAAACTAAAATTTAAGAATAACCTATTTTTTATTTTCTAGGTCCAAAGCCTACACCTAATGCTCTGAAACACGAAGAAAGAATACTACATTGAAGGAAGTGGCTTAATTCCTGGCAGTCAGATGGACAGATACCTTGCTGAAAAGAAAAACATTCTGCGATATTTAGTGTAACAAAGAATATGTTTGCTTTGTGTTCAATAAAATAAACTTATTACCTTTTTATGTTTTTACTCTTATTTTAATTGCATATTTCCATTTTTGCTTGATTTGTTCAACCTGTTTTTAGTTTTGTATTTTTCTTTTATGCTAAACTTATAAAGGGGAAGATTTGCACAAAATGGCAAAACAACATTGTAATCAGTTTAAAAGAAAAATTGAGATGTATTAGATACATTACATTGTGCTTTAATAGATTTAGTCATGTTTTGTCTTATTTTTAAGGTATATATTTAGCTGAGAAATCTATTGGAATGGATAAATTCTTTTGGTTAAAGGCTAATTAGGTAGTTAACTGTTTCATTGGTTTTTAATATAGGAGACTAGTTTTTACTTCCCAAAGTCTTGTTGAAGACGAACAAATATTTTCTAATGCTACGATTCTTTAATTTATTATACCATTAAGTTCATGTATATTAAGTTTAGAAAAGTTCATACTTTTAGAAAATATTCAAATATTTTCTAATACTATGATTATACCATTAAGGCCAGTCATTAAAGTAATGACTGGCCTTGATAGTATAAATTATATTACCATAGTATTAGAAAATATTTGACGTAAAGAAAAGATACTGAGCCTCTTCATAGTGAGAGTAGGTACTTGAAGCAGATATAGGTAGTTGATAAAAAAAATTAATTGTGAATTTTTTGTATAATTATGTTGCAGGAACAAGGCTTTTGTTGTGAAAATCACATAGATGTCGCCAAAATCACTAAGATCACAATGTGACATCGCAGCGACAAAGCTTTGCGAAAATCGCATAAATCACACGGATGTCGCCAAAATCACTAAGATCACATTTAGGTCACAAAGCTTTCGTTGCGAAGATCGCATAAATCACACGGATGTCGCCAAAATCACTAAGATCACATTTAGGTCACAAAGCGATATCGCAGTGACAAAGCTTTCCTTGCGAAGATCGCATAAATCACAGGGATGTCGCCAAAATCACTAAGATCACATACAGATCACAATGTGACATCGCAGTGACAAAGCTTTCGTTGCGAAAATCGCATAAATCACATGGATGTCGCCAAAATCACTAAGATCACATTTAGGTCACAAAGCGATATCGCAGCGACAAAGCTTTCGTCGCGAAAATCGCATAAATCACACGGATGTCGCCAAAATCACTAAGATCACATTTAGGTCACAAAGCGATATCGCAGTGACAAAGCTTTCGTTGCGAAGATCGCATAAATCACACGGATGTCGCCAAAATCACTAAGATCACATTTAGGTCACAAAGCGATATCGCAGTGACAAAGCTTTCCTTGCGAAGATCGCATAAATCACAGGGATGTCGCCAAAATCACTAAGATCACATACAGATCACAATGTGACATCGCAGTGACAAAGCTTTCGTTGCGAAAATCGCATAAATCACACGGATGTCGCCAAAATCACTAAGATCACATACAGATCACAATGTGACATCGCAGTGACAAAGCTTTCGTTGCGAAAATCGCATAAATCACATGGATGTCGCCAAAATCACTAAGATCACATTTAGGTCACAAAGCGATATCGCAGTGACGAAGCTTTCGTTGCGAAGATCGCATAAATCACAGGGATGTCGCCAAAATCACTAAGATCACATTTAGGTCACAAAGCGATATCGCAGCGACAAAGCTTTCGTCGCGAAAATCGCATAAATCACACGGATGTCGCCAAAATCACTAAGATCACATTTAGGTCACAAAGCGATATCGCAGTGACAAAGCTTTCGTTGCGAAGATCGCATAAATCACACGGATGTCGCCAAAATCACTAAGATCACATTCAGGTCACAAAGCGATATCGCAGTGACAAAGCTTTCGTTGCGAAGATCGCATAAATCACAAGGATGTCGCCAAAATCACTAAGATCACATACAGATCACAATGTGACATCGCAGCGACAAAGCTTTCGTTGCGAAAATCGCATAAATCACACGGATGTCGCCAAAATCACTAAGATCACATTTAGGTCACAAAGCGATATCGCAGTGACAAAGCTTTCGTTGCGAAAATCGCATAAATCACACGGATGTCGCCAAAATCACTAAGATCACATACAGATCACAATGTGACATCGCAGTGACAAAGCTTTCGTTGCGAAAATCGCATAAATCACACGGATGTCGCCAAAATCACTAAGATCACATTTAGGTCACAAAGCGATATCGCAGCGACAAAGCTTTCGTTGCGAAAATCGCATAAATCACACGGATGTCGCCAAAATCACTAAGATCACATTTAGGTCACAAAGCGATATCGCAGTGACAAAGCTTTCGTTGCAAAGATCGCATAGATCACAAGGATGTCGCTAAAATCACTAAGATCACATTTAGGTCACAAAGCGATATCGCAGTGACAAAGCTTTCGTTGCGAAAATCACATAAATCACACGGATGTCGCCAAAATCACTAAGATCACATACAGATCACAAAGTGATATCGCAGCGATATGGCTTTCGTTGCGAAAATCGCATAAATCACATAGATGTCGCCAAAATCACTAAGATCACATACAGATCACAATGCGATATCGCAAAAATCGCATATTCGTCCCCAATGTCACAATGTGACGAAAAGCGATATCGCAGCGATATCACAAAGTTACGTCGCAAAACCCCCTCTAAAACGGACATTGGACGACTATGTGACCCCTGTGTGATATCGCCGTGACATCGCGTGATCTCTATGCGATATCGCTTTTCGTCACATACTCGTCACATGGTTATTAGGGTAATTTACCGCATATCCGTTTTTTGACATTTTAGTTCAAATTATCAACAGAGAATAAAAATATATGTTTAAAGCGGAGATCTACATTTTTAAGGACGATGTAACATTTCTTTGTTATAGATTAAATGTACGACGGGATAATTGTAGGATCGAGTTGATACATACTTTTTTGTAACATTGGAATGGACGTCACTGCTCGTGTAGCTAGGTCGGTCGTCCTTTCGTTAGTAGTTTACCGTATATCCGTTTTTTGAGATTTTAGTTCAAATTATCAACAGAGAATAAAAATATATGTTTAAAGCGGAGATCTACATTTTTAAGGACGATGTAACATTTCTTTGTTATAGATTAAATGTACGACGGGATAATTGTAGGATCGAGTTGATACATACTTTTTTGTAACATTGGAATGGACGTCACTGCTCGTGTAGCTAGGTCGGTCGTCTTTTCGTTAGTAGTTTACCGTATATCCGTTTTTTGACATTTTAGTTCAAATTATCAACAGAGAATAAAAATATATGTTTAAAGCGGAGATCTACATTTTTAAGGACGATGTAACATTTCTTTGTTATATATTAAATGTACGACGGGATAATTGTAGGATCGAGTTGATACATACTTTTTTGTAACATTGGAATGGACGTCACTGCTCGTGTAGCTAGGTCGGTCGTCTTTTCGTTAGTAATTTACCGCATATCCGTTTTTTGACATTTTAGTTCAAATTATCAACAGAGAATAAAAATATATGTTTAAAGCGAAGAACTACATTTTTAAGGACGATGTAACATTTCTTTGTTATAGATTAAATGTACGACGGGATAATTGTAGGATCGAGTTGATACATACTTTTTTGTAACATTGGAATGGACGTCACTGCTCGTGTAGCTAGGTCGGTCGTCTTTTCGTTAGTAGTTTACCGTATATCCGTTTTTTACATTTTAGTTCAAATTATCAACAGAGAATAAAAATATATGTTTAAAGCGGAGATCTACATTTTTAAGGACGATGTAACATTTCTTTGTTATAGATTAAATGTACGACGGGATAATTGTAGGATCGAGTTGATACATACTTTTTTGTAACATTGGAATGGACGTCACTGCTCGTGCAGCTAGGTAGGTCGTCTTTTCGTTAGTTATTTACCGCATATCCGTTTTTTGACATTTTAGTTCAAATTATCAACAGAGAATAAAAATATATGTTTAAAGCGAAGAACTACATTTTTAAGGACGATATAACATTTCTTTGTTATAGATTAAATGTACGACGGGATAATTGTAGGATCGAGTTGAAACATACTTTTTTGTAACATTGGAATGGACGTCACTGCTCGTGTAGCTAGGTCGGTCGTCTTTTCGTTAGTAGTTTACCGTATATCCGTTTTTGACATTTTAGTTCAAATTATCAACAGAGAATAAAAATATATGTTTAAAGCGGAGATCTACATTTTTAAGGACGATGTAACATTTCTTTGTTATAGATTAAATGTACGACGGGATAATTGTAGGATCGAGTTGATACATACTTTTTTGTAACATTGGAATGGACGTCACTGCTCGTGCAGCTAGGTCAGTCGTCTTTTCGTTAGTAATTTACCGCATATCCGTTTTTTGACATTTTAGTTCAAATTATCAACAGAGAATAAAAATATATGTTTAAAGCGAAGAACTACATTTTTAAGGACGATGTAACATTTCTTTGTAATAGATTAAATGTACGACGGGATAATGGTAGGATCGAGTTGATACATACTTTTTTGTAACATTGGAATGGACGTCACTGCTCGTGTAGCTAGGTCGGTCGTCTTTTCGTTAGTAGTTTACCGTATATCCGTTTTTTGACATTTTAGTTCAAATTATCAACAGAGAATAAAAATATATGTTTAAAGCGGAGATCTACATTTTTAAGGACGATGTAACATTTCTTTGTTATATATTAAATGTACGACGGGATAATTGTAGGATCGAGTTGATACATACTTTTTTGTAACATTGGAATGGACGTCACTGCTCGTGCAGCTAGGTCGGTCGTCTTTTCGTTAGTAATTTACAGCATATCCGTTTTTTGACATTTTAGTTCAAATTATCAACAGAGAATAAAAATATATGTTTAAAGCGAAGAACTACATTTTTAAGGACGATGTAACATTTCTTTGTTATAGATTAAATGTACGACGGGATAATTGTAGGATCGAGTTGATACATACTTTTTTGTAACATTGGAATGGACGTCACTGCTCGTGTAGCTAGGTCGGTCGTCTTTTCGTTAGTAGTTTACCGTATATCCGTTTTTGACATTTTAGTTCAAATTATCAACAGAGAATAAAAATATATGTTTAAAGCGGAAATCTACATTTTTAAGGACGATGTAACATTTCTTTGTTATAGATTAAATGTACGACGGGATAATTGTAGGATCGAGTTGATACATACTTTTTTGTAACATTGGAATGGACGTCACTGCTCGTGCAGCTAGGTCGGTCGTCTTTTCGTTAGTAATTTACCGCATATCCGTTTTTTGACATTTTAGTTCAAATTATCAACATAGAATAAAAATATATGTTTAAAGCGGAGATCTACATTTTTAAGGACGATGTAACATTTCTTTGTTATAGATTAAATGTACGACGGGATAATTGTAGGATCGAGTTGATACATACTTTTTTGTAACATTGGAATGGACGTCACTGCTCGTGCAGCTAGGTCGGTCGTCTTTTCGTTAGTAATTTACCGCATATCCGTTTTTTGACATTTTAGTTCAAATTATCAACAGAGAATAAAAATATATGTTTAAAGCGAAGAACTACATTTTTAAGGACGATGTAACATTTCTTTGTTATAGATTAAATGTACGACGGGATAATTGTAGGATCGAGTTGATACATACTTTTTTGTAACATTGGAATGGACGTCACTGCTCGTGTAGCTAGGTCGGTCGTCTTTTCGTTAGTAGTTTACCGCATATCCGTTTTTGACATTTTAGTTCAAATTATCAACAGAGAATAAAAATATATGTTTAAAGCGGAGATCTACATTTTTAAGGACGATGTAACATTTCTTTGTTATAGATTAAATGTACGACGGGATAATTGTAGGATCGAGTTGATACATACTTTTTTGTAACATTGGAATGGACGTCACTGCTCGTGCAGCTAGGTCGGTCGTCTTTTCGTTAGTAATTTACCGCATATCCGTTTTTTCACATTTTAGTTCAAATTATCAACAGAGAATAAAAATATATGTTTAAAGCGAAGAACTACATTTTTAAGGACGATGTAACATTTCTTTGTTATAGATTAAATGTACGACGGGATAATTGTAGGATCGAGTTGATACATACTTTTTTGTAACATTGGAATGGACGTCACTGCTCGTGTAGCTAGGTCGGTCGTCTTTTCGTTAGTAGTTTACCGTATATCCGTTTTTGACATTTTAGTTCAAATTATCAACAGAGAATAAAAATATATATTTAAAGCGGAGATCTACATTTTTAAGGACGATGTAACATTTCTTTGTTATAGATTAAATGTACGACGGGATAATTGTAGGATCGAGTTGATACATACTTTTTTGTAACATTGGAATGGACGTCACTGCTCGTGCAGCTAGGTCGGTCGTCTTTTCGTTAGTAATTTACCGCATATCCGTTTTTTGACATTTTAGTTCAAATTATCAACAGAGAATAAAAATATATGTTTAAAGCGAAGAACTACATTTTTAAGGACGATGTAACATTTCTTTGTAATAGATTAAATGTACGACGGGATAATTGTAGGATCGAGTTGATACATACTTTTTTGTAACATTGGAATGGACGTCACTGCTCGTGTAGCTAGGTCGGTCGTCTTTTCGTTAGTAGTTTACCGTATATCCGTTTTTTACATTTTAGTTCAAATTATCAACAGAGAATAAAAATATATGTTTAAAGCGGAGATCTACATTTTTAAGGACGATGTAACATTTCTTTGTTATAGATTAAATGTACGACGGGATAATTGTAGGATCGAGTTGATACATACTTTTTTGTAACATTGGAATGGACGTCACTGCTCGTGCAGCTAGGTCGGTCGTCTTTTCGTTAGTTATTTACCGCATATCCGTTTTTTGACATTTTAGTTCAAATTATCAACAGAGAATAAAAATATATGTTTAAAGCGAAGAACTACATTTTTAAGGACGATGTAACATTTCTTTGTTATAGATTAAATGTACGACGGGATAATTGTAGGATCGAGTTGATACATACTTTTTTGTAACATTGGAATGGACGTCACTGCTCGTGTAGCTAGGTCGGTCGTCTTTTCGTTAGTAGTTTACTGTATATCCGTTTTTGACATTTTAGTTCAAATTATCAACAGAGAATAAAAATATATGTTTAAAGCGGAGATCTACATTTTTAAGGACGATGTAACATTTCTTTGTTATAGATTAAATGTACGACGGGATAATTGTAGGATCGAGTTGATACATACTTTTTTGTAACATTGGAATGGACGTCACTGCTCGTGCAGCTAGGTCGGTCGTCTTTTCGTTAGTAATTTACCGCATATCCGTTTTTTGACATTTTAGTTCAAATTATCAACAGAGAATAAAAATATATGTTTAAATCGGAGATCTACATTTTTAAGGACGATGTAACATTTCTTTGTTATAGATTAAATGTACGACGGGATAATTGTAGGATCGAGTTGATACATACTTTTTTGTAACATTGGAATAGACGTCACTGCTCGTGCAGCTAGGTCGGTCGTCTTTTCGTTAGTAATTTACCGCATATCCGTTTTTTGACATTTTAGTTCAAATTATCAACAGAGAATAAAAATATATGTTTAAAGCGGATATCTACATTTTTAAGGACGATGTAACATTTCTTTGTTATAGATTAAATGTACGACGGGATAATTGTAGGATCGAGTTGATACATACTTTTTTGTAACATTGGAATGGACGTCACTGCTCGTGCAGCTAGGTCGGTCGTCTTTTCGTTAGTAATTTACCGCATATCCGTTTTTTGACATTTTAGTTCAAATTATCAACAGAGAATAAAAATATATGTTTAAAGCGGAGATCTACATTTTTAAGGACGATGTAACATTTCTTTGTTATAGATTAAATGTACGACGGGATAATTGTAGGATCGAGTTGATACATACTTTTTTGTAACATTGGAATGGACGTCACTGCTCGTGTAGCTAGGTCGGTCGTCCTTTCGTTAGTAGTTTACCGTATATCCGTTTTTTGAGATTTTAGTTCAAATTATCAACAGAGAATAAAAATATATGTTTAAAGCGGAGATCTACATTTTTAAGGACGATGTAACATTTCTTTGTTATAGATTAAATGTACGACGGGATAATTGTAGGATCGAGTTGATACATACTTTTTTGTAACATTGGAATGGACGTCACTGCTCGTGTAGCTAGGTCGGTCGTCTTTTCGTTAGTAGTTTACCGTATATCCGTTTTTTGACATTTTAGTTCAAATTATCAACAGAGAATAAAAATATATGTTTAAAGCGGAGATCTACATTTTTAAGGACGATGTAACATTTCTTTGTTATATATTAAATGTACGACGGGATAATTGTAGGATCGAGTTGATACATACTTTTTTGTAACATTGGAATGGACGTCACTGCTCGTGTAGCTAGGTCGGTCGTCTTTTCGTTAGTAATTTACCGCATATCCGTTTTTTGACATTTTAGTTCAAATTATCAACAGAGAATAAAAATATATGTTTAAAGCGAAGAACTACATTTTTAAGGACGATGTAACATTTCTTTGTTATAGATTAAATGTACGACGGGATAATTGTAGGATCGAGTTGATACATACTTTTTTGTAACATTGGAATGGACGTCACTGCTCGTGTAGCTAGGTCGGTCGTCTTTTCGTTAGTAGTTTACCGTATATCCGTTTTTTACATTTTAGTTCAAATTATCAACAGAGAATAAAAATATATGTTTAAAGCGGAGATCTACATTTTTAAGGACGATGTAACATTTCTTTGTTATAGATTAAATGTACGACGGGATAATTGTAGGATCGAGTTGATACATACTTTTTTGTAACATTGGAATGGACGTCACTGCTCGTGCAGCTAGGTAGGTCGTCTTTTCGTTAGTTATTTACCGCATATCCGTTTTTTGACATTTTAGTTCAAATTATCAACAGAGAATAAAAATATATGTTTAAAGCGAAGAACTACATTTTTAAGGACGATATAACATTTCTTTGTTATAGATTAAATGTACGACGGGATAATTGTAGGATCGAGTTGAAACATACTTTTTTGTAACATTGGAATGGACGTCACTGCTCGTGTAGCTAGGTCGGTCGTCTTTTCGTTAGTAGTTTACCGTATATCCGTTTTTGACATTTTAGTTCAAATTATCAACAGAGAATAAAAATATATGTTTAAAGCGGAGATCTACATTTTTAAGGACGATGTAACATTTCTTTGTTATAGATTAAATGTACGACGGGATAATTGTAGGATCGAGTTGATACATACTTTTTTGTAACATTGGAATGGACGTCACTGCTCGTGCAGCTAGGTCAGTCGTCTTTTCGTTAGTAATTTACCGCATATCCGTTTTTTGACATTTTAGTTCAAATTATCAACAGAGAATAAAAATATATGTTTAAAGCGAAGAACTACATTTTTAAGGACGATGTAACATTTCTTTGTAATAGATTAAATGTACGACGGGATAATGGTAGGATCGAGTTGATACATACTTTTTTGTAACATTGGAATGGACGTCACTGCTCGTGTAGCTAGGTCGGTCGTCTTTTCGTTAGTAGTTTACCGTATATCCGTTTTTTGACATTTTAGTTCAAATTATCAACAGAGAATAAAAATATATGTTTAAAGCGGAGATCTACATTTTTAAGGACGATGTAACATTTCTTTGTTATATATTAAATGTACGACGGGATAATTGTAGGATCGAGTTGATACATACTTTTTTGTAACATTGGAATGGACGTCACTGCTCGTGCAGCTAGGTCGGTCGTCTTTTCGTTAGTAATTTACAGCATATCCGTTTTTTGACATTTTAGTTCAAATTATCAACAGAGAATAAAAATATATGTTTAAAGCGAAGAACTACATTTTTAAGGACGATGTAACATTTCTTTGTTATAGATTAAATGTACGACGGGATAATTGTAGGATCGAGTTGATACATACTTTTTTGTAACATTGGAATGGACGTCACTGCTCGTGTAGCTAGGTCGGTCGTCTTTTCGTTAGTAGTTTACCGTATATCCGTTTTTGACATTTTAGTTCAAATTATCAACAGAGAATAAAAATATATGTTTAAAGCGGAAATCTACATTTTTAAGGACGATGTAACATTTCTTTGTTATAGATTAAATGTACGACGGGATAATTGTAGGATCGAGTTGATACATACTTTTTTGTAACATTGGAATGGACGTCACTGCTCGTGCAGCTAGGTCGGTCGTCTTTTCGTTAGTAATTTACCGCATATCCGTTTTTTGACATTTTAGTTCAAATTATCAACATAGAATAAAAATATATGTTTAAAGCGGAGATCTACATTTTTAAGGACGATGTAACATTTCTTTGTTATAGATTAAATGTACGACGGGATAATTGTAGGATCGAGTTGATACATACTTTTTTGTAACATTGGAATGGACGTCACTGCTCGTGCAGCTAGGTCGGTCGTCTTTTCGTTAGTAATTTACCGCATATCCGTTTTTTGACATTTTAGTTCAAATTATCAACAGAGAATAAAAATATATGTTTAAAGCGAAGAACTACATTTTTAAGGACGATGTAACATTTCTTTGTTATAGATTAAATGTACGACGGGATAATTGTAGGATCGAGTTGATACATACTTTTTTGTAACATTGGAATGGACGTCACTGCTCGTGTAGCTAGGTCGGTCGTCTTTTCGTTAGTAGTTTACCGCATATCCGTTTTTGACATTTTAGTTCAAATTATCAACAGAGAATAAAAATATATGTTTAAAGCGGAGATCTACATTTTTAAGGACGATGTAACATTTCTTTGTTATAGATTAAATGTACGACGGGATAATTGTAGGATCGAGTTGATACATACTTTTTTGTAACATTGGAATGGACGTCACTGCTCGTGCAGCTAGGTCGGTCGTCTTTTCGTTAGTAATTTACCGCATATCCGTTTTTTCACATTTTAGTTCAAATTATCAACAGAGAATAAAAATATATGTTTAAAGCGAAGAACTACATTTTTAAGGACGATGTAACATTTCTTTGTTATAGATTAAATGTACGACGGGATAATTGTAGGATCGAGTTGATACATACTTTTTTGTAACATTGGAATGGACGTCACTGCTCGTGTAGCTAGGTCGGTCGTCTTTTCGTTAGTAGTTTACCGTATATCCGTTTTTGACATTTTAGTTCAAATTATCAACAGAGAATAAAAATATATATTTAAAGCGGAGATCTACATTTTTAAGGACGATGTAACATTTCTTTGTTATAGATTAAATGTACGACGGGATAATTGTAGGATCGAGTTGATACATACTTTTTTGTAACATTGGAATGGACGTCACTGCTCGTGCAGCTAGGTCGGTCGTCTTTTCGTTAGTAATTTACCGCATATCCGTTTTTTGACATTTTAGTTCAAATTATCAACAGAGAATAAAAATATATGTTTAAAGCGAAGAACTACATTTTTAAGGACGATGTAACATTTCTTTGTAATAGATTAAATGTACGACGGGATAATTGTAGGATCGAGTTGATACATACTTTTTTGTAACATTGGAATGGACGTCACTGCTCGTGTAGCTAGGTCGGTCGTCTTTTCGTTAGTAGTTTACCGTATATCCGTTTTTTGACATTTTAGTTCAAATTATCAACAGAGAATAAAAATATATGTTTAAAGCGGAGATCTACATTTTTAAGGACGATGTAACATTTCTTTGTTATATATTAAATGTACGACGGGATAATTGTAGGATCGAGTTGATACATACTTTTTTGTAACATTGGAATGGACGTCACTGCTCGTGCAGCTAGGTCGGTCGTCTTTTCGTTAGTAATTTACAGCATATCCGTTTTTTGACATTTTAGTTCAAATTATCAACAGAGAATAAAAATATATGTTTAAAGCGAAGAACTACATTTTTAAGGACGATGTAACATTTCTTTGTTATAGATTAAATGTACGACGGGATAATTGTAGGATCGAGTTGATACATACTTTTTTGTAACATTGGAATGGACGTCACTGCTCGTGTAGCTAGGTCGGTCGTCTTTTCGTTAGTAGTTTACCGTATATCCGTTTTTGACATTTTAGTTCAAATTATCAACAGAGAATAAAAATATATGTTTAAAGCGGAGATCTACATTTTTAAGGACGATGTAACATTTCTTTGTTATAGATTAAATGTACGACGGGATAATTGTAGGATCGAGTTGATACATACTTTTTTGTAACATTGGAATGGACGTCACTGCTCGTGCAGCTAGGTCGGTCGTCTTTTCGTTAGTAATTTACCGCATATCCGTTTTTTGACATTTTAGTTCAAATTATCAACAGAGAATAAAAATATATGTTTAAAGCGAAGAACTACATTTTTAAGGACGATGTAACATTTCTTTGTTATAGATTAAATGTACGACGGGATAATTGTAGGATCGAGTTGATACATACTTTTTTGTAACATTGGAATGGACGTCACTGCTCGTGTAGCTAGGTCGGTCGTCTTTTCGTTAGTAGTTTACCGTATATCCGTTTTTGACATTTTAGTTCAAATTATCAACAGAGAATAAAAATATATGTTTAAAGCGGAGATCTACATTTTTAAGGACGATGTAACATTTCTTTGTTATAGATTAAATGTACGACGGGATAATTGTAGGATCGAGTTGATACATACTTTTTTGTAACATTGGAATGGACGTCACTGCTCGTGCAGCTAGGTCGGTCGTCTTTTCGTTAGTAATTTACCGCATATCCGTTTTTTGACATTTTAGTTCAAATTATCAACAGAGAATAAAAATATATGTTTAAAGCGGAGATCTACATTTTTAAGGACGATGTAACATTTCTTTGTTATAGATTAAATGTACGACGGGATAATTGTAGGATCGAGTTGATACATACTTTTTTGTAACATTGGAATGGACGTCACTGCTCGTGCAGCTAGGTCGGTCGTCTTTTCGTTAGTAATTTACCGCATATCCGTTTTTTGACATTTTAGTTCAAATTATCAACAGAGAATAAAAATATATGTTTAAAGCGAAGAACTACATTTTTAAGGACGATGTAACATTTCTTTGTTATAGATTAAATGTACGACGGGATAATTGTAGGATCGAGTTGATGCATACTTTTTTGTAACATTGGAATGGACGTCACTGCTCGTGTAGCTAGGTCGGTCGTCTTTTCGTTAGTAGTTTACCGTATATCCGTTTTTGACATTTTAGTTCAAATTATCAACAGAGAATAAAAATATATGTTTAAAGCGGAGATCTACATTTTTAAGGACGATGTAACATTTCTTTGTTATAGATTAAATGTACGACGGGATAATTGTAGGATCGAGTTGATACATACTTTTTTGTAACATTGGAATGGACGTCACTGCTCGTGCAGCTAGGTCGGTCGTCTTTTCGTTAGTAATTTACCGCATATCCGTTTTTTGACATTTTAGTTCAAATTATCAACAGAGAATAAAAATATATGTTTAAAGCGAAGAACTACATTTTTAAGGACGATGTAACATTTCTTTGTTATAGATTAAATGTACGACGGGATAATTGTAGGATCGAGTTGATACATACTTTTTTGTAACATTGGAATGGACGTCACTGCTCGTGTAGCTAGGTCGGTCGTCTTTTCGTTAGTAGTTTACCGTATATCCGTTTTTGACATTTTAGTTCAAATTATCAACAGAGAATAAAAATATATATTTAAAGCGGAGATCTACATTTTTAAGGACGATGTAACATTTCTTTGTTATAGATTAAATGTACGACGGGATAATTGTAGGATCGAGTTGATACATACTTTTTTGTAACATTGGAATGGACGTCACTGCTCGTGCAGCTAGGTCGGTCGTCTTTTCGTTAGTAATTTACCGCATATCCGTTTTTTGACATTTTAGTTCAAATTATCAACAGAGAATAAAAATATATGTTTAAAGCGAAGAACTACATTTTTAAGGACGATGTAACATTTCTTTGTAATAGATTAAATGTACGACGGGATAATTGTAGGATCGAGTTGATACATACTTTTTTGTAACATTGGAATGGACGTCACTGCTCGTGTAGCTAGGTCGGTCGTCTTTTCGTTAGTAGTTTACCGTATATCCGTTTTTTGACATTTTAGTTCAAATTATCAACAGAGAATAAAAATATATGTTTAAAGCGGAGATCTACATTTTTAAGGACGATGTAACATTTCTTTGTTATATATTAAATGTACGACGGGATAATTGTAGGATCGAGTTGATACATACTTTTTTGTAACATTGGAATGGACGTCACTGCTCGTGCAGCTAGGTCGGTCGTCTTTTCATTAGTAATTTACCGCATATCCGTTTTTTGACATTTTAGTTCAAATTATCAACAGAGAATAAAAATATATGTTTAAAGCGAAGAACTACATTTTTAAGGACGATGTAACATTTCTTTGTTATAGATTAAATGTACGACGGGATAATTGTAGGATCGAGTTGATACATACTTTTTTGTAACATTGGAATGGACGTCACTGCTCGTGTAGCTAGGTCGGTCGTCTTTTCGTTAGTAGTTTACCGTATATCCGTTTTTGACATTTTAGTTCAAATTATCAACAGAGAATAAAAATATATGTTTAAAGCGAAGAACTACATTTTTAAGGACGATGTAACATTTCTTTGTTATAGATTAAATGTACGACGGGATAATTGTAGGATCGATTTGATACATACTTTTTTGTAACATTGGAATGGACGTCACTGCTCGTGTAGCTAGGTCGGTCGTCTTTTCGTTAGTAGTTTACCGTATATCCGTTTTTGACATTTTAGTTCAAATTATCAACAGAGAATAAAAATATATGTTTAAAGCGGAGATCTACATTTTTAAGGACGATGTAACATTTCTTTGTTATAGATTAAATGTACGACGGGATAATTGTAGGATCGAGTTGATACTTACTTTTTTGTAACATTGGAATGGACGTCACTGCTCGTGCAGCTAGGTCGGTCGTCTTTTCGTTAGTAATTTACCGCATATCCGTTTTTTGACATTTTAGTTCAAATTATCAACAGAGAATAAAAATATATGTTTAAAGCGAAGAACTACATTTTTAAGGACGATGTAACATTTCTTTGTAATAGATTAAATGTACGACGGGATAATTGTAGGATCGAGTTGATACATACTTTTTTGTAACATTGGAATGGACGTCACTGCTCGTGTAGCTAGGTCGGTCGTCTTTTCGTTAGTAGTTTACCGTATATCCGTTTTTTGACATTTTAGTTCAAATTATCAACAGAGAATAAAAATATATGTTTAAAGCGGAGATCTACATTTTTAAGGACGATGTAACATTTCTTTGTTATATATTAAATGTACGACGGGATAATTGTAGGATCGAGTTGATACATACTTTTTTGTAACATTGGAATGGACGTCACTGCTCGTGTAGCTAGGTCGGTCGTCTTTTCGTTAGTAATTTACCGCATATCCGTTTTTTGACATTTTAGTTCAAATTATCAACAGAGAATAAAAATATATGTTTAAAGCGGAGATCTACATTTTTAAGGACGATGTAACATTTCTTTGTTATATATTAAATGTACGACGGGATAATTGTAGGATCGAGTTGATACATACTTTTTTGTAACATTGGAATGGACGTCACTGCTCGTGTAGCTAGGTCGGTCGTCTTTTCGTTAGTAGTTTACCGTATATCCGTTTTTTGACATTTTAGTTCAAATTATCAACAGAGAATAAAAATATATGTTTAAAGCGGACATCTACATTTTTAAGGACGATGTAACATTTCTTTGTTATATATTAAATGTACGACGGGATAATTGTAGGATCGAGTTGATACATACTTTTTTGTAACATTGGAATTTACGTCACTGCTCGTGCAGCTAGGTCGGTCGTCTTTTCGTTAGTAATTTACAGCATATCCGTTTTTTGACATTTTAGTTCAAATTATCAACAGAGAATAAAAATATATGTTTAAAGCGAAGAACTACATTTTTAAGGACGATGTAACATTTCTTTGTTATAGATTAAATGTACGACGGGATAATTGTAGGATCGAGTTGATACATACTTTTTTGTAACATTGGAATGGACGTCACTGCTCGTGTAGCTAGGTCGGTCGTCTTTTCGTTAGTAGTTTACCGTATATCCGTTTTTGACATTTTAGTTCAAATTATCAACAGAGAATAAAAATATATGTTTAAAGCGGAGATCTACATTTTTAAGGACGATGTAACATTTATTTGTTATAGATTAAATGTACGACGGGATAATTGTAGGATCGAGTTGATACATACTTTTTTGTAACATTGGAATGGACGTCACTGCTCGTGCAGCTAGGTCGGTCGTCTTTTCGTTAGTAATTTACCGCATATCCGTTTTTTGACATTTTAGTTCAAATTATCAACAGAGAATAAAAATATATGTTTAAAGCGAAGAACTACATTTTTAAGGACGATGTAACATTTCTTTGTTATAGATTAAATGTACGACGGGATAATTGTAGGATCGAGTTGATACATACTTTTTTGTAACATTGGAATGGACGTCACTGCTCGTGTAGCTAGGTCGGTCGTCTTTTCGTTAGTAGTTTACCGTATATCCGTTTTTGACATTTTAGTTCAAATTATCAACAGAGAATAAAAATATATGTTTAAAGCGGAGATCTACATTTTTAAGGACGATGTAACATTTCTTTGTTATAGATTAAATGTACGACGGGATAATTGTAGGATCGAGTTGATACATACTTTTTTGTAACATTGGAATGGACGTCACTGCTCGTGCAGCTAGGTCGGTCGTCTTTTCGTTAGTAATTTACCGCATATCCGTTTTTTGACATTTTAGTTCAAATTATCAACAGAGAATAAAAATATATGTTTAAAGCGGAGATCTACATTTTTAAGGACGATGTAACATTTCTTTGTTATAGATTAAATGTACGACGGGATAATTGTAGGATCGAGTTGATACATACTTTTTTGTAACATTGGAATGGACGTCACTGCTCGTGCAGCTAGGTCGGTCGTCTTTTCGTTAGTAATTTACCGCATATCCGTTTTTTGACATTTTAGTTCAAATTATCAACAGAGAATAAAAATATATGTTTAAAGCGAAGAACTACATTTTTAAGGACGATGTAACATTTCTTTGTTATAGATTAAATGTACGACGGGATAATTGTAGGATCGAGTTGATGCATACTTTTTTGTAACATTGGAATGGACGTCACTGCTCGTGTAGCTAGGTCGGTCGTCTTTTCGTTAGTAGTTTACCGTATATCCGTTTTTGACATTTTAGTTCAAATTATCAACAGAGAATAAAAATATATGTTTAAAGCGGAGATCTACATTTTTAAGGACGATGTAACATTTCTTTGTTATAGATTAAATGTACGACGGGATAATTGTAGGATCGAGTTGATACATACTTTTTTGTAACATTGGAATGGACGTCACTGCTCGTGCAGCTAGGTCGGTCGTCTTTTCGTTAGTAATTTACCGCATATCCGTTTTTTGACATTTTAGTTCAAATTATCAACAGAGAATAAAAATATATGTTTAAAGCGAAGAACTACATTTTTAAGGACGATGTAACATTTCTTTGTTATAGATTAAATGTACGACGGGATAATTGTAGGATCGAGTTGATACATACTTTTTTGTAACATTGGAATGGACGTCACTGCTCGTGTAGCTAGGTCGGTCGTCTTTTCGTTAGTAGTTTACCGTATATCCGTTTTGGACATTTTAGTTCAAATTATCAACAGAGAATAAAAATATATATTTAAAGCGGAGATCTACATTTTTAAGGACGATGTAACATTTCTTTGTTATAGATTAAATGTACGACGGGATAATTGTAGGATCGAGTTGATACATACTTTTTTGTAACATTGGAATGGACGTCACTGCTCGTGCAGCTAGGTCGGTCGTCTTTTCGTTAGTAATTTACCGCATATCCGTTTTTTGACATTTTAGTTCAAATTATCAACAGAGAATAAAAATATATGTTTAAAGCGAAGAACTACATTTTTAAGGACGATGTAACATTTCTTTGTAATAGATTAAATGTACGACGGGATAATTGTAGGATCGAGTTGATACATACTTTTTTGTAACATTGGAATGGACGTCACTGCTCGTGTAGCTAGGTCGGTCGTCTTTTCGTTAGTAGTTTACCGTATATCCGTTTTTTGACATTTTAGTTCAAATTATCAACAGAGAATAAAAATATATGTTTAAAGCGGAGATCTACATTTTTAAGGACGATGTAACATTTCTTTGTTATATATTAAATGTACGACGGGATAATTGTAGGATCGAGTTGATACATACTTTTTTGTAACATTGGAATGGACGTCACTGCTCGTGCAGCTAGGTCGGTCGTCTTTTCATTAGTAATTTACCGCATATCCGTTTTTTGACATTTTAGTTCAAATTATCAACAGAGAATAAAAATATATGTTTAAAGCGAAGAACTACATTTTTAAGGACGATGTAACATTTCTTTGTTATAGATTAAATGTACGACGGGATAATTGTAGGATCGAGTTGATACATACTTTTTTGTAACATTGGAATGGACGTCACTGCTCGTGTAGCTAGGTCGGTCGTCTTTTCGTTAGTAGTTTACCGTATATCCGTTTTTGACATTTTAGTTCAAATTATCAACAGAGAATAAAAATATATGTTTAAAGCGAAGAACTACATTTTTAAGGACGATGTAACATTTCTTTGTTATAGATTAAATGTACGACGGGATAATTGTAGGATCGAGTTGATACATACTTTTTTGTAACATTGGAATGGACGTCACTGCTCGTGTAGCTAGGTCGGTCGTCTTTTCGTTAGTAGTTTACCGTATATCCGTTTTGGACATTTTAGTTCAAATTATCAACAGAGAATAAAAATATATATTTAAAGCGGAGATCTACATTTTTAAGGACGATGTAACATTTCTTTGTTATAGATTAAATGTACGACGGGATAATTGTAGGATCGAGTTGATACATACTTTTTTGTAACATTGGAATGGACGTCACTGCTCGTGCAGCTAGGTCGGTCGTCTTTTCGTTAGTAATTTACCGCATATCCGTTTTTTGACATTTTAGTTCAAATTATCAACAGAGAATAAAAATATATGTTTAAAGCGAAGAACTACATTTTTAAGGACGATGTAACATTTCTTTGTAATAGATTAAATGTACGACGGGATAATTGTAGGATCGAGTTGATACATACTTTTTTGTAACATTGGAATGGACGTCACTGCTCGTGTAGCTAGGTCGGTCGTCTTTTCGTTAGTAGTTTACCGTATATCCGTTTTTTGACATTTTAGTTCAAATTATCAACAGAGAATAAAAATATATGTTTAAAGCGGAGATCTACATTTTTAAGGACGATGTAACATTTCTTTGTTATATATTAAATGTACGACGGGATAATTGTAGGATCGAGTTGATACATACTTTTTTGTAACATTGGAATGGACGTCACTGCTCGTGCAGCTAGGTCGGTCGTCTTTTCATTAGTAATTTACCGCATATCCGTTTTTTGACATTTTAGTTCAAATTATCAACAGAGAATAAAAATATATGTTTAAAGCGAAGAACTACATTTTTAAGGACGATGTAACATTTCTTTGTTATAGATTAAATGTACGACGGGATAATTGTAGGATCGAGTTGATACATACTTTTTTGTAACATTGGAATGGACGTCACTGCTCGTGTAGCTAGGTCGGTCGTCTTTTCGTTAGTAGTTTACCGTATATCCGTTTTTGACATTTTAGTTCAAATTATCAACAGAGAATAAAAATATATGTTTAAAGCGAAGAACTACATTTTTAAGGACGATGTAACATTTCTTTGTTATAGATTAAATGTACGACGGGATAATTGTAGGATCGATTTGATACATACTTTTTTGTAACATTGGAATGGACGTCACTGCTCGTGTAGCTAGGTCGGTCGTCTTTTCGTTAGTAGTTTACCGTATATCCGTTTTTGACATTTTAGTTCAAATTATCAACAGAGAATAAAAATATATGTTTAAAGCGGAGATCTACATTTTTAAGGACGATGTAACATTTCTTTGTTATAGATTAAATGTACGACGGGATAATTGTAGGATCGAGTTGATACTTACTTTTTTGTAACATTGGAATGGACGTCACTGCTCGTGCAGCTAGGTCGGTCGTCTTTTCGTTAGTAATTTACCGCATATCCGTTTTTTGACATTTTAGTTCAAATTATCAACAGAGAATAAAAATATATGTTTAAAGCGAAGAACTACATTTTTAAGGACGATGTAACATTTCTTTGTAATAGATTAAATGTACGACGGGATAATTGTAGGATCGAGTTGATACATACTTTTTTGTAACATTGGAATGGACGTCACTGCTCGTGTAGCTAGGTCGGTCGTCTTTTCGTTAGTAGTTTACCGTATATCCGTTTTTTGACATTTTAGTTCAAATTATCAACAGAGAATAAAAATATATGTTTAAAGCGGAGATCTACATTTTTAAGGACGATGTAACATTTCTTTGTTATATATTAAATGTACGACGGGATAATTGTAGGATCGAGTTGATACATACTTTTTTGTAACATTGGAATGGACGTCACTGCTCGTGTAGCTAGGTCGGTCGTCTTTTCGTTAGTAATTTACCGCATATCCGTTTTTTGACATTTTAGTTCAAATTATCAACAGAGAATAAAAATATATGTTTAAAGCGGAGATCTACATTTTTAAGGACGATGTAACATTTCTTTGTTATATATTAAATGTACGACGGGATAATTGTAGGATCGAGTTGATACATACTTTTTTGTAACATTGGAATGGACGTCACTGCTCGTGTAGCTAGGTCGGTCGTCTTTTCGTTAGTAGTTTACCGTATATCCGTTTTTTGACATTTTAGTTCAAATTATCAACAGAGAATAAAAATATATGTTTAAAGCGAAGAGCTACATTTTTAAGGACGATATAACATTTCTTTGTAATAGATTAAATGTACGACGGGATAATTGTAGGATCGAGTTGATACATACTTTTTTGTAACATTGGAATGGACGTCACTGCTCGTGTAGCTAGGTCGGTCGTCTTTTCGTTAGTAGTTTACCGTATATCCGTTTTTTGACATTTTAGTTCAAATTATCAACAGAGAATAAAAATATATGTTTAAAGCGGAGATCTACATTTTTAAGGACGATGTAACATTTCTTTGTTATATATTAAATGTACGATGGGATAATTGTAGGATCGAGTTGATACATACTTTTTTGTAACATTGGAATGGACGTCACTGCTCGTGTAGCTAGGTCGGTCGTCTTTTCGTTAGTAGTTTACCGTATATCCGTTTTTGACATTTTAGTTCACATTATCAACAGAGAATAAAAATATATGTTTAAAGCGGAGATCTACATTTTTAAGGACGATGTAACATTTCTTTGTTATAGATTAAATGTACGACGGGATAATTGTAGGATCGAGTTGATACATACTTTTTTGTAACATTTTAATGGACGTCACTGCTCGTGTAGCTAGGTCGGTCGTCTTTTCGTTAGTAGTTTACCGTATATCCGTTTTTGACATTTTAGTTCACATTATCAACAGAGAATAAAAATATATGTTTAAAGCGGAGATCTACATTTTTAAGGACGATGTAACATTTCTTTGTAATAGATTAAATGTACGACGGGATAATTGTAGGATCGAGTTGATACATACTTTTTTGTAACATTGGAATGGACGTCACTGCTCGTGTAGCTAGGTCGGTCGTCTTTTCGTTAGTAGTTTACCGTATATCCGTTTTTGACATTTTAGTTCACATTATCAACAGAGAATAAAAATATATGTTTAAAGCGGAGATCTACATTTTTAAGGACGATGTAACATTTCTTTGTTATAGATTAAATGTACGACGGGATAATTGTAGGATCGAGTTGATACATACTTTTTTGTAACATTGGAATGGACGTCACTGCTCGTGCAGCTAGGTCGGTCGTCTTTTCGTTAGTAATTTACCGCATATCCGTTTTTTGACATTTTAGTTCAAATTATCAACAGAGAATAAAAATATATGTTTAAAGCGAAGAACTACATTTTTAAGGACGATGTAACATTTCTTTGTTATAGATTAAATGTACGACGGGATAATTGTAGGATCGAGTTGATACATACTTTTTTGTAACATTGGAATGGACGTCACTGCTCGTGTAGCTAGGTCGGTCGTCTTTTCGTTAGTAGTTTACCGTATATCCGTTTTGGACATTTTAGTTCAAATTATCAACAGAGAATAAAAATATATATTTAAAGCGGAGATCTACATTTTTAAGGACGATGTAACATTTCTTTGTTATAGATTAAATGTACGACGGGATAATTGTAGGATCGAGTTGATACATACTTTTTTGTAACATTGGAATGGACGTCACTGCTCGTGCAGCTAGGTCGGTCGTCTTTTCGTTAGTAATTTACCGCATATCCGTTTTTTGACATTTTAGTTCAAATTATCAACAGAGAATAAAAATATATGTTTAAAGCGAAGAACTACATTTTTAAGGACGATGTAACATTTCTTTGTAATAGATTAAATGTACGACGGGATAATTGTAGGATCGAGTTGATACATACTTTTTTGTAACATTGGAATGGACGTCACTGCTCGTGTAGCTAGGTCGGTCGTCTTTTCGTTAGTAGTTTACCGTATATCCGTTTTTTGACATTTTAGTTCAAATTATCAACAGAGAATAAAAATATATGTTTAAAGCGGAGATCTACATTTTTAAGGACGATGTAACATTTCTTTGTTATATATTAAATGTACGACGGGATAATTGTAGGATCGAGTTGATACATACTTTTTTGTAACATTGGAATGGACGTCACTGCTCGTGCAGCTAGGTCGGTCGTCTTTTCATTAGTAATTTACCGCATATCCGTTTTTTGACATTTTAGTTCAAATTATCAACAGAGAATAAAAATATATGTTTAAAGCGAAGAACTACATTTTTAAGGACGATGTAACATTTCTTTGTTATAGATTAAATGTACGACGGGATAATTGTAGGATCGAGTTGATACATACTTTTTTGTAACATTGGAATGGACGTCACTGCTCGTGTAGCTAGGTCGGTCGTCTTTTCGTTAGTAGTTTACCGTATATCCGTTTTTGACATTTTAGTTCAAATTATCAACAGAGAATAAAAATATATGTTTAAAGCGAAGAACTACATTTTTAAGGACGATGTAACATTTCTTTGTTATAGATTAAATGTACGACGGGATAATTGTAGGATCGATTTGATACATACTTTTTTGTAACATTGGAATGGACGTCACTGCTCGTGTAGCTAGGTCGGTCGTCTTTTCGTTAGTAGTTTACCGTATATCCGTTTTTGACATTTTAGTTCAAATTATCAACAGAGAATAAAAATATATGTTTAAAGCGGAGATCTACATTTTTAAGGACGATGTAACATTTCTTTGTTATAGATTAAATGTACGACGGGATAATTGTAGGATCGAGTTGATACTTACTTTTTTGTAACATTGGAATGGATGTCACTGCTCGTGCAGCTAGGTCGGTCGTCTTTTCGTTAGTAATTTACCGCATATCCGTTTTTTGACATTTTAGTTCAAATTATCAACAGAGAATAAAAATATATGTTTAAAGCGAAGAACTACATTTTTAAGGACGATGTAACATTTCTTTGTAATAGATTAAATGTACGACGGGATAATTGTAGGATCGAGTTGATACATACTTTTTTGTAACATTGGAATGGACGTCACTGCTCGTGTAGCTAGGTCGGTCGTCTTTTCGTTAGTAGTTTACCGTATATCCGTTTTTTGACATTTTAGTTCAAATTATCAACAGAGAATAAAAATATATGTTTAAAGCGGAGATCTACATTTTTAAGGACGATGTAACATTTCTTTGTTATATATTAAATGTACGACGGGATAATTGTAGGATCGAGTTGATACATACTTTTTTGTAACATTGGAATGGACGTCACTGCTCGTGTAGCTAGGTCGGTCGTCTTTTCGTTAGTAATTTACCGCATATCCGTTTTTTGACATTTTAGTTCAAATTATCAACAGAGAATAAAAATATATGTTTAAAGCGGAGATCTACATTTTTAAGGACGATGTAACATTTCTTTGTTATATATTAAATGTACGACGGGATAATTGTAGGATCGAGTTGATACATACTTTTTTGTAACATTGGAATGGACGTCACTGCTCGTGTAGCTAGGTCGGTCGTCTTTTCGTTAGTAGTTTACCGTATATCCGTTTTTTGACATTTTAGTTCAAATTATCAACAGAGAATAAAAATATATGTTTAAAGCGAAGAGCTACATTTTTAAGGACGATATAACATTTCTTTGTAATAGATTAAATGTACGACGGGATAATTGTAGGATCGAGTTGATACATACTTTTTTGTAACATTGGAATGGACGTCACTGCTCGTGTAGCTAGGTCGGTCGTCTTTTCGTTAGTAGTTTACCGTATATCCGTTTTTTGACATTTTAGTTCAAATTATCAACAGAGAATAAAAATATATGTTTAAAGCGGAGATCTACATTTTTAAGGACGATGTAACATTTCTTTGTTATATATTAAATGTACGATGGGATAATTGTAGGATCGAGTTGATACATACTTTTTTGTAACATTGGAATGGACGTCACTGCTCGTGTAGCTAGGTCGGTCGTCTTTTCGTTAGTAGTTTACCGTATATCCGTTTTTGACATTTTAGTTCACATTATCAACAGAGAATAAAAATATATGTTTAAAGCGGAGATCTACATTTTTAAGGACGATGTAACATTTCTTTGTTATAGATTAAATGTACGACGGGATAATTGTAGGATCGAGTTGATACATACTTTTTTGTAACATTTTAATGGACGTCACTGCTCGTGTAGCTAGGTCGGTCGTCTTTTCGTTAGTAGTTTACCGTATATCCGTTTTTGACATTTTAGTTCACATTATCAACAGAGAATAAAAATATATGTTTAAAGCGGAGATCTACATTTTTAAGGACGATGTAACATTTCTTTGTAATAGATTAAATGTACGACGGGATAATTGTAGGATCGAGTTGATACATACTTTTTTGTAACATTGGAATGGACGTCACTGCTCGTGTAGCTAGGTCGGTCGTCTTTTCGTTAGTAGTTTACCGTATATCCGTTTTTGACATTTTAGTTCACATTATCAACAGAGAATAAAAATATATGTTTAAAGCGGAGATCTACATTTTTAAGGACGATGTAACATTTCTTTGTAATAGATTAAATGTACGACGGGATAATTGTAGGATCGAGTTGATACATACTTTTTTGTAACATTGGAATGGACGTCACTGCTCGTGTAGCTAGGTCGGTCGTCTTTTCGTTAGTAGTTTACCGTATATCCGTTTTTGACATTTTAGTTCACATTATCAACAGAGAATAAAAATATATGTTTAAAGCGGAGATCTACATTTTTAAGGACGATGTAACATTTCTTTGTTATAGATTAAATGTACGACGGGATAATTGTAGGATCGAGTTGATACATACTTTTTTGTAACATTGGAATGGACGTCACTGCTCGTGTAGCTAGGTCGGTCGTCTTTTCGTTAGTAGTTTACCGTATATCCGTTTTTGACATTTTAGTTCACATTATCAACAGAGAATAAAAATATATGTTTAAAGCGGAGATCTACATTTTTAAGGACGATGTAACATTTCTTTGTAATAGATTAAATGTACGACGGGATAATTGTAGGATCGAGTTGATACATACTTTTTTGTAACATTGGAATGGACGTCACTGCTCGTGTAGCTAGGTCGGTCGTCTTTTCGTTAGTAGTTTACCGTATATCCGTTTTTGACATTTTAGTTCACATTATCAACAGAGAATAAAAATATATGTTTAAAGCGGAGATCTACATTTTTAAGGACGATGTAACATTTCTTTGTAATAGATTAAATGTACGACGGGATAATTGTAGGATCGAGTTGATACATACTTTTTTGTAACATTGGAATGGATTTCTGTAATACGATTCTGTGATATACCATCGTAGAATCTTTACAATTTCGTTGCACGACAGTCTGTGTCAGGCGGCGAACAGTAGAGGTCTGCGAGAAACAAGCATTATGTGCAAAAGTGTTTAAAAGTGTAGAAAATTAAATTTTGTACAACTTTTTTATACAAAGTTTTTTTTTGTAGACAAATTATGTAACTAGTTATGTCGCATCAAAGTCAAAACTTTTTCGTAAAAATGCTACTTTTTTAAGATTTGTGTCAAGTTTTTTGATTATATCTCCATAATGGTACGTCTTAGAGAAAAAGTTTGTGAATAAAAGTTGTAGAACAATCAATTTCCTACAAGTTTTATTCTGTAACTTATTTTCTAGGACTAATATCAAAGGAGTTACTCTGCTTTGTTTATTTTCCCGTGGTGCACAAAAAAAAATACGTTTTTCAGTTTATAGATCATAACTCTTTTACAATGCATTTTAAATACAAACATTAAATTTAAAAGTTGTAGAATATTAAATTTTCTACAAATTTTGTGCACAATTTGCTTTTGTAAACTATTATGTAAAGAGTTACGTAGCATCAAAGTAAAAACTGTTTCGTAAAAATGCTGCTTTTTTAAGGTTTTTGCCGAATTTTTCAATTATATCTTCATAAAAATAAGTCGTAAGGAAAAATATATTATACAAAATTTGTAGATCTATAAATTTGCTAAAAGTTTTTTACCAAAAGTTACTATCTAGGACTAATAACTAAGGAGCTACTCATCTTTGAATGTTTACCAGATGATAACCTATAATATTTTATGTAAAGGTAGCGGTTTAAAAATAGCTTCTTACTGAATAGAAAATAAAACAATATGTATATAATACTGATTATAATGTAAAATAAAAAGTGGAAATATATTAAATAATGTATATATCTATATACAATAACGGTAATATCAATTTACCGTTTTCGCCATGGTGTACCAAAAACCTACTGAATTCTGAAATTTTGGATTTTTTTCAGTATACCGATCATATAATTTTCCCACTGCATTTTATAGAGGAAAAATTATATTTTAGTTTGTAGAGTATTACATTTTCTACAACCTATGTATCTGCAAAGTTTGTTTTGTAGAACTATTGTATGAAAAACAAATTTTATGAAAAACATCAAAGCAAAAACTCTTTCGTAAAAATACCATTTAAAGATTCTTGTCGAGTTTTTAGATGATATCCATAAAAGTGTATCATAAAAAATTGCCGAACCTTAAATTTGCTACGTTTTATATGCAAAGTTATTTTATAGGACTAATAACAAAAGAGCTACTTGATAAGATCTAATATTAAAAACAGTTTCTTACTGCAAAGCCTGACAAGTTTGATAAAAAATAAAACAATGTCGGTATTAAAATAACAGTGTTATAAAACAAAAAATATAAATATTATAAAAATGTATATATCTCTATCTAACAATAGTAATATCAATAAAACTTACAATTTAGAAAACTTATAAATTTCTAAATTTAGTTTCGTTTAGCCATGAAGGCTCGGCTAGTTCCTCCGCTACTCCTTCAGGTTCTGTTGGTTCGTCTTCATCGTTGTCATCAATTATGACGTCCGCTATATTGTCACAGCTTTGTCCATAACAGTTTTGACATATTATGAAGCACTTGAGACCGGCCTTTCTACAACCGCAGGCATTAGTGCATCCTATATTGCACTGGCAGAAAATGTTGGTGAAAATTGATTGAGGAGCTGGAATCCCTGGTGATTGTATTAGGAAGTCCTTTACTGTCCTTCTTCCACCCCCAGACCATAGGATTTTTCATTTGGCCCATCCATGTCTTTACTTGATGGTATGTGAAAAAGACATGGTGCGTAGCAGCTTCTTGGGTCAGTTGCAGCTTTGACATATTTAACATGCTGCCAGTTGTTGATTTGGAAAATTGCTTATAACGCAAAGCATTTAAAGATGTTGCCCTGTCACCACCATAGAGAGCAACAAGAATGCTTAATACGGCTTCAATGATGCTTGAAACACTGGCATTAGTATCTAAAAAGATCTTTGCAAATTCCTGTAATATTGGATACGACGAAGCAGCAATCACTACAACACATGTAATCCAATAATAAGTAACTACACTAAGTGGTTGATATTCTGTCGGGATGGTTAGTGTTGGAGAGGGGTCAGAAAGAAAGCACTAAGAGCTTTTTTTCGGTTCTTCTAATCTTCTTCCCTGAATTCGGCTGTGGCAAATCTCAATCAACAGTATATGGTGTTTTCATGGAAACTGAGATTGTAAAAGAATTCCTTTTTATGTCACTTATGCCACCGAACTTGAGATTTTTCTATTCTATCTCAAAAGATCTGTTCCCCACGTAGTTTAGAATTAGCCACTTGAATGCAGTCTATTTCTCAATTTTATTTCCGAATGCAGAAATTTTTGGTGCATCACGGTAAAATGGTAAATTTTATATTACTATTATCTATAGATATATATATTATTTATATATAATATCTTTATATATTAATATATTTTAATATATTTCCATTTTTTATTTTACATTATCATCAGTATTATATGCATATGCATATATATATATATATATATATATATATATATATATATATATATATATATATATATATATATATATATATATATATATATATATATATATATATATATATATATATATATATATATATATATATATATATATATATATATATATATATATATATATATATTATTTATTTATTAAAATTGCCAGACTATGCAGTAAGAAGCTATTTTTAAACCCCTACCTATACATAAAATATTATAGGTTATCATCTCTCTATTATAGGTTATCTTCAAAGAAGAGCAGCTCCTTAGTTATTAGTCCTAGATAGTAACTTTTTTGTATAAAACTTTTAGCAAATTTATAGATCTACAACTTTTGTATAATATATTTTCCCCTACGATTTATTTTTATGAAGATATAATTGAAAAATTCTTCAAAAAACTTAAAAAAGCAGCATTTTTACGAAACAGTTTTTACTTTGATGCTACGTAACTCTTTACATAATAGCTTTACAAAAGCAAATTGTGCACAAAATTTGTAGAAAATTTAATATTCTACAACTTTTAAATTTAATGTTTGTTTTTAAAATGCATTGTAAAAGAGTTATGATCTATAAACTGAAAAACGTATTTTTTTTGGTGCACCACTGGAAAATAGACAAAGCAGAGTAACTCCTTTGATATTAGTCCTAGAAAATAAGTTAATGTATAAAACTTGTAGGAAATTAATTGTTCTACAACTTTTATTCACAAACTTTTTCTCTAAGATGTACCATTATGGAGATATAATCAAAAAACTTGACACAAATCTTAAAAAAGTAGCATTTTTACAAAAATGTTTTGACTTTGATGCGACATAACTAGTTACATAATTTGTCTACAAACAAAAACTTTGTATACAAAAGTTGTACAAAATTTAATTTTCTACAACTTTTGTACATAATGTTTGTTTCTAAGATGGATTGATAAAAAGTTATGACGTATAAACTAAAAACCTGCTCAGTTTTTGGTGCACCACGGAGAACGCACAAGGGTTAGGAGGTCGAAAACATGGTTTATAAACCACGAGACCGACCTTTATAACATATTAAAAAATCAGAACTACATAACCTTTTGCAAGGTAAGACACCTTTTTCAGTCTCTATTCCCCGGACTATTATCATTTTTAGAATAAGTACCACGCCATTTCAGAAGACAGCGTTTATTTGAAGGAAATTCTAGAAAAAAATAGTCGGAAGCTCCTTTATTACCTTTGATTTAATTTATAAAAAAAATTTCTTAACTTTTCTAGTGGTAATGTTTATTTAAAAAAAAATTTACCGAGCAACTATTAACTATAGACTAGATTGATTATCTTATGAAATTTAAGACAAAGGCAGTGGATGTAAAATAGAGGTCGGTGATATATCGATGCGACGATATTTTTATAGATATTTATAAAAAAAATATCGATAAAAGTCACCGATACATCGATATTTTTAAAAGTTTTTTGATGACTGGTAGTTCCATGTATTTTTTCGATTTTCTTTATTCCCCTTTTAAAATTTTAAGAACTTAAGTTTGGACTTGGCAGGGAGGCAGTTAAAGTGACACCCCAAACAAAACGTTAAGTCTTGGGTATGGTGACTTCATCCAGCAACGAAATGAGCCGATTGTTTCAAAAAATATTAAACCCCGATGAATACCACGAGCAAGGAGATTCATTTGAAGAAAAAACCTAATGTAATGAAAACTAAGATAATATATTAGTATTAAGCAATTGTATGTAGTTTGTATTGCAATGAGCTCTTTCTTAATTTTTTTTCGAGAACAAATTCAGACCTTATCGATGGATGAATAGCTTAATTTTCTGTGTTATGGTTTTTCATAAAATTACTATGCATTTTGTAAGAAATAGGAAGTTGTACTGGTCTCGCAAAATTTTCCCTTGATACCACCACTTTCTTGGTTTTAATTATGTAACATAAGTATATTTCATTACTTAATAACTTGCTATGGTTAAATTCAAAAATAAAAATAATAAATAACTGTCTTAGGGGTATGGTACCGAAATTTCTTCAAAAATCCCAAATTTTTTTTTCTGATTTTAAAAAATAGTTCATACATTCCTGAAGAGAATGATGTTTTTATCTTATTCCTCCGGTGATTAGAACGCCACAAAATTACCTGTGATTCAAACATCACTAATGGGCGTAACACCTTGAAGCGTCTGCTTAAAGTGCGTTTTTCGAGCACTAGTGTTTTTCACAGATGTTGCATATTCAAATCGATATATCTCCAGAACCATTAACAATTGGCTATTCAAATTTTTGGAGCACTTAATTTATATAGTTTTAAATATTTTGTCTTCGCAGAATTTTAATTTTTTAATTCTGTTTTAAAATATAACATTTAGCATAAAAGATAACATAAAAAAAAGCAAAAATTTCAATTTTTTAACTTTGAGAATTTTTTTAACTTTTTTTAGTTCACCTATCAAAATTCTGTGACGACAAAATTTTCTTTATATAATTATGTATTACAGAAAGCTTTCACTTTGAAATTTTTTTTATTTTTTCTTGACTTATATCAAAATACGCAAACATCAATTATTATGGATTTTTCTTGGTTTTTTAATTTTTTTTAAATAACAAAACACAATATTTAAAAAAACATTTTCTCAAAGATATATAAATAGTATCTCATACATAAAATAAATTTTTGACGTAAAAATGTACATAAATAAAGTTTTTTTTATTTTCGGTACCGCACCCCTTAAGCTGTTGCCAAATTATAAAACTGTGTTTCATTTGTTGCTGGTTATTGTGTTATTTTGAAAGTAATCGTTTTGTAGTATTTGCAATATCTTCAGACCATTTATTTTTAGAGTTTTTTTTTCCTTTTTTTTTCTTTTAAGAGCACCATCTGTTGTAAACTTAGTAACTATTTTTTAATATTGAAGGAACAAAATTTCCTATTTTCCCAGTCCTACATTTGATCTCAATTTGGCAAATACCCATGTATTAAATGAATGTACAGGATCATGCCGAAGTTCATTGAGGGACTTTTGGAGGCTGAGGTCTTTTACTCGTGGTGAGCGAGTTGAACTCTGTAAAGTCCATGGCTACGGCTCTGATTCATCGGGAACGTGTTTCTGTCTCATAAAGTAACTCTTAACAGTTAAAAAATATTGTTGAGTGGACGGGTTAGAAAGATTTGAAACCAAAGTAGATCAAAAGTTGCAGAAATTTATTCCAATATAACTCTTCTCAGATTCTCTTACAACTCCAGAACTTCTCGTTCTAGTAGACAGATTACAGCTCTTTTCACAACAATAGAGCACAAAACAGCAGTTAAAAACTTGACAACACAACTGCTCAAATCGCTTCACAAGACAATGCAATGCAGTTCGCTTTCGGAACTCTCTGAACGCTCACTGAGACTCAGTATCAGGAATTCCAGTCAACTAATTCAGTCTCTCAAAATCACTCAACTACTCCTTATATAGGGGAGGTGAAACCTCCTGAAACTTCTAGAGTTAGATATTTGGAGAACTTTCGAGGTCGTAGTCGAAATGTCCTATACATGTACATGGGGACCGAAAATGTCGCCAAATGGTCGCCAAGTTTGGGGACATTTGACAATTTCTCGCCAAATTTGGCTACAAAAATTAGTCGCCAAAACCGTCGCCAACTTGGATCTATCTCGCCAATTTGGCGAGATTGCCATTACCATAATGTTAAATGCCCTGCTACATGTAAAACTCGCTTCCTAGCATTACCTCTGTAAAACTCGTTATCAAGCATCAAGAGGCTCACTGCAGGGAAACCAAATTAAGACGAACTATTGCACTGCCTTATACAAAATGTACATAAATTTTCCTATTTACAAAATTAACACTACGAAATATTTACAAATGTACCAAAATTCGTAACAATATGATGTACTCATAATAGACTTTCTAATCTGATATAAAAATGTTTGCTAAAGTTCCAGAGACGATCTTATTCTTATACATTCCCACTACATCATTTTTTTTACTAACAAGTATATTGTGGAAAACATTTAACTCTTCGTTTATATGGAAATTCTTAGTTTCTATTTAATGCTCATTTCCGTTATCTGGGGCGCTGAGTGAAGTTTGTAGGGAGGGAGCACCGAGGACCACCACGTCCATGTAACACAGATAAAGTGTAGTAGTTGCAATTAATTATAATCATAAAAATGTAAATTGTATAGTTTAGTTTTACTATATAACATTAAGTATGATATGAATATCCTAAAAATGACTGACAAATTTGAAAATCGGATCCCATCAAATACCACAAATTAGTTATGAAGTAATGCTGTTATGCAACAACAGATGGCTCTGTTTAATGAAAATACAAAAAAAATAACTGTCTAAACCTGTTGCTAAACTACAAAACTATGTTTCAATTGTTGCCGGACATAGTGTTTGAAAATAACGTTTTGTAGTTTTTGCAATATCTTCAGACCGCTTTTCTTACATAGTTTTTTAATATCTTCAGACCGCTTTTCTTACATAGTTTTTACAGTCAACAGCAACTATTTCAAACATTGAAGGAGTAAAATGTTCTAGTTTCCCAGCCTCACGCAGCCACACTTAATCTCAATCTGGCTAATTCCCATGTCCCAAATGAATATATTCTCCAGGAGTATGCGAAATAGAGGTCGGCTATATATCGATACGGCGATATTTTTATCGATATTTTTTTTAAAATATCGATATTAAAAATATCGATAAAAGTTATCGATATTTTCAAACATTTTTAATTTTTTAATGATCGTTTCGTAGTTCCATGTGTTTTTTCGATTTTCTTTAAGCCTTTTTAAAAAACTTCAAAACCAAAGTTCGGACTTGGCTGAGAGGCAGTTAAAATGGCTCCAATATTCAATATTTTGGCATACACTTCATAATCATGGGCGCCAACAGGAGGGTACTAGGGGTTGCACCTTCTGGATTTGAATATTAAAATAAAATTATAAAAAACGTGTTAATTATACATATATATGTATATATTCATTCATTACTCTGTTAGTTTTTCAATTATTTACATTGTAAAAATATTATACTAAATATTCAGCGTTGCCATCAAAAGCTATTGAAAATTATCTAAGTTTTTCTTAAAATTATTGCACTAATTACGCACAAACACAACTTTTTCTTTTGTAATAGATCCATTTCAGTTGGAAAAGTAGTCACCATACAAAAAGCAATCATGAAAAGTAGATATTTGCCCCGAAAAACTTCGTTTCTGGCAAAATTGAAAATCAAATAAAAATACAGTCATGTATCGACAAACGATATTTTATCGATATTTTTTTCTATGCAACGATATAGTATCGATATTTATTTTGATCGATATTTCCGACCTTTAATGCGAGTGTTCATTGAGGGACGTTTGAAGGCTGAGGTCTTTTATACGTGACACGACATCGACGACAGGTCGGTCTCTTTGTTGAAGATACTGAATGTTTCGGCAGGTGGCGCTGGGAAAACACGCTGCCTCAGTTTAATTTCCTCACATGTCTCTCCTCTGTCGTCTCCCAAGGTTCTGGTGGCACTGGAAAAAAAAAAAAAAATTATAGAAATGTTTCCATATTTCAGACTGATACATATATTTCCATAATTATTTTTCCTTTAAATTTATATAGATTGATTTAAGAAATGTCTGAAAAAACAATATTTTTAATGAATAATTCTCTAAATCAATTAAGAGCAGAAACTCAAACACTGAACCTAACATTTTGAATTCCACTCTTAACAACATTGCAATCTAAAACCACTTAACAACATGACATCTCAAGACCATTTAAGAACATGGAAAGAAAAAACCACACGTTTTGGAATAGAAATACAAATAAAGAAATAAGGAATTTTTTGAAAATTATTGGTAAGGAGCAACTGTTAATGTACTGTTTCCTTAAGAGATTATTTTTTCACATAAATCTTAACACAATGTAAGGTATAATTAGAAAAGCTTACTTTCCAGCATCAACAATTTCAATCTAGAAGTGTAGTCATCTTGAGGAATACTTATACCACATGCAAGTATGAAACAGATTTTTAATTTCAAAATATATTCAGGATATTAGCTTAATCTGCTGCTGCTTCATTAATATGAAAATTCTCTCTTTAGAGAAAATGAAGCATAAAAAGAAAAACAGTATAACCATTAACAATCAAATGATTAGCAATGATTGGAATGATTTGCCAGCAAATGTTGTAAATTCAGAGAGCGTAAGGAGTTTTAAGAAACAGTTAGATATACACTGGGGGATCATCAATAGGCAATAATTGGATTACACTGGCTAGGTAAGTAACTTATATTTTGTACTTTGTATATATTTGATTTAGGTTATTTTGTTACCATATTTGGTTACTTATGTAACTGTTGTTTTTTATAAAATTTATCAGCTTGCATTATGTATTGCATTTTTCCAGTATGATTGTCAAACGCTGTGTCAACTTTGGTTGTTGGTTGTATTCAGATTATCTGGCGCCGTCAGCAACACGAGGGCTATAATGCGCCGAAACATTTCGTCATTTAACAAACCAACATACATTTACAAACACCCATGCCTACACGGGACTCGAACCCGCAACCTCGCGGTCTAGAAGCCAGCACGCTAACCACTATACCGTTTGGTCGGCGTGTCAACTTTGTGTATTATGTATATTGCATTGTATTATGTATATTTTATTGTATTATGTATATTGTATTGTATAATACTGTAACTATAGTATACTGTGTCAGCTTGTATAAATTGCTTGCATTATATATTGCATTTTTCCAGTATGATTGTCAAACGCTGTGTCAACTTTGTATATTGCATTGTATTATGTACGTTGTATTGTATTATGTATATTGTATTGTATTATGTATATTTTATTGTATAATCCTGTAACTATTGTATATTGTGTGTATGATCCTGTAACTAAGCTATATTGTATGTATGATCGTGTAACTATCGTATGCAAATTATTTTCTATTTCTATATACGTGTATATATATATTTACTCGACCAACCTTGTTGGGCTTTGAGCCTGTTGTTGGTCTTAAAATTTGTATTTGTATTGTATTTGTATAAACTAGAACTTAAAATGTATCGAAATAATAATCGAATTTACTACACGTTAATACTGCACGCAATACAGTTAGAGATCGGCGAAGTGGGTATTAAGTGACACCTATCGAAAGAAAAAGGCAGATCGGTTTACATCCAGATATTAAGAAAGTTTGGCCACGGAGAGATTATTTTCAGGGGAATGCAAATCGCATACCTAGAGCGTCGAATTATTTTCAGATCTTAAGCTTTAATTGTATTCACTAATGAAATGTTGAAAAATAGTTATAAAATGTGTCTGTCTTCAGAAAAAGTTTAATCCATAAATGCTATAAATTTTACTACAAATTCTTTATTTGCATTGCCAACTCTGATGTGCAATTTTGTTTTTGGCTCAATCAAGTTTTCATAGTTTTATGACTATTCGAAAGAAAACATCCATTCGTCTCTTGATTTACTCTTTTTTTTGCCCTCAAAACTTGGTGATGAACCAGACTTTAGATCGATTGGATGACAAAAATTTTCACTGTTCCTCCTAAAACGTGATAGAAACGTGGGTAAAAGCGGTCTCTTAGTGACAACCTCAAAACTCAATATTAGAAGGAATTGTGAAAGATTTCATCTCGTTAGATGTAGGTAAATGGATAATCCGCCGGCAGAAGATTTGTTGGTCGCAAATAGTAATTGAAATTAATATAAATGTTTTAATAGATTCCCATGAAGTTGTTAATTCATAAATCCGCTTTAGGGTTACTTTATAATAACTAATTTTTATTTCTATATAGCGACTCACCATCGAGATGTGCCACCATTTTTTAATCTGTAAAACTTAGCAACAACTTTATTCCTTTGCTTCAATATATAAATGCTTTTTCTCAACTATTCTAGTGGTGTTATTTATTAAGAAATTCTGGTTGGTTTTATTCAGATTATCTGGCGCCGTCAGCAACACGAGGGCTATAATGCACCGAAACATTCGTCATTAGACAAGCCAACATACATTTACAAACACCCATGCCTAACACGGGACTCGAACCCGCAACCTCGCGGTCTAGAAGCTAGCACGCTAACCACTATACCGTTTGGTCGGCCTTCATCTCGTTAGATGTAGGTAAATGGATAATCCGCCTGCAGAAGATTTGTTGGTCGCAAATAGTAATTGATATTAATAGAAATGTTTTAATATAATCCAAGGAACTACACATAAGTTAGATTTCCAAAAGGTTGTTAATTCATAAATCCGATTCAGAGCTTAATTTATAATTACTAATTTTTATCTCTTTATTGCGGATCACTATCGTGATTTGCTACTACATTTTAATTTGTAAGACTTGACAACTGTATACTACTGAATAAAATTTGATTCAATATATAAGCGCTTTTTCTCAACTATTCTAGTGGTGTTATTTATTAAGAAATTCTGGCAGTTCTAATTTTAGACTAGCTTGATGATTTTGTGATATTTAAGAGAAATGGAATGGATAGTGGGCATAAAATAATAATGGCTATGAGGTAGAGGTCGGTGATATATTGATACGACGATATTTTTACTGATATTTATAAAAAAATATCGATAAATATCATTGATATATCGAAATTTTCAAACTTTTTAGT